>JARQZJ010000072.1:1027500-1627500 GCA_030704895.1 Henosepilachna vigintioctopunctata
ATTGACTGATGATTCATAATAATGATGATGAAACAATTGTATCCTATTATCATTCAACAGGATCGATGAATTTTTCGAAACGCTCTTAATATTCACTCTCGAAAGTGATGGGTTCGTTCGCGTTGACAACATTTGTGTAGACAGCTTCCTGAGAGTTTTTTTTTAAATATTTCGATATTTCGATTAAGAGTCTCAGTATTCACTAGTATTGAATGACTTGTGAATCTTGAAACTAGCTACAGTTCTGCCCGCTTAGCCGTGATCTGAAGCGATTAGGCATGGGATCATTCGTACACATTGCGGACAATTTTCTGTAGTGCTCGAATGAAATATCTACAAAGCCTTCCACTCTCACTCTTATTGTCATGAGTAGGAATCTTGAACGCCAGGGAGAGTTTATACATCCTTTCTCCGATAGAGGGAGCCTACGTGAATATTTCAATAGGTAAAATTGTCCTCAATTTGGTATAGGACCTATGTTCGTTTTGAAAGTCATCGATTCTTGATTGATTGATTAAATATGGACTGATGATTTGAAATAATGATGAAACAATTGTATCCTATTATCATTCAACAAGATCGATAAACTTTTCGAAACGCTCTTAATATTCACTCTTGAAATTGATGGTTGAGTGACAGTATTTACTAGTATTGAATGACTTGCGAATCTTGAAACTATATATATATATATATATATATATATATATATATATATATATATATATATATATATATATATATATATATATATATATATATATATATATATAATCTTTAAGTGCTTAGGTACCCAAAAACAGTGACCATGACTTTATTGACCGACAAAAACAATTTGGCCCCTATTAGTGTTCACCTTGAGAAACCAATTATTTAGATTCATCCTTTGTTTATGGTGTATCGTGATGTATCCATGTCTTATTAATGGTTATGAAAAATACAAAAACTCGTTAGTTTGACGCCTGAACATCGCTGAGCAATCGCTCGAAGTTTTCACATTCTGAAAACAATGCGAAAACAAAAAAATATGAGGCACCCTAATGCTAACATCCTCCATCACCATTCTGCGACCATCCATATCACTACATTGATCTTATCGACTATTTCGATAAGTCAATTTTCGACCGTTAATTTAATACCTGAATTGAGACATGGTTTGAAATGGAATGCGAAATATACTATTAGAACTATTAGTTAAAATTACATAATTATAATTTGAAGGTAATTTTATGTTTACTATATATCATTCCATTCATTTCGTGAGAATGGTATGCCGATTGCCTTGGAAAAATATTTAAAGAATCCGAAAATATTACACGCAATGGCAAAAATTAGAAATAATGAAATATTCGAAAGCGTTGAAAATTATGTCGTCAGATTCAAAATATATTTGAAACAATTTTCTAAGTTCTTCCCTTTGAAAAACGATAACTAAAAAATTTTCCGAATTCAGAAATAAGTCGATAAAAAAATTTGTTCGATACAATCTTTCAAAATGTTCAATTTTGTTGATTTCATTTACTGCCAATGTGCTTTATGATGGTTAACTGTGAAATAGTAACGTAATTCAATAACAACCGTAATACGCAACTAAGATGTGCTTGAAGTTAGCAGAGAATTCATTCACTATTAAAAATCTACAAAAACAATTGGTTTAATATTAAGGAATGATAAACAGTCTTCGCAGATCTGTGGCAAATTAGAAATAAAGAAATTTTCGACAGAGTTAAAAATTGTGATTCGTCAAATTCGAAATACGTTTAAAACAATTTTCTAAATGTGCATGTTCTACCCTTTGAAGGCCAACCATAACGTAAATATTTTCCAAATTCGGAAACAAGTCGAATGAAAAAGTCGGTCATACAAATAGTAACGTAATTCAATAACAACCATAATACGCAACTAAGATGTGCTTGACGTTAGCAGAGAATTCATTCACTATTGAAGTATCTACAAAACAATTGACTTAATAATAAATGATGGTAAACAATCTTCGCAGATCTGTGGCAAATTAGAAATAATGAAATATTCGACAGCGTTGAAAATCATCTCGTCAGATTCGAAATATGTTTAAAACAATTTTCTAAATGAGCAAGTTCTACCTTTGAAAGGCAAACGATAACGTAAATCTTTTCCAAAGTCGGAAATAAGTCGAATGAAAAAGTCGTTCGATTCAATGTTGCATAATGCTCATTTTGCTTTCATTCACTGCCAATGTGCTTTATTATGATTAACTGTGAAATAGTAACGTAATTCAGTAACAACCATAATACGCAACTAAGATGTGCTGGACGTTAGCAGAGAATTCTTTCAGGATTAAAGAATCTAAAAAACAATTGACATAATAATAAACATTCATAAAGAGTCTTTACAGATCTGTGGCATATAGTTTGAATTGTTTTTATGACTTAGGAGGATCCAATTCGAAAAGATCTACATGGAACAAATATTAGTACACAGAGGAACATGGAAAATCCACTCCACAAAAAAAATCATGAAAAAATATCGCATCACTGTATTTAAAAAAACCATCTTAGTGAACGATATAATTCGAAGACATCAACCTTCGAGCAGAGGAGATCAAATGAACGTATTAGAAAAATGGCAATAGTATCAGTGAATTTCAAAAAATTTATTATTCCTGACTAATGAACAAAAACATAATAAATTTTCCCGATAAACTAGACAGTTATAACAATAGGTAGGTTTGTACTTGTTTTGAAACATTTGTTAATGACTTCTATTGAATTGTCCGAAACACATGTCAAGTGAACGAGATCTTTTTCAATGAGATCATTACAAGTGTTTGAATTTTAGAAATGCTCTTCTATAAAATTCATATATGGTTTGTTCTAGAATTTTTCTCTTCAAAAAATAGAATCATTTGACACTGACAGTTATTACGACAAAATAACATTATTTAGGAAAAAAGTTTTGGAATTTGGAGCGTTTGGAAGATTTCGTCCGAAATAAACAAAATGTGCAACACATTATATTTTACTACGAAGAATAAACCCGAAAGTTGCCAAACATTCCATAATTTATATATATATATATATATATATATATATATATATATATATATATATATATATATATATATATATATATATATTCATTTATGTAAAAATTTTAAATTTTCAAAATTCTCAATCGAACGAAAATTTTGATATTTAATAAGAATGATTTCTTTTCTTCTAATATATAAATGCAGTAAGTGAAAAATCAACAGGACTCACTTGTCGATAATCGCAGAAATGCTTCTTGGAGCATTTCATACACACACACACACTCGTCACAATTTCAAAATCGTCGAACTCAAAAATGATCGGTAAATGTCAGTCTCTCACCTGTTCAGGTGACTTTCAGATAAAGGAAGTATGGTGTATGCGGAATGTTATTCCCCCCCCTTTACAAATAATAACAGAGGAGGTAGTACTCGTGTATTATATTTCCGACGTCGGTCAAAGAAATAAGAAGTTTTGTTATCAATTTCTTCATTTGCTCACCATACAGTGAAGAAACTGACAACATCCAACCTTGCAGTAGCAATTAGGTAACTCGGTTATATAATTGACTAGTTTGCAAGTAGAACAGAAATCGATTCCCCTTCTTGACAATTGCTAAATACTCCTACATTTCTTGTATAAAATCTTGAATACTTTTTAATGAACATATGTGATACAGATTCAATTCGTGGTATTGACAATTGAAAAATATTCAATATTGCAATTATAATTTCATTACAGTCGAAATTAATCAACACCATCACAATAAATATAAAATCATTTTATTCCTTTGTTTTATAATTTATTTTCTTGGAAAAACAACAGAAAAAACCGATCATGTAGAGAACAGTATGCTGTTTCACGTAGTAATGAAAAAATATTGAGATATCTTCATCTATTTTCTACATTTTCTCTGAACTGTTTCAACTAAGTATTTCATAATATGTATTTAATTTTTATAAATTACGTGTAGCTAATTGTAGTAATCAATCGAAGGCACGTTAAGCTTTGTTGGACATAATCGTGTAAATGAGCAATTACCGTATCTTCACTACCTACTTAAATTCGTGTTCATAATGTTACAAAATTATTTCGAACAATAATTTGCGGCGAACCAACGCTTGAATATTCACATTATCAGAATAGAATATTTTTCATTCTATTTTTAGTAATATCCGTTAATGCAGGGATTCCCAATCCTTTTTCCCAAAGTTTAGTATTTTTTCATAGCCTACCCTATTCAAAAGAGTGATATTAGTAAACTTCTAACAATGATTTGAATTAGTAATATAATAAATTGCACAAAAATAAAATACTTAGAGCTCTATATTACATTTTCCAGAATTCTGAATTCAAAGAAAAAAAGACAGCAAGAGGCAGTTGACAACAACAAAAGACATTTGTTCTCAGTTGGTTGAAATTGCTGATCTCCACTAAGTTCTTGAACGATGAAAATGAGGCTTGACTTTGTCAATCTCATTTCTTGCCCCACATTGATGTTTGTGCTTGATCACAACTACAGTTGAAAATTGAGCTCCTTTTGAATAAAATGAACATTTTGAAACTTTTGAAGTTGAATTAAAATATACATTTTGAATATTCAAATACCTTTTGTTTTTTTTTTGAGTACTTTTTTAGAGATATAGAACTTTAAATTGCAATAAAACAACGAAACAACGATGAATCATTCGATTGACAAGAATTAGTTTTTGTTCGAAAGACAATCTTCTGGTTTTACATTTTATTTATGATTTCTGGCATATGACTGCCACGGCTGGCTCGGATGTAGTTCAATCTGGACGTCCAATTTTCGATGACTTTTTCCAACATTTGTGGCCGTATATCGACAATAACTCGGCGACTATTGTCTTCTAAATGATCAAGCGTTTGTGGCTTATCCGCATAGACCAATGACTTTACATAGCCCCACAGAAAGTAGTCTAGCGGTGTTGAATCACAAGATCATGGAGGCAAATTCACAGGTCCAAAACGTGAAATAAGGTGGTCACCAAACGTGTCTCTCAATAAATCGATTGTGGCACGAGCTGTGTGACATGTTGACTTGCTGAAACCACAGCTCCTGGACATCATGGTTGTTCAATTCAGGAATGAAAAAGTTAGTAATCATGGCTCTATACCGATCACCATTGACTGTAACGTTCTGGCCATCATCGTTTTTGAAGAAGTACGGACCAATGATTCCACCAGCCCATAAAGCGCACCAAACAGTCAGTTTTTCTGGATGTAACGGTATTTTGACATACACTTGAGGATAATCTTCACTCCAAATGCGGCAGTTTTGTTTGTTGACGTAGCCATTCAACCAGAAGTGCGCTTACCTGGTGCCAACCAGTTAGTGCGTTAACCAGAAGTGAACTTCATCCAAAATGGACGTAGTGCGCGATACGTATTCCGCACAGAAACATTATTTTCGAAATGAAATTGCACTATTTGCAAGCGTTGTTCAGGCGTGAGACTATTCATGATGAATTGCCATTCCAAACTGAAAATAAATCACTTCTCAGCTGCTAAATCGGTCGCCATCTTCAACAGTAATGCCAACTCAAAGTTCTATACCTCTAAAAACAACACCCGTTACTACTAAAACTCCAAATTATAACTGATGAATCTAGTTTTCCAGCTGCTGCCACAAGAGAGTTAGATAAGACTGTATTCATCTTGTGATGTGAATTTTGTCGTAGCTTATGCATGGAAAGTATCTTGGATCCACACATTTATTTCGATACCCTCATATGCAGAGTATTCCGAAAACCATTCGATGAACTTCAAAGGTATTCTACGAAAAAGTTCATCAAGTCTTGTGAGAGAACCATTTCATTAGATCAAGCAATATTAATCGACACCTTTCTCAATTTTTTTTCATTTACAACCGCAGTTTCTTTCTAAACGAATCTTCAACGAATCTGGTACAGTTAAGTTTCCTTTTCTTCTTGTCGTAAAAAAAATGTAAATTCCATCTTGTAGATCGAACACACGAAATAATACATCCAACTGAAAGCCATCGTAAATTGCGATGATAAAGCAAAGCTGCATGTTCAGCTTCCATATCTATGCATACTTTCTAGGAAATTTTGACTCTAGTAGCCTACTTTTCATGCAGTTTACTGCACATTCAAGTTCTTGATTCCGTTCAGACTTTGATCCAAGTGATTCCTCAAGGATATGGCAATAGGTCAACATAGCATCGGTGCTTTTTTCCGGATAAACACCTGACACTGAACATATTGTTGGTTTGTAGGTACCTGCGGAAACTAATATACCTCATTTTCTCAATTTATCTTTCACGACAATGACAGAGGATCGACTCACGATAACTCTTTTCACTTTCATCAGTGCAAAAGAACAACGTAGCGCACAGTTTAAAAACTCTTTTGGAATCCTCAGTTTGGAAAACTTCAATAAACTTACAAAATGTAAGCATACATTACCTTTATGGTTTTGACTCCAACAATTATATCATCAATTCTAAGATCATATATTCGACCACATCGTAGCAATACATTTATTAGAGCTCTTTCTAAAACACGTACTGACCTAATCGAAATCTATACCTGTCTACATCTTTTATATTTTCCTCCGTACGTTTCCTGATTAGTTCTTTTTCTTCACGTGCCATCTCCGCTACGAAGGTTGGCTATCATCATTGTAATTCTTATTTTTGAAGCCGCTGCTCTAAAAGTTGGTTTGATATGCAGCCAAACCATTCCCTATGATTTCTTCCACGACATTCTTTTCTTCCTATACTTCGTTTTCCCTTGACCTTTCCCTGCATTATGAGCTGCAGTTTCTACTATTTTCCGCCTCGTATAAAATGTCTCAAGTATTGCAATTCTGGACTGTTAGTATTAGTTGGTTTGTGGTCCCCATTCTGCGAAGTACTTCTTCATTAGTAACTCTATCTACCCAGGATATTCTTAATATTTTCCGATACATCCAAACTTCAAATGCTTTCAATTTTTTCATATGTTATTTGTTCATCGTCCATGCTTTCATACCATACAGCAGTAGCGATAAAATATAGCATCTAATCAACCTGATCTTAAGATTCTGACTAGGGCTTTGACTAGTTTTTTCATTACAATCAATACACTTCGAGCTTTCTCTATCCTTACTCTTGGTGTAGTCTTGTGTATCGTTAATGTTCGTCCCTAAATAATTATACTGTTGTACTCTCTCTGTCCTTTCGTTGTTGTAGATGCTAATGTTCTCCTTCGTTATAACAATAAATTCAGTTTTCTTAATGTTTTAATGTTAATCTTTAGTGTTAAGTCAAATTCTCTACTTGTTTGTACTACTTCATCTAGTAATCTCTGTAAGTTTTGTTAGTTTTCTGCAATTAGCGTATCGGCGTATCGGACGTTATTGATTGGCACTACATTGATTTTGATTCCAGCTGTTTCATTTTTCAGCGATCTCTTGAATATCTCTTCCGAGTACATGTTAAATAAAGTGGTGACAGTATGCAGCCCTGTCGTACTCCCCGTTCTATGTTTATTTCATCTGTTTCTGTATTGTCTACTCGTACCACTATCTTCTGATTATAATAGAGATTTGATATTATGCGGATGTCCCGAGAATCAATGTTCTTTTCCTTGAGAAGCATTATTAATTGGTGATCAATTAAAGCCCACTTCTAAATCAAAACTGGGTATTTCCGACATCTTTTTCCAGTTTATTGCATAGTCTTTGATGGATTACTTTCATGAAGATTTTTAATCTATGAGACATATATGAGACTAACAGTCCGGTAATCGTTGCATATTTTTGCTCTTGGAGTCTTTGGTATGGTAACGAAAGTAGACAAATGTCATTGTTTTATTATGATACCTGTCGTATAATATGAATAGTAGTGTCATCAATAAATCTGAATATTTCAGCTGGCATTTCTTCTTGACCAGCTGCTTTTCTTCTCCTAATCGCACGTTTTACCTCATCTTGAGTCATTTTCGGACCTGCTTCATCAGTAGAATTTTCAGTTTCTGGGTTCTTTCTGTGACAATCAAAAAATTTCACTATATACTCTTTCCATACCTTCTGTTTCAAATCAATAACAATTGTGTCGTTCTGATATTAGTTACATTACGTTAACTACAATAACCAAGGTACGAAAAATTAGTAACTTTAAATAACACTAAAGAAGAGATTTCAACACTGGTGTTGATGAAACGATCAATTTTAATCTCTTACGAATATTTAGAGCCTATTCACATCTTGTGCATGAGCTATTCAGATTTCGAGATGCAACGCGATTTCTTCTCGTCATTAAATATCCAGCCAACCATTTGAATAAACAATGAGGATTTATTGCAGGAAGAAACGTAGGTGCCGCACAAATATCAACACCCTCGATAGTAACAGTAAGTATATAAAACTGTTCCGCTTTTCAGGGACTCATCGGTTATGTTTGTCCTTAGATTAAGTTTGATAAACAATGAGATATTCCTCAACTACACAATTTCCTAAAAGTGAAAAATTATTGGTTATGTTTATACATCCAGCCATTATGTTGGAACAGAAAGCCATAAGTCTCTCGAGTCTGATAGGAACGACCGTCAACAAACAACTAGTGACAAGATACTTAAGAGTACCTGCTCGCTGGAAGATATATTAGCATAATAGTATTTGACTGCAATAAAAATATAGATAAAAATGTTGATAGTAAATATTAATTTAAACCAGTATAGCCAATACATCCTTTCGAAATATATATGATTTTTGAAAGAAATCAATAATAAAATAATTAAAATTTCATATTCTATCACGTGATTAAAAACGCACAGGATTGGCTAAATCGCGAGTGACGTCACCGTGTAGTAAACAAAGCCACAGCCAACAAAGGCTTACCTTCATTTCTTTGATGTTTTTGTACGTGTGTGTTTAAGTGTTTATTTCCTGGTTTTTTTTAGCTATTTTATTTGTTAGAGACAAAACTGAAAAATTTTATTGAATATTTAACAATATATATTATATAAGGTACGATGGAGAGCAATTTGTTAAAGCTGATAGCAGAAATCCCCCAAGAATAGACGCTATTATGGTTGGACAATTTTTTAAAAACAATTCTGATTTTGTGCTCCAGAATTAGAGATTGTAAAAAAAACACAATAAGTATTACTCTATATATTATAAATTGTACCTACTCTAAATGAATGAATGTTTTAGAAAATGCCCAAAAAAGTTTACTTAATGTCACAAACATTTTAGGTTTATTGATAAATGACCATTCAATAGGTACTTACAAGCTTTAGTTCAAAATAAATGTAAAATAGATAATAAAGCATGAAAATTAATATACCTTCACATTTTTAGTTTATTTATTCACTAATTTGCGAAACGAAATTATAATAAATTCAATCAAGTGCAGTAGGTTGACTACATCAAACATGTAAGAAATATACTATGGTTTCCTTGTTTTACAGGTCCTCTTGAGAAACTTACGGAGACGATGCTGTTGGTTATGTTCAACTGCTTCGGGAATCTGGAATTTGCACAATAAAATGTCGGATGCCCCGAACACAAAGTGAGAACAAAAAGTTATTCTGTAGCTCTTGTGATGAATGAAAATTTTATCATCGTTAATTGACATCGGGCTAAAATATAACTCACATACAATAAAGTATTGAAGTTTCATTATTTTAAATCTTTTATTATACCAAAGTATAAAAATACAAAGATAGGAATAAAATCCAGTTTATTCCGTTCAAGATCAGCAATAAAATACGTACGTAATTAATAACCTCGAAATATAGTAGAATGTATAGAGAAGACTATAACGAATATGTAATAAAATCAACTCGTTATTTATGTAAGAAGTATAGGGTAGGAATTATTTACTTACCTTATGTGATCTTTACACATGAAAGGGTGAGATTTTACAGCTATATCTTTCGGGTTTCTACGAGAGAGAATTAACCACTTTTTCCGAATTTTAGTGCTTGTCGAAAGGTTCACAAGCATTTCCTCCGGGGTTTTAATAGATGTGTTAGTACATTGTATTTTTTGCATTTTATCGCAGTAAAGTTATGAAATCGTCAAAAATCACTAAATTTAATAGCCGACAATCGTATTACAATGTGACGGTTACTGTGTTTATTGCATCGTGACGTCACCAGATTAAGTAACCTGTTTAGCAGTGTTTTGGCGGGTTTCTTATTCATTCAAACTTTCTCTATCATTTTCATAAAAATTAGAAAAAATTAAAGAGAATTAATCAAATGGGCAATATGCATCAGCTATAACGAATAATTTGAGATATTTTTGTGGAGACAGTCAAATACCCTATTTCGATTTTTCGAATGAACACAACATCTTCTTAGCATTTTTTCTTCATATTTAATTACGGCTCTCAGCATCATGTTTATTAATATACATAAATGTATTTTTTTATTAAATATTTGTAATTTTGAAAATGAAAATTGCTGGATAATTGCATACTTGCAAAGTGAGTAATGTAAATCAAATTTTTCGAATTTCGATTATACCCAACCTAAATTTGAATACACTAAGTTTCTAATAATTCTTTTAAGTAATATTCCGAAACTCAATTCATTTATGTAACGTACCCTCTCCTTTGATTTTCTGACACTTCCTTATTCAGTAAATAATTTTTGAATGTACAGATATGTATTAGAAATTATAATGAACTATTATAATTTAATATAAACTCACATTGAAAGTAAAAAGTTTTATATAACTAACTGGAAAATTTACATGAAAAACTTCATCTCCAATCTCTCGCTTATAATCAATACTACCAGCGTTTCAATATTTCTTGAAAATCCTGATTTTATTAACCCTTTTCTGCAGAATAAATGTGAAATGCGAGTCTATTGCTGCACGACATTCTCAGCATTCTACAATTATTCATTTAGTATTGTTTTAGTTAACATTGCACATTTCCGTTTTACCAGTTGTCTGTGATACGGTTTTAGATGAAATTTACAGTGTCTGTGAAACGCCTCGAGGATGTCCCAGATTTCACACATTTGATGGTATCTCCGTTACTTTTGCAGATAGAGAATTGCGATTTTTCCGATACTGCGCTACTTTTTGTTGAACATAACCTGGACCCATAGAGAAATTTATAGCTCTTATTTGTTTGTTTTCGTTATACTTGATGAAATCAAAACCTATCCAAACGTATTTCAGATATCTTTTTCTTCATGTAAAAGATTGAAAAGCCTTGTAGACTTTTCCGTAATTCTCCAATTACGAAGTTAATTTTATGATTGCTTCAATGTTGTTTTAATTACAGAGCAAACATATGCTTTCTCAATGGTACACAATGTATATTCTTCTCTGTATTTATCGAAACTAATGTCCGCTTGTTGAAATTTATAGTTTCTCACATTTATTTTGAAAACCAACATAAAAGTAATAGCCTGTGGATTGTTTAATAAAAACACAGAGCATTTGTCAAAACTTTCTGACATTGTTTTATTAGGATTCGTTCTTTCGTTTATTGTTTTAATGTTGTTATTTGACTGTTTTTTCTTCATTATAATGATACCTTTTATATATTATTAGTAAAATGACATTTCTATTTCACCCTGTATTCCAAAAACAAATGTAGCTACGATCATTTTGGAGGATGTATGTGAAGTTGCACAAAGAGAAGTGTAGGTATACCATCGCGAAAATTGTAATTCATTATTTTTAAAAATGATGTAGATACCAATAGTGTCAAAACTGGGATAATTTCTAAATCGAATTCCGCATTCATTGTAAGCACTTACTTCTATTGTCGTACTCTTTTACATAGTATTAGTTAGCAGGTAGGTGCATAATATTTTGTTTTAATTTTATGCTGACTGTTTTATGATTGAAAACACACAAGAAAATTAGGTTCCTCTCACCACTTTTGGAATATAATTGTCATCTTGTATAATTGGGCGTTCTGTTGTTTCATTAGAGAATACTTAAAAACATATGAATTCAGAGAACTCTTGTTCAAACGATTTCAACTCAAAAAAGTGTAAACATTAAATATGAGTTCCTCAATTAATCAACAATTATTTTGTGGACTCTCCTAACACAAGTATGCACCATGAGAAAAAAATTAACTAGAAAATTAAAATTGTTAAAAAGGCTTTAACAGCATTAATAAAGGGGGAGATGTATCAAAAATGTGCAATTTTTGATTCTATTCAACTTATAATTTGATCCGTTTATAGAAACTATTCTCCAAATTGAAGAAATACTTGTTCATTGAATAGTATTTCATGAAATAGTGACCAATAAACTAAATAGTAAATCTTTTCAAATTTAAAGGAAGTCAGTGATTGGACAGAATTGGACGGATTTAGCGCAAAACGTGCCAAATATTCGAAAGCATGTTTTTTTTTCTCCAGAATTACTTCTTGTATCAACTTTACTAAGCGGTTTTGTTTTAGCAACCGTTTTCTGTGCAGCAGATAATATTATTGAAATGAAAGAATTGAGAGTATCATTTATCTAATGTGATGGAGAAATTTCATTTAATATTATGTTTATATTCTGTAAGCGTTCTGGGATTTAAGCAAGGTTTTCAGAGTTTACTATTTCTGATGGGCCGATGATCTATCAGTTCTTTTTTACTGTATTTGAATTAATCGAGAAGAAATCAATAAAGTAGCTTCTATACTAGAGACGTGGCTGCAACAGTATTGATGATGTCAAATATAGAGCAGAATATGTTGTATTCCCTGAATTGAAATGAGTTGGCTGGTCATTATTTAGACCGTTTGTATAGATTATGTCAAATAGTTAACCATATTTGCCAGTGTTTGTACAAGTTAACACATTAACAAACACAAATATATGTTGAAATACTGTTAGTCCAAACGATATATTTAAGGATGTTGCGTAGAAACGAAATGTCTCTGAATATTTCCGTTGATCATTTTAATTGATAATATCCGACATTGAAGCATGGATTTCAGGAAAGCGTTCGTGAATTATGTTTAAAAAAATGTCGAAAAAACACTAATAATCAAAATGAAAATCAATGTTGAATTGACAAAAAATTAGAGAAAATCAAAATACATCAATAAAGCATATCGATTCTGAAACAATTGAGAATATGAAACTTAAGTTATATAAGATTTGGATTCAAAACTGAAAATTAAAGCGAATAAATAAAAAGTAAGTCAATCGATTAATATAAAACCAAATTTTTTTAATTAATAAAATAAAATGGTTTGCTGAAGAAAATAGTTCAATAAATCCATTTCCATATTAATACTCTGAAATACGGGGTTATTCCCACTGAACTGTTTTAAGCAACTCTGACAGAACTATAACTATTCTATGAGACTTGCCTAATTGTCATAAATAAATATTATAACATTTCTCTATGGTTTTTAATGACTATTTGCAGAATTCAATTTCTATCTAACGAAATTAGAAACTTCAATTCACAATGTGTAGAATGAAAACATCATTTGCAAACAAACTTCTGTATATTTTTAATGGCTTAACCATGAATAAAAGTAAACATAAATCATCACTAAATTTCACAATAAATATCATTTGAAGACTATCATTCCATTTCGTCTCCGTATTTGTTTCTAGCTGATGAATTCTCATTAGTTGAACTAGATGTGCGCTGATATACCGGTGACGGCCGAGGAGTACTGGAATCTCTGAAACAAATGCAGAATTCAATATAATAATTTTTTTGAGATATACCTGTGTAAAATGTTATAAATCAATTTAAAGTCCTTATATCCTATACAACCTTAACACTATCTATTTCTATTATTTCACAAACACATCTTATCTATATCTCTCTTAGTTTGAAAAGGAATCTCTTCAATTCTGTCTGTTGAAATGAAGTTTCTCCCTTCCTCTTGAAAGATACGCATTCACAGATATAATTCTTATTACAGATATATATATATATATATATATATATATATATATATATATATATATATATATATATATATATATATATATATATATATATATATATATATATATATATATATATAAATTTGTGTGAGGCAAAAAAGATGGAGCAATTATAATAATGCATCTGTTCAAATTATTATCTTCTAAATTTTCAAGAACGAGTGGAAATTTCGATAAATCGAAAATTGATGAATTAACACTTAAATGTTTGTATTGAAATTCAGTATTCTGAATTGGGCTCCATTCGAATACACTTTTTAATTTGATAGAAAAGCCATAACATGTTTGAAGACTGAAGAATATGAACCTTTGACAGGATAAGGACCAGGCATAGCTATAACTCTCATAATATACCTAAAAAAAAGTTCGAAATTTCATATATTGAAGGAGATGTTTCATACGTCTTCTCAACGTATATCAACGTGGGTTCCAATCCCAATGATATATTGAATAAAATGATATATTGAATAAAAACACTTTGCTTAGTTTCACAACATTATATTAATTGGTTGCCAATTTTTCAAGATATCACCCCATTTCTAAATGCTAAACTAAACACTTATTTTCTAGGCAAACATTTTTATATACTGTTGTATCCGTACTTGCAGTTTCACTGAGTTTGAATCTATAAACTGGTTATTATGAATAAAATGAGTTTATAAAAAAGTAGAATTATGATTATGTAATGTGGAGAATTTATATTCCGGATTCCAGTTTTGCCTATGTAGTATGGGTCACAATCAACAAAATTAATTACTCCTCTTTTTTCTCTTATTGACTGTTTTTTTTTCATAATTAACTAAAAATAAACCTGAATTTCATGTGTTCAAATTAAATTCTATCAACTAAATGGTCTAGCGATGGGTTCACCTGTATCGCCTCTTTTAATAATTAAACACCAAAGCTTTTTTTTACTCAAAATTGGTTTCTTGATTCAAATCTCCTTTGTTCGAAATTTTTTAAAAAAATTTTTTCTCTTCTTTCTATGATATCGATACCTAGAACAGTAATCGTCTTCATCCCACTTTTTTCTATGTGTCTATAGCAAGTACAGACGTGAATGTAGGTATAAAAAATAGAAGTCGAAGAAAGAAGTGTTCAGTTTACCTTATTAAAATGGGGTAATACCCCGAATGAATTGTGAAGCAATTATTATAATTCTGAGAAAACTAAGTCAAGTGTTTTTTTTTATTTATTGTACATAATTCATTTGATAAGTAATAATGTACCTACTGGGATAAACCAATGTCCCTTCGGAATAGACATTATATTGTAGGTCATAGCTTACTGTATCATAGAAAATGTACAAATATGTAATAATACTTAGTCGATATTCTTGTGTTCGAGACTTGGTGAATTGGCAAATAAGAGAAGGAATGAAGTTGGTCGATCAATTTTAAAAAGGTCAAACACCTGCTACGACTTGGTGGTAACGTGCGAAATATTGGAAACCAGTTTTCTTAAAATTTTTTCAACAGACCACTATGTGTGTGACACGTTTCAGGCCAAAGTATCTGTTCATTCCTTTGTCGAATAAAAACGTTTGCCTGCGGCCTCCATTGGCATCATTAATAAAATTTATATTCGAAATATTTGAAATAAGGATATTACGCTCTTCAGAAGTATATGAAATAATAGCTGTACATTATTCCAAAAACTCTTGGTTCTACGTTTTGACTATATCAAAAATTTAATTTTTTTTTTCTGAAACTTGATTTATTTTTTAGATTTTGAATGATACAAAAACTTGATTTATTTTTTAGATTTTGAATGATACAAATAAAACTAAGTTGAAACAAAAGGACCCCATTTTACTAAATAGAAATATAATTACAAATATAAACTGCTCGGATATTTTTAAGATTTCAGAATCATTATTTGAAAAAGTATCTATGAAACTTTGTATAATAAAAATAATTCAGTAGGGGCGGATTGTTGAATATGATTTTCACAGAAGTTGATGTTTTTCATATATTTCAGTCTTCTTAAAGATACAAAAATTTCTAAAATTCTTAATAATACGGTTAATAATCAGTATCATGTGTATACAGTTTATTCAATTTAATTTTCAGACATTTGAACAAAATATGTATATCAATGTATGAAAAACAGAATAAGTGCAAAGCAAAATATACACATGTAAATTGTCAGACGTATGCAAACATGAAAAAGAAATCAATGATTAGCACCAAAGCACTGACAACCACAATTTAAAACTAAGTAATTTAGTCACAGTTGAATACACTGGAGAACAGAAATTTAGTTGTCTCTATCGCGTCAAGTTTTTAAACTTCAGGATACCTTATCTTTACCCTGAAAGTAATACAAAATGGGCATACAGAGAAAAATAAAGTGGGTACTAACTAAACATATTAGAAGATTTTATTCATATAAAGGTTATTATAATATAAAAAGTTAAATTGTGTTTATACAAAAAATAAAAAAAGATATTAGGGTTAAAATTTTCGCTTATAACTTTTCCTAGAATGTTCAATCTGGGGACATTCTCGATTGATGCTCCAAAGGTAGTTAGCCATCATACTGACATCCCATCTACCTTAACACCGTGCCTCCATGACCTTCAAATCTTAGTGGAATCGCTCGCCCTGTTCATCACTAACAGCGCCAAAATTTTCTGGAAGTTAGCAAGACGGCTATGTAAGAAATGCAGTTTGATACTCATGTTACAGCCAAGCTTTCTAATAGTTGTTGAACAATTTCGACGTAATTCTGGGCTCATGTGTTTCCAAGAAAGTCCTTGACAATACTTTTGAATGCCAACCAAGCATTATTTTCAAGTTTGGTAATTGTTTCAATAAAACGTTCATCTTTAATAAGTTGCCGAATCTGTGGCGTATCAAAGACACCAGCCTTTATCTTCTCATATCACAAGCTAGGAAATACCGAAATGATATAGTTAAAATAGTCCCCTTCAGTTGACAAATCTTTCACAAACTGCTTTATGAGGGCTAGTTTTATATGCAAAGACGGAAATATAATGTTTTTTCTGTTGACAAGTGGCTGATTTAGAATGTTGGGATCACCAGGTTTCAGGTCAGATCTTGGCGGCCACTTTGACTGCACCCAATGCTTCTCCCGAGCTCTGCTGTCCCACATACATAGAAAACAGGGATACTTGGTATATCCGCGTTGCTGGCCAAGAAGGAAACAAAACATTTTAGGGTCAACACAGATGATCCATTGGTGTAAGTTATATTGCAACGAGTCAATAACCTTCTTTATGTCTTCGTATTCTTCATACAAAGAAACTGAATGACCTATTGGGACTGAACCATATAAATTTCCATTGTGGACGAGAACACACTTCAAGTTACGTTTTGAGTTACGAGTATCTATAAACAATCGCCATTCAGTTGCGTTATAGTCTGAAATTCTATAATTTCAGACTTCGCGGAAGAAAGTTCCGCCAAGCTAATACTATACTCAACAACTGTTGAAAAAACCTGACGTGATAGAAGAAACCTATTAATGTTTTGGAATCAGCATGTCAATTTTTCAAATAGTGTTTTTCATTGCCTTTCAATTTAGAAGAAATTCGTGATCGAATTACTAGTAATTTCATTCATTAATTTAGCCGTCAAGAGATATATTTCACACGAATAAAAGTATGAAACAAATTGTTCGTACTGAATGACGAAATAGATAGTCACATTCGTTTGTAACGATAAATAATAAAATTTTCTTTCAGTCCAAATAAAGCTGGAACCGAAGAAAAAAACTAAGAAACTGAAAAGCAAACGAATTGTCATTTTCTCTGGAATTTGACATTCATCAAATCAATTTATGTTCAATCCAAAATTTTCAGTGAGAAACCTATAAAAATGAAGCCTATTTTCCACAAATACTTCATTTGTATTGCGTTAACCGTTTTCTTCTACAAATGTAACAGCGATATGCAAGAAAGTTGTCGACCGAGTGATGTGTACAAACCTCCGAGAGGTTCTATTCCTGTTGATTCTAAGGAATATTTGAAATGTAACAAAATGCGACCAGTTGTGCCAGCGAAAATCAAAGAGAAACTCAGAAGTTTCTTCCTAAACGACAGAACTCTTTTGGAAATTCAAAGAAGGTTATTAATCGATATTAATAAGGGACTTGCAAAAAATACACATGACACAGCTGTTGTCAAATGTTACGTGACATATGTACAGGATCTACCTACAGGAAACGAAGAGGGCAAATTTTTGGCTCTGGATTTGAGTGGTGCTGGTCTGAGGTATGATTTTAAAATGAAAAATTTTTAACAACAGAGTTTATAGCCGACTTCTTTCTGAGGTTGCCATAGAAACGTAATGTTGTGAAATATAAAGGTTTGAAATAATTTTATATTATTTTATATATATATATATATATATATATATATATATATATATATATATATATATATATATATATATATATATACACACGATAATGGAGGAAGTATTGCCTTGTAATTTAAACAGAAATATTATGCGTTATCGGCAAAATAGGAGGCCCACTATGAATGAATTTTATCCAATTTGTTAACCTGGTCTATATTTCGACTATGATTATAGTCTTCATCAGGACTCTATACAATAACAGATGTTAATAGATATCATGATAAAAAAATTCTTACATCTTACGGCTAACTAGATAAAATGTTTGACCAACACCACAAACAGAAGTGTGTGTTGTTTGGTTAGTTTATCATAATTTTTATATTTTTTTATCTTAGTATTAATATCCAGCTTCCCCTATAATATCATATATATTTCAAGTACACACACTCCTGTTTATGGCGTTGGTCAAACATTTTACCTAGTTAGCTATAAGATGTAAGAATTCTTTCATCATGATATTTATTAACATCTTTTATTTTATAGAGTCCTGATGAAGACTATGATCATAGTCGAAATATAGACCAGATTAACAAATTGGTTAAAATTCATTCATAGTGTGTCTCCAATTTTGCCGATAACTCATAATATAGGGTGTTTTTCTAGAGGTATAAAACTTTAAATTGCAATAAAACAACGATGGATCACTCAATTGACAAGATTTTTTTTTTATTCGAAAGATAATCTTGTGGCATTACATTTTAAATATGATTTCTGGCATAAGACCGCCACGGCTGGCTCGGATGTAGTCCAATCTGGACGTCCAATTTTCGATGACTTACCAACATTTGTGGCAGTATATCGGCAAATGGTCTGTGGCTAATTCGCATAGACCAAAGATTTTACATAGCCCCACAGAAAGTAGTATTTCTTAGTAGAAATCACAAGATCTTGGAGGCCAATTCACAGGCCCAAAACGTGAAATTAGGCGGTCACCAAACGTGTCTTTCAATAAATCGATTGTGGCACGAGCTGTGTGACATGTTGCGCCGTCTTGTTGAAACCACAGCTCCTGGACATCATGGTTGTTCAATTCAGGAATGAAAAAATCAGTAATCATGGCTCTATACCGATCACCATTGACTGTAACGTTCCGGCCATCATCGTTTTTGAAGAAGTACGGACCAATGATTCCACCAGGCCATAAAGCGCACCAGTCAGTTTTTCTGGATGTAACGGTGTTTTGACATACACTTGAGGATTATCTTCACTTCAAATGCGGCAGTTTTGTTTGTTGACGTAGGCATTCAATCAGAAGTGCGCTTCATCGCTAAACAAAATTCACGCGATACGGTATTCCGCACAGAACCATTATTTTTCAAACAAAATTGCACTATTTGCAAGCGTTGTTCAGGCGTGAGTCTATTTATGATGAATTGCCAAACCAAACTGAGAATAAATCACTTCTCAGCTGTTAAATCGGTCGCCATCTTCAACAGTAATGCCAACTTAAAGTTCTATCTATACCTCTAAAAAAAACACCCGTTATTTCTGCTTATATTATATATTAAATTATTAATTTCATTGCGTAATCTGCAGTTCGGGTATTGAAACCACAGAGTTTACGTTCAGAGCATGAAAATAATGTAATGTGTTAAACTTTAGAGTTTTTGTTCTTTCATTTCACGAATGCCCAGAACAGAGATAGAATTTGCCAGAATTCTACAATCGGAGATTACATCTTCAAAAGTGTCGAATAATTCAAGTCTCCCGAAATAACAATAACAAATGACATCAGATCTCGGGAAACAGAATACAAGCACGAATATGTCTACTCTTTGCAAGACCTTTTAAGATCAAAAGAACTCACCAGACTAACCCGATCAACCTACATACAATGGTCATATGGACAGTAGTTATAAGAGGCTTCAAAACATGAACAACGAGTGTCGCAAACGGAGAAAGACTGAAAATATGGGAAAGAAAAGTGGTTTGAAAAATCTTCGGGTCGACACAGGATGCTCCGGCCAGAATATGGAGGATGAAAATTAACAAAGAACTGAAAAACCCAAAAGATCTTCAATATAATAAAGGAAATAAAATCCAGAAGACTCCAATGGGACGGCCACAACAGCAGACTCCCAGAAGATACATTATCAAGTCTTGTATTGAAGAAACACAAATTGGAAAAAGGTCCCTGGAAATACCTCGACTTCTGTGGCGAGGTAACATCGCAAAAGACCTGAATATCATAGGAGTTGATAACTGAAAGGAGGTCCCGATAAAGATGATATGTTGTCGAGTCGGCTAACACCCATCCAGGGTTGTATCGGCATAGAGCGAGCGAGAGAGAGAGATATATTTACAATTGTTCTGCTGCACAAAAAGTTTGAATCATTTTATATTGGACGACTGTTCCTTTAGATACTTTTCGTCACCGTTAATGACACTTGTTCAAATGTGGGTTTGTGTGCCTTATTTTGAATCATGTTCTTCTAGAAATGAAGAAGCTATTTAGAAGATTTTAATAATTCGCCCCACCAATTAATTCGAAAATGAAAATCAAAGTTTTTATCTTTTTTACCCACCCTTTACATATCGACGTTTAGAGCACCAATGAAACATTCAATAAAAACATGATTTGCTCTCAGTAAAGAGAAAATCAAATAAATGAATATAATTTATTGAACTTCTTTCAAACCATATTTGACATTTCAGGATACTTTTAGTAGAATTTACGAAAGAAAACGTAGAGATACGCTCCAAACTCTTTTCCATACCAAAGCATATTATGCTGGGCTCAGGAGAACATCTTTTTGATCATGTAGCGGACTGTGTATACAAATTCATGAAAGAAGAAAATCTTTTGGCTGAAACTTTACCTCTTGGATTCACTTTCGGTTTTCCTGTGATCCAGAAGAGTTTAACCTCTGGAATTTTGAGAAGATGGACTAAAGGATTCAATTGTTCCGATGTAGAAGGTCACGACGTCGTACAGCTACTTCAAAATGCAATTAACAGAAGAGGTATTGAAGGTAAAGTTTCGATATTCATTGATCTCATTAGTTAATATGCACATTGACTAGGTAATTTGTAAATTTTGTAGTTAATGTGCTTCGATAAGTATTGTGCCAAATCTAAAGAAGCAATAAAAATAAAAAACTCAACGTGAAAAAGCAAAGTAAGGTTTATAGACACACTAAAAGTGGAATTTTCAAGCATAGTTGCATGAAGAACTTGTGAAAAAAAGTTTCATAGCGAAATATGACACTCCTGTTCTCAAAATTTTCATTCTTCTTTACAAACAAAAGCAGTAATCTTGCCAGTATCAGTGCTTTGGAAACGTTACTGCAAATTTAAACGTTCAACTAAAAGTGCTTTCGACAGAAACAATTCTTTGTATGATTCAAAATGCACCAATCTTTACACTGTACAAAGGAGTATCTTTGTCATTTTTATGTGGGATAATATAGATGATATTGAAATTTCTTTCGATTCAACAAGTCATTTGAGCCAATTACCGTTAGAACATAGCATCGTTTTCAGTTCATTCCTCTTTCATTTATTTGAATTCATTTCATTGGAATTCCTCTATTGTAACTAAAACTAATTTAGTTATGTGATTTTTAATATATCAATATAAATATTTTTACATGAGTGATAATCACATAACTAAGTTATTTTCATTTACAATATGGTATTAAATTTTTATCGACTATCGGCAATCAATTCATCATTTCCTTTAAAAAAATAATCTGTTTAATGTTTCTCTTCAATACATTATTTCCTTTTGTTAATGGTTTAATTTGATATTATTTGACTATTTCAGTAAAGCAACATAAGAGTTTGATGTCGGTTGATTCCATTATTATTTCTCTGTTCATAAGTTCCACAAATTATATTAAATAAATACCTACAATTAATTCTAATATCAAGCTTGAAAATGTTTTATAAACTTTACAGTCAGAGAACTTGCAGATTACACATTGAGTCTGAACTATTTATTCATTATCCATTTTTTTCAGGTCATGTAAAAGTTTTGGCACTCATTAATGATACAATAGGTACCTTGTTAAGTTCTGCTTTCCAGAATCCTGATACTCGTATTGGAGTGATTGTGAGTACAGGAACTAATGCTTGCTATTTAGAGAAACAAAGGCGTGCCGAATTATTCGATGGCATTAACATGGGTTCTGGTAATGTCTTAATAAATAGCGAATGGGGTGCTTTTGGAGATGATGGAAGTTTAGACTTCATTCGAACATCTTTCGACAAAGAACTGGATGATTATACAGTAAATCCCGGCAAACAGCTCCATGAGAAAATGATTTCAGGTATGAAACTTCTTTCATAAAAAAATATGTAAAATATCAGACATATTTCTGAAACTGGAGTAATTAAATGAGTGAATACATAACGGTACAGAATGCAATAAAGGAGTATTGCGTCAATGATCGAATAAAAACTATTGAATGTTCAGTGAAAGTGGTTAATTATTTTTTCCTATGTATAATATATTGACGAAAAGTCACGTATCTTCACGTCACGTATCGGGAAAAAACTTCGGGTTCGAGCCCCGGTAGAGGCATGGGTGTTTGTATTTCTCTGTGATTTAAGAAGTTTAATAACGATTTTTGTTGAGTAAACATTGATCACAAGCCCATTGACCATTCGGAACCGGCGTTAAACTTTAGGTCCACTTAATTTTAAAAAGTCACGTGATATAAGTAAGTAAGTATAAGTATGTACTTAAACCTACTTCAAATTAATGCCAGAGCTGAAGTTTCCAAATTTCTTACGACGAGTTTTTGAAGAAATAGGTTATTCTCACACAAATGAATTTAAAGTTCCCTCCTTGAGACAAGCAGTGGCAGAAGTGGCTGCTACTTTGGTCTCTATTTTATCACAACAAAAAACAATTATACTCATGAATTATCATAACCAATCTGCAATATCACTTTCATTTGAATATATTGTAAATAACTAAATAACATTAATAATAATAATGACGATAAATATACATTAGATTCAAAGAATATTTTTCACACCAGAATGTTATTTTAAATAGTAAATAATCTCGTAAACTTGCTCAGTACAAAGTCCATCTTGGATATTTTCTATCCGTATTTTACAGCATTTAAGAGATATTTGAAAAATAGTTTATTTAAAGGAAGATAATAATATAATTATCAGTTTATATAGAGTTATCCTTTCATGGTGTATTTCTTTCATCTTTTTCAGTAGAATTAAGTATTTTGTGTAGATCAAATGATCCGAATAATCAATGCATCGAAAACTTTATTTCTATAAGATGTATGAAAAATTTCTTTAAGATGTACATATCGAAAACTTATTTTATAGGTAATCAACATTTATAATATGTGATCCTCTTTCATAGGACAGTTTTAAACTGTCTGTTGAGTGAGCCCTTGTATGTATAATAAAAAAAATAAAAGAATAAAATTCTAATGGATAGTGTATATGAAACATTTTAGTGCATAGATATATATGATAATTTACATAATAAGTATTGTTATTTTACAGGAATGTATTTAGGAGAACTCGTTCGCCTAGTTCTAGAAAAATTCACCAAAGAAGGACTTTTATTCAAAGGTGTAGGATCCGATCTACTGTTCACTAGAGATAGATTTCCTAGCAAATATGTATCCGATATCGAGGCAGATAGATTTGGAACATATACGAATTGCATAGAAATTTTAGAAGAACTTGGTCTCAAACAAGCAACCGAGCAAGACTATATAAACGTCAGGTAATGATTCATCTTAATAATTTCAATCTGATATCCATACTCGTATTAGGCATGTGTAATTAATGTTAATAATGTTAAAAATGATGTAATGATACTGTGTTGCTGGCTGTGTTATTCACCACGTCAAGAAACGGCGCTCAGACTTTGTTTAATATTAGTAGATATTCGAAATGAAACTGAATTAATTCAAATTAGCTTAGCCGTATTCCACTTATTAATCTGTAATGAATATATGTCAAATAAATTATGGATAATAAAAGACGGATTTACAAAATGAGGCATAAATTTCATTTTCACAAATAATTGATAGAATAAAAGAAAACCATTATAATATATTACTATATAATAATTCAAATTGTTATAATATATTATAAGGGGTTTTCTTATTACTTTCTAATAAATATATAATAAATAAATAACGGATAATAAAAGATGGATTTACAAAATAAAGCAACAAAGAAATAAATTTCATTTTGAAAAATAGTTGATAGAACAATTAGTTAACACTTAATATTTAATAGAACACTATTAATATATAAGATGCCTTTTTAAAGATGGATTTACAAAGTATGGGAACAAGCAAAGAAGAAATGGATATCGTTTTTACAAATAGTTGATAATATAATGATAACACACCAATTATATATTTCTATATGATTAACTAAAAGATGGATACACATAATAAGGCAACGAAAAATTAGATTTAATTTTCACATATAGCAGATCATAAAACAATAGAACACCATCACATAATGTAACCTATACCACTTGCCAAGTAATATTACGATGAAAAATACATCACAGTACACAGCGCAAGGTGATCAACCATATCAGGGAACATAGTCGCCTGTGAGTAATGTTTTAGATTCAGGACATGGAGTGATGGTTGATATCACCGAGTGATATTACTTTTTAGGGTGTTGTGATATGACATTACGTCACACCTTAAACAGTCACACTGTTTTGCACACGTCTGTTGCATATACGAAATTTCAAACTGGCATATCAGAACCCACCACCAAATGGTCAAAAGTGGACAAACCTATAAACTTAATTATAAATTATTTGATTTTTAAAATATTCCCTTTATTTCTATCATAATTTTCGATCAAATTCCAGATACATTTGCGAGTGCATCTCCAAAAGAGCAGCCTATTTAGTTGCTAGCGGAATATCAGCACTTTTGAATAGAATATCAGAGAGTAAAGTTACAGTAGGAATTGATGGGAAAGTTTACAAATACCATCCACACTTCCACAATTTGCTGGTGGAGAAAATAAGTCACTTGGTGAAACCCGGTATTCAATTTGAGCTTAAGCTCGCAGAGGACAGTAATGGTATGGGTGCAGCATTAATTGCAGCAGTAGCGGAACAATATAATATTATTTGAAGTTTGCTTATTTTTTATGAAAATGTGAGAAGTCATAAGTTAAACCTGCATTTTTTTTACTTGCTACAATCTCATTGATGTCGTATGTCTGTGTATTTTCTGGAATTGTGATATTCTGAACATAGGATAGACGGTATTTATGATTCTTCTGTAGTATTATAGCTCAAGGTGAATTGGTTCTGTTGGAAAAATCGTAGCGATGAACATTCTTGGTAGAAGTAATGTATAATACTGGAAAGCCACGGGAAGGGCGGAACCGGTCCTGGCTAGTGTCTCCCATATCAGCCATAATGTTCAATGTGACCAACATCCGAAAAGACCGTAAAAAGGTGGTTTACTGATTGAAATATCCACCTAAACAGACTTAAATTTACAGAAAATCTTATAAAATAAAATTAAGAATTCTATCAAATTATGTTTTCTCTTTCGATTATTCTAGTTCTCATAACTTCGTAAAAAGAACAAAAATGCGTACTTCTCGCCTGGTGGAAAACAATTACTGTGGAAATTCACAACATAACGTATTTAATAGTAAGCAATAACAGATACTCAAATTGGGCAACAATGTTTACTCAAAAAAAAAAGGAAATCGCAGGGCTACATATTAAAACTCACTTTACTGATACGAGATTCCAAGTAAAATAAGTAAATACAGTGTTGGTAAGTGAATAAATTACTTGTTTCAACTCATATCAATACATGATCCTATATTGGATCCTCAACATATAATCATTAAAACATTATTAAGTATTGAAATCGGTGCCTACATTTATTGGAAATGCAAGGTAGTTACTCTTTCATACTACAAGATACTCCTCAGTTGCAGTCCATCAAACGAAAGGCATCGGGTTCAATTTTCAAAACTCCTCTTATGAATCAGAAGACAGAAATATATTGTGCAGTCGTATGCATATAAAATGCATAGATTAATGTATATCTACAATCTTAGGAATCAATGGAAAAACAAGAATACATCTAACATTGAAGTTTCACACGTCCTTATCAATTCAGATACTACATTTTACAATTCTAGTTGATGAACAATTTCATCTGATTTGATAAAATAATGTAATCTAGATCGCGACAGTAGGAACGCAGGGTTATTCCTGTCTAGAGGTTGACATCAAGAGGCTACTCAAAAGATGAAGAAACAGACTAAAAGAAAATGAATTCTATAGTTATCATCATACTTGTAAATATTGAATATTTAAAGTATATGATAACTTTCTTTCAATAATTCTGTTTACTTTTTGTTTATTAAATGTAGGCACCGATTTCGATATTCTCTAACATTTATCCCTTGAAGGATAATGGAGACATCACATTGTACATGTTTCACATAGCCAGGTCAATATATTGTTTCAAATAACTCGTAAAAAATTATCGAAAGAAGGTTACAGTATACTTTTAATATTGAATATTTACAAGTTTATGACCATGATAACTATAGAATGAATTTTCTTGTAGTCCTGTGTATATATATATATATATATATATATATATATATATATATATATATATATATATATATATATATATATATATATATATATATATATATATATATATATATATATATATATATATATATATATATATATATATATGATAACTATCAGAGCATCAATTAAAATTCATTCATATACTTTGACAATATATGTAATTTATGACAAACTCACCTAACATTTCCAATGCGTTTTTGCTGATAATCCTCTCTATTTTGTTTTCGCAGTTCTTCATAAGTTGTCACATGTTTCTGTATTGGGGGCATTTCTTCTTCGTATATTGGATCTAAAATTCAGGATTACATTGAAATAAATAATATCTTTTCAATTCAGTATAGATAAAGGACAACTGTTTAGTTCTCCATTTTCTCCAATTATTCTATTGAAATTAGATGATGAACACTGGGATTAATCCATTGTGGTTGTGAAAAACCAAGCACCAATGATGAATTGAAATAAAATAAATAGAAAGACACAATTTCAAAATCAGTTGAAGATTTTCTTTGACAACAAAAATTTCATGTTGAGTTGAAAAGGCAAGAATTTTTTGTTTGAATGTGTTAATTCATAGTGAAAACTATTAAAAATATTTTTCATTTATCATTTCCTCCGATTATTCTATTCATGCCATATGATGAAATTATATGAACATCGAGAGTAAATGCTTTTGTTCGTCAAAAAACCAAATACATGTTTGTAACAAACAATAAGGATGAATTAAAATCAAATGAATAGAATGAAACGATTTTAAAAAATCAATCGAAATTAGATTTTTTCTACTAAAAAAAATTTCATGTTATGAAGGCAAGAATATTTTTGATTGAACATATTGATTTATAGTGAACAATAAGAACTATTCAAAATTAAAGACCAATTTTTTTTTAGATTAATTTTAAAATTAACAGAATTCTAAATAAGCCTTTCTTTCCCATATTATGCGAGAAATTTAATATTTTTGGAATATCAAATAGAACTACTTTTCAGAAATAACTTTTCTTCCCTTTTTCTCAAGAGAAAAATTGTATATTGTTACATGTAATTCAACAATACCATTTTACAAAAAAACCTTTTAAAAATAAATTTGAAATTCATATTGCAAAAAGAGCTTGAAATATTTGACATATCAGAAAAATGAGCAATAATTGGAATGCGACCCCACAGGGTTTCACTGCTCAAATCTGTGTTTCTAACAATGAAGTTGTCTGTCCAACTATTATCAATATTTATTCATTTATTTAAGTATATACATAATATGAACATATATATAAATACCTAGTGAACAGGAAACCCCCTTTTAACAAATATAGCACACAGAATAAAGTTACAACCAACTTAAAAACATATATAAATCTTACATATAGAGGCAAAGTAGCCGAAATACAATCTTACTTAAAAACAAATACAATTCCTATTTAAAATTCAAATTCACTACCCTACGTACTATCAATTTAAATGATCTTGGTGAAACAGAGAAAAAGTCAACGTCATGGGATACTGGTTGCTTAGCCACAGAACGCGATTAACAAAAAAATTCGAAATATAGTTCGCTTTGCATGTTCTCAAGCGAAAGAGAGGAGTGTGCCTTGTAATTCCGTTTGGTAAATTAAAATCCACTTTGAGTAACACATCCGCACAATCAACGTAACCATTCACTATTTTAAATAGGAAACACATATCGGACACCCGTCGTCTGTTTTCCAATGAATTAAATATTATTAATATTAACTTAGTATTTAATATTTAATGTATTAAATATTATTGTATTAATGTAATAAATTAAAAATATTAATAAATTGTATTTATGAATTAAATATTTAATTAACATTAAATATTTAATGAATATTAGTATGGCATTCTTCAGAACACTGTTTCCAAATTCTCTATTCTAAGAACATATTTTGACTTATATTTTTACAGAACTGAATATATATTATATTTTTACTTATATTTTTCATTCATCAAAGTCAGAAATGTAATATGAAACTTACTGTCAATTGATGGTCGAAATGATTCATCAAGTCCTTCAAATTGAGGTCTTTGACTGTCCAAATCGAAACTGTGAGAAGGACGCGTGTCAATATCCGAAACAGTATCACTGGATCCGATATTTCCATATGGTGCTAAACTTATACTTGAACCGAATCCAGCATGACCGCTGTAAAAATAGAAATAATTATATTACATATTTCACACTGATATTGATTATTCCATGTGGAATTGGAAAACTTTGGAATATAATGTTTCTTAATCGATAATCTGATATACAATACTCATAATCTAATGCATTGAATTAATAAATTTTCAGTTCAACAAAAAGGTAATTAGACAAACTTTAATATTTGCTTATGATTACAAACAGTATAGTAAGAAAGTATTGTAACATATTTTCATATTTTTGGTATTCAAAGTATTTCATGCTACAATTTTTTATTTCAAATGTATTATAACTTTCTTTTACAGTTAAACAGGCTACTTTTTAGATGGTAAATTACAAATACTTTTCAGATGGTAATCTGTTTTAGACTAAACTGGTTTCATGAAGTCTAATAATTTATTTATGACTTTTTTCATAGCAGGATTCATAGTTATGACTGATAATTGCAAAATAATCACTCATATTCTCCACTATTCGTCAATGACTCAATAATATAAATATAAACGTATTTTGAAATATCAGAGAGCACAAGGACATGTAATATAGTTCTTTATCATGAAAACATCACTGTGTGATTTAGTACTATGTATAATATAATTATAAAAACTTTATCTATTTAAATCTTAATTTTCTAATGATAATTAATAATTATGAAAGTAAATTAAATTGGATAATACAAAATGTTTTGAAAAAAGTACAAACCTCAAAACAAATTATAAGCATAATAAAACAGTACCCAATATTGACTCTAATTGTTATCTGCTATCGATTGTATATTTTCTCACCTTTCCTGTAATTGTCCTCTTCTCCTTTGTCTTAAAATCTCTCCAAGAGGACTATTTGGTAACTGCATGATTCTTTCAGCACATTTAGTTTGATATGAAACCTTGCCTATAAAATAACCCAATATAACTGCTCCTATTACCTTTGGGGTAGCACCGAGTTTTGGATTAGGTTTGAAGTAACCTGAAATAAAATTTCAGATTACTGTGTATACAATTTCATTAAATAAACTATGACAATAAACTATGTCAATAATACATAGATTTATATAATTCAATTATAAATCTTCATACTAATTTAATTTGAAAGATAAGTGAATAATTCAAGTGTAAGATATATGGGGAAATTAAGTCATTTTAACAATCTGAAACATCATTCTTTAGAAATTGTTCTTTCAAACATTCAAACATCATTGAAGAATAATTGTGACCTGCATTTTTTTATTTTTATCCTTATATCACGTATAAGTAGTTTAATTATTTTAAACGAACAAAATACCGCACCCTGGTAACTATCAGATTTTCTCGACATTAACCAGAAATTTAAAAGAATACAGGTAGAGATTTTTTCTTGTGTAGTAAATCTGTAATCTTCTTTAAGAACCAATATATTCAGATACAACTTCATAAAACTGAACCTTTTTCCTTTGAAATCTTTAAATGTTTATTTAGTTGCTTATAAGTTAACTAACATGTTAATTAACTATTTTACTAGTTAAAAATCATTTATATTGTAAACTCAAATGACAACATGTGAATTCAGTTAACTCAAAATATACAAATAAGAAACTCCTGATAGTTGATGTCATATTCTTTTCAATTAGGTGTTCTATAGATCTTCAAACCTATGTAACTTAATTTATGAACTACTATGCAATTAATAAACAAATAAAAGTAAACTTAAGAATTTATAATGCAAGCTTAAGAATTATCTTGAAGTAGCTATGATTTCAAATTAGCAATAACCCCTCAACTGCACAAAATGACACTTATTACAATGTCAGTTTGTATTCAAACAAAAAAAAATATTCTATTCAAACAGAAAATTGGTTATTAGAGAAAAGATTGATTCAGACTTCAATTTACATGGCATAATTTATTGATTTATTCAAATTATATGCCTTCACCAAATTGTTTCATATTCAATATATGTGTTAAGTACCATGATTAAGTATTCAATGTCTTCATGATTTCAGGCAATGGATTATGAGCAAAATTATCAAAATTAAACATGCAAGATCTAAGAGACATGAATTTCTTTGCACATTTCACACCTGCATGTGAAGATATAATCGGATATTATGATCCCAAATAATTTGAAAAGTTAAAATGTCTCTCTCCATTTGTGAATAAACCATTATCACCAGTTTATGAGAAATTTCTAGGCATATTATTGTGATAAACAATTCGACATTTAGTAGAAGGTGCAGAAAGTAGTGCAATGCATTCTCACAATTCAAAATTATATTTTGCTTTGTTAAAGAAAATTTTTTTCTTAAATCATACAACAATAAGTACAAATTTTTTTTATTTTTAATAATTCTGCCAACACTGAGAAGTAGGAATAAGGGGTATATGCATCTATGGGTACTAGGGAAAATTCTTCTATAATGTACTTCAGGGTACATTCATGAAATGAAAATGGAGTTATATTTTTTAGTCAATGCAATGTCTCAATAAATACCTTGTTTTGATATCGTTTTGAAATTTCAGACATCAAATTCATAGCAACAGATTAAAAAAATATAATTTAATTAAGTCACAAACCTCATTTTGTAGAGTTGAACAGGTAGCATAACAAACAGTTCATTTTCACAGGTTTAATGCACAAGTTAATTATCACTATATAATACCTGATTTGACCCCATAGTAAGTACCAAGTCCTAATATTGTACTTATAGGAATACACCTCTTGAAAAAACTCTCACGGTTGCAATCTTTAATAACTTTTATTTCTTCCAAAGTGAACTTAATCTACAAATAAAATAACCTAAACAATTCTTCTACAAATATTTATTTCGCATTGCTCAGATCTTACCTGCTCTCTATTACGTGCAGAGGGAGGCTTTAATGATTCGTCAGTTCGATCCAACATTTTATTTTAAATTTTATATTGCACTTTATCTTTTTTGAATTATTTTGTATTTTGAGAATTATAGTATGATAAAAACATATTAAAATTTGGTATAAACAGGAATTTTCGTAACAATTGTACGTTCCACAATTTCTAATTAATACCTGTTTCCTTAAGGAATCGCTATACGTAAATTAAGGATAACCTAACTGTGTTATTTTCTATTGAAACCAAAAAGCGGTAACTTGAGCTACTGCTTTCCAAGTAAACTATTGACAATTGACAATATTGACAGCGTGAAGTTGATTGTGTTACATATGACATTATTAATACATATTTGAGTATAATTGAATGAATGAATATACACTTATTTGTTCATTTTTAGCATTATATATTAATTTATAAATGTATACATAGAAGGCACGAGATTATAAGGTTTTTTATCCGTCTTCAACCTAGAAAACATATTGTTCCGATTATGGGTTTCGACGGATGAATTCCAATAACTAACTTTTAACAATCAATAAATAATTCTTTATTTACAAACTGAAAATAAACACAACAAATGTCAATATGACAATATGTCACACTTCTGTCTATTTCACTGTACTCTAGATAACTGTAATCTAACTCTGGTCTGTCATCTTCCGTCCTGGTTCATAATATATCATGGAGTTTTTCTAGAAGATTCCATTTCAAGAAGGTTCGACTCCCAGAACGTAGGAGCCGTTGTTACATCACATTTGCCGGAATGTTCTAGATCTAGATAACGCAGAGATATTTCGTAACAATATGCTCATGAAGTCCTATATATGGGAATACTCTAACGCACTCATTTCACATGTGAAAACAAACGATGACATTTCTCAAATAGACATTGCAATTTAGTAGATACCTACTTGATATGTCTATTATTAAAGAGATGATTTCTATTGACTCCTATGGATGAAATTGTGAAGTATTCATCACTTGCCGGTTCTTCACTTGGAATCATGAGAAAGTAGATCGAAATCGTTGCCTCGCTTTGATGGACGTCGAACAACTGACGAGTTGCTTGTAGAACGAAACAGCTGTCTGGTGTTTCCATCAGGTGTTACATCGATTTCAATATGACTCTATCATTTATCCCTTGAAGGATAATGAAGGCATTCCATCCTAATGTTCAACAGATAAGCAGTAATGGATTTTCTAAAGAACGAGACGGAACGAGTTTTCGACTCAAAATAACCGTTCCGAAAAACATTTATTTAAAAAACTGGTTTTTGATTTATAACTAGTAATGTTGTATACTCTTGATAATGGGTTAACCACTCGAAACATATGTAGGGTTTTTAATATATTCAGTGAAACTTAAGTCAAGTGTGTTAATTTTTAAATTTATAGCTACATGTTTCATTACGACGGAATCGCTTTTTTTCTAGAAAATTTGGAATATAAACCTTAAGCTCATATACGTAATGAACATTTTACCATCATTGAAGGAACCGGTTCCTTTCAGCATAAAAGCGTTCGTTGGGAGATCTACATTCTGATTCAATTTCTCACTTACACTCATTGAGTTTTACTACGCTGTCATCGTCATATCTTATTCTATTATATGGCGACTTATTATATGCGTTCGATAAAACGTTCGATCGTTCCGCAGTGAGTAACGGTTCCTTAAATCAGTTGCTGTACGCCATCACTAGCTCACAGAGCTAGTTTTAACATAAAAATAACATTCTTGTATATACATATATACAAAAATCTTTATATTTGTTGACGTTTCCTTGTCTATCACAATTGTGTATAAACTTATATTCTTCAACTTGGACAAAATTGTAATATGCAACAAAACACGTCAACAAAAATAGAGAATTTTGAATTACAAAGAGCTTGTTACTGTAGAAAATTTCATCAAAATAACTATATCAAAAAGGCAATAAAACCAATTATATATATATATATATATATATATATATATATATATATATATATATATATATATATATATATATATATATATATATATATATATATATAATTTCAAATCACAGTCGTTGTTTTTATATTTCTGTAATGGTTAAGGGAATTCGACTGATACTACTGATTTTCATACTCTTTATTCCATGCCTAGCTTTCGGAAAGGTAGAAGAATTTCTACAGTTCATGCATCACAACTCACGAACTGAAAACCTCGCATTCTGTAAGAATTCATATTAACATCTATATGAAATGCTAATGTAAACTTGCTTGTAGTGGCCCTGAAGATGAACCCAACGAGTTTCCGAAAGCTAGGAATGAAATAAAGAGTATGAAAATCAGTAGTATCAGTCGAATTCCTTAACCATTAACTAGTTTTATCATATATATATAGATATATATATATATATATATATATATATATATATATATATATATATATATATATATATATGTATATATATATATATATATATATATATATATATATATATATATATATATATATATATATATATATATATATATATATATATATATATATATATATATATATATATATATACAAGCCCATTTTCCGTTCGGAACCGTCGTTAAACTGAAAACAACAAATATTCTTTATAACAAATCTTCCCAACATTCTTTCTGAGATTCTATAACACTTGGTTTAAGTTTCACTATTAATATTAAAAACACTACTTATTTTTCGGGAGGTTAACCCATTATCAAGAGTAGGTATAATGTTACTCAACATTGTATAATATTGAGTAACATTGAATACTCTTGATAATAGGTTAACCACACGAAACATATGCAGAGTTTTTAATATATTTAGTGAAACTTAAGCTAATTGTGTAAATTTTAATTTAATGTCTTTAATATAATGTTTCACCAAGAGATAAGCGAAACCTCCGTGTCATTTGTTTTATAACTAATTGACACTTGAAGTATGACCAACACCTCAAACAATATGTTTTATTGTATTTTATAGGTTTTATGCGTAACCCAAGTATCGAACATTTATCATACCTTTAAATAGATTTTTTGTTGAATGAGCGGTAGTCGAAAATTAATTGTTATATCTACCTATATAACAATAAAATGAACATCTAACAAAATATATTATGACGCAATCATTTTGAGATTGTCGAAAAAATCGATTAGGAACAATAGAATTAGATTTCATGATAAGATAATACGCATTTCGTACGTTTATTTTTTCACGCATCATTAGAAACACCAGCGTTTTACTGAACTGTGTTATAAGTTTCGTGATAAATAATTGTATGTGTTTAAAAACAAAAGTGAAATTGTGATGGCACGAGTGACAGAAGTTGATGCTGGTCAATTATGTGCTCCAACAGGATCCCAGGAATATATAGCAAATGTACAAGTGACAGGTAATAACTGTTTTATGTCTCCGAAATGTAGAAAGAGCAGAATCTGATGCGGTTTCTCATGGGGCATAAGTCCTCTTCCAAACACACGCACGCACAAACACACACACACAATTTTGAAAATAATACTAAGATTACAAGTCGATCATCTTCAACATATAATAACAGAGAGGCGAACAGAAAAATTCATTTCCTAAAATATCGAAAAAGAAATATATTGCAATTTCAAATAAGTGATGCAATAAATCAATTGTATAGAGGTCATGCCGTAAATAACAATTACTGGTTAATAACGAGGTGTTCGACAGAGGTAAGGACAGAAATATGTACATTATTAATATTAAAAATACCCAGGGTAAATAGAGTAAGTTCTTTGTTCAGATGTTCTCTTAAAAACACTTTTATGTGTTTTTTAATTTCTAATAAATACTCTAACATATTAAATCATCTCAATTGAATGGTTACAAGATCGAACCATCGAAAGCGAATAATTAAAAATTACAAAAGTTGTTTTGTGTTTTAAAAGTTCACAATCGATATCTACTATGTAGGTATATTCTTATTAAATACCAAGAATTAAGCGAATCAGACCAATGATCCTGTGATCTCCGTACTAGATCATTAGACATTAACAAAGAAACAGCAAATAGCATCGTTAATAGAGTTGATTGATGGACAAGAAGATAACACTGAGAAACAATTCATAACGTAAATTCTTCTTGATAATGTTTAGGCTCTTTTAGGGGTAAATTGATATGCTGATTCCAAAACATTAATTTTTCTATCACGTTCTTCAAAAAAAACGTGAATTTTTTCTATCACGTCAAGTTTTTTTTCTACAGTTGTTGCGCATACTTTTACGTTTCGCGGAACTGAACGCGAATTACAGAAAGCTCAACTGCACTCCTGTAGGCAGAAATTTTTCAAGAATTAAGCTCTTCAGAAATACAAGAAGATGAGTTGAGCGACGATCGTAGAAATCCCAGCGACAAAGATTTTAAAAACTATCAATTTAAAAATAACATACTCGACTTAAGTTTCACTGAATATATTAAAAACTCTACATATGTTTCCGGTGGTTAATTACTACATAAGTCAAGTGTGTTAATTTTTAATTTCATAGTTTTTAACATAATGTTTCACCAAGAGATAAGCTAAAACTCCGTGTCATTTATTGAAAGGTTTCAAAGTTGACGATGATTCTGTTCGTAAAGATTTAATCAGCATTAGTTAAATGACTTGGTACGAGATTTGGGACTATCCAAAAAAGCGTCAGAACTTTTAGCATCAAGACTGTACGAAAACAACTAGTCAGAAAAGTTCATCTACTTCCGATCCAGAGAAAGTGCATTTCTGCAGTTCTTTCGGACTGTTGATAGATTTGTGTATTGCAATAACATAGGTGGTTTAATGAAATAATTGTGAATTTCAGACTATAACGCAACTATATGGCGATTGTTTATAGAGAGTTAAAAACGCATCTTGAAGTGTTTTCTCCTCCACAATGGAAATTATATGATTCAGTCCCAATAGGTCATTCAGTTTATTTCCATGAAAAATACGAAGACATAAAGAAGGTTATTGACTTGTTGCAATATAACTTACACCAATGGAGTAAGATGTGTTGACCTTAAAATGGTTTGTTTCCTTCTTGGCCAGTAACGCAGATATGCCAAGTATCTCTGTTTTCTATGTATGTGGGACAGCAAAGCTCGTGAGAAGCATTGGGTGCAGTCAAAGTGGCCGACAAGATCTGACCTGAAACCTGGCGATCCAAACATTCTAAATCTGCCACTTTAAAAAAACATTATATTTCCGCCTTGGCATATAAAACTAGGTCTCATGAAGCAATTTGTTAAAGCTTTGTCAACTGAAGGGGACTGTTTCAAATATATCATTTCGGCATTTCCTAGCTTGTCATACAAGAAGATAAAGGCTGATGGGCAACAGATTCGGCAATGTATTAAAAATGAACGTTTCATTGAAACAATGACTAAACTTGAAAGGAATGCTTGGTAGGCATTCAAAACTATTGTCAAGGGCTTTCTTGGAAACACACGAGCCCAGAATTACGTCGAAATTGTTCAACAACTATTAGAAAGCTTCAAAAAGTTTGGCTATAACATGAGTATCCACCTACATTTCTTAAATAGCCATCTTGCTATCTTTACAGAAAATCTTGGCGCTGTTAGTGATGAACAGGGCGAGCGATTCCACCAATTTGATTAGTCTCCAAGATTTGACGGTGATGGAGACAAGGTATCAAGTTAGATGGGATGTCAGTATGATGGCTGACTACTGTTGAAGCATCAAGCGAGAATATCCCCAGATTGAATATTCCAGTAAAAATTATAAGCGAAAATTTTTACCCTATCTTTTCTTATTTTTTGTATAAAACAATTCAACTTTTAATATTATAATAACCTTTGCATAAATAAAATATTCTGATATATTTGGTTAGTATTCACTTCATTTTCCCTGTATGCCCATTTTGTATGACTTCAAGGGAAAGAGAGGGTATCCTGTAGTTTAAAAACTTGACGCGATAAAGAAAAATTGATAACATTTTTGAAGTCACAGACCAAAATTTAGTCAAAAACAAATCACAGATCTAAGACTTAGCTTCATTCAAGCTAAAAATCATTAACTTTTGAAAATGGGGTGACACCTCGAAACCATTGTCAACCAATTTATATATAATTCTATATATATATATATATATATATATATATATATATATATATATATATATATATTCATTTATTGAATATAAACTTAAATTCAAACACTTTAACTTATGATTTACTTTATTCACTTTATTGACTACATAGCATGACTCGTTTCGTCGTTACACGAAGAAGCTCTTCAATGAAATAATCAATTTTTCATCTCTCTCAGAGATTAGTTCTTAAATTTGTCCTCCATTTCAAAGAATGGAATATCAGTTCCTCAAAATACTTTCTATATTTTTCTCGGTTTTATTAAAGTTTCACCTCTTTCTTACGTTTGCATGAATTCGTATTCATAAAAATTCGTCTAAATTTTATGATATTCAATGCATATATCAACTTTGAATGCTTTAAGTTAAAATCCCATGATGGATTGAAATATGCATATAATGCATTGAAATGTGTGGAAGTAATTATTGAAATAAAAAAATTTTGAAATAAGCAAAGAAATAATACTTATATTATTAAGTAGAAAAAAAAAATACTTTCAATTCAATCAAAAGAAATCATCTAGTACCTAAATAACCGCATAGGAGGAACCTTAAATGAAGTATGTTGAACAGAATAAACCAAAAAGCAAATGAAAAGAATTTTTTTGTGTCTAAACAACAATGCCTAATATTTTAATCCAATTATATTAGTTCTTCACGTGACGTCCTCCAGAGCGGCGACTCTCATAGATAGTTCCTTTCAATGAAATCAAAAGATTGAAGAATTCTTCTTTCTACTCTTTATCGTGTTTTTATCTGAGGTTTTCATTTTTAATATTATCAGTTGCACATGTATCTGTGTGGTCACTTATTTATCACTTATTTATTCAGAACAGAGTCTTTATATTCCTATTCACTTCTTTTCTTTCAGAATTCCAAGTTTATGTTTGGAAACATGTTTATTTACTAATTTCAAATGTTCTTATCCTTGTTTGAAAAAAACCTGTTGATGTTATCTTTTATACATTATATGCCATCTCAAATCGGAGAAATATATGTTTTATTACAACTGAATAATTCATGTAGATGAATTAATTACCAATTAATTTATTAATAATTTCAATTAATTGATTTAGCAATTAATTACTAAAGTTTCATGCAATATGAAAGTGAAGATTTCAAAAGTGTATGGGATCAGAATATCTGAACTTCAAGGAAAATCATGACAATTGTGAAAAGTATTGATACTTGAGTATCATTTTATTTGCATTTGTTTCAGAATGGCATAACATTTTCGGAAGGTTCGAAGAAAATCAAAATTTCCGAACTGATCGACTAGAATATAAAAGAACTGGAAGTGAACCCGGATTAGTTATTATTTTCAATTTTGAAGAGTTTGAAAACACCACAGCAAGACCAGGATCCTCCAAAGATGTAGATGATATAGTTACTTGTTTGGCCAGATTAGGATTCAATATAAATCCCAAACATATTTTCAATAACTTATCGAAAGATGAAATGCTTGAAAATGTTTCTGAAAGTGAGTAGTTGAAAGTGAACAAATATGGAATAGTATCCTATTTATATTATATGTTGTATTTATATTCATACTATTCATTTATATTTCATATAGAACATCAGAAATGTGAACTTAGAAATTGTTATCTCCATTTTTATCAACAATGTTGTGAATGATTGTATGATTTATAACATATTTTTTCATATAGAAAACATTCATTTATATTTGAAAATCTTTATTCTTTTCAACTCAGTGGACCTACATTTTAACGCCAGTTCCGAACGGCCATTGGTCTTGTAATCAATGTACATTACCCAGCATATATCATTATTTAAATTTCTCAAATAATAGACAAACACAAACACCCATGCCCTCAGCGGGGCACGAACCCGAGTTCTACTGCACCGTAGTCGGGTGTTCTACCGACTAAGCTACGGAGATCGGCTTCTCTACGAAAATCTTCTTCAAATATTGCGGTTAAATTTTTCAATACAACTAGATTTTTTCTTTTTTTCTTTGAAAAAACAAACTTTAACGTTACTATCAAGTGAACTCCGATATAATCACATAGTATATGAATCAGTGTCTGAAAAGTTTTGAGTCAAGAACTGAAATTTTGTATACTGATATGAGTTCAAGTAAAAATAGACTCATATTATACTAGCAAACGCTGGCGACTTCGCTATGTAGACTTCTATTTTTTTTTCACGGGAAAAGTACATTTTTCTGTGATAAAAGGTTAGCTATAAAATATTTCAGACAGCCTGTAATCTACCCTGTGCCAAAGTTTATCGAGATCCGTTCAGTCATTCTGGTGTGACGGAGTAAGAAATATCCATTCAAACATTCACGTTATTTTAAATAAAACTAAGTAGTTTTTCGATTTTCACTATAATTAATTCAAAACATGACAATATCGTTTCGCCAACACAGTGGCTTCATCAGATGTTGATGATAAACTGTTTATCATGTCATGTTTTGAATTAATTATAGTGAAAATTGAAAAACTACTTAGTTTTATTTAAATTACGTACCTATTTAGATTTTCATCAAGTATCGGCCCAATCGATTAATGATTCACATTATTCATATTAGTAAGAAGTATCTAAAATAGTAGAATCTAAAACATCTGAATACGAGTAGGGGGTGTGTATAATCTTGATAGTTTAATTTGAGGTTTTTTGATTGTTGTTTTTGTATTTGAGTTGGCCTACGTGCTACAAGAGTTTTTATTTATTATAATCCAATCTATAAATCTATAGACACTATTATATGATTTATTGTTTTCGTTCAGCACGGATAAGGTTTAGGCACTTGAAACACGCAGGCATCCAACATAATTATTGACTTTGTGAGAACCATAAACTGCCCATGTCATTGTGAACGCTAATTTCAAAGCAAAACGCAACCTCTTTAAATGAATTGGGAAATTGTTTGGTGAAACCGGTGTACAAGGAATTAAAACACTCTCCCTTATTAGAACCGGTATTATTATGACCTATATAATGTTCTCTGTGAAAAACAAAACAAATCTCTCATGCAAACCCTGAACATTACGTCATTCTTGAACTCTAAATTACCACTTTGTAAAGAGAAGTAAAGTCTCCGTAGCTTAGTGGGTAGAACACCCGACTAAGGTGCGGTATAACTCGGGTTCGAGCCCCACTGAAGCCATAGGTGTTTGTGTTTGTCTATGATTTCAGAAGTTTAAATAAAGATATATGCTGGGTACATGTACATTGGGTTTGATTACAAACCCAATGGCCTTTCGGAACCGGCGTTAAAATGTAGGTCAACTGAATTAAAAAAAAAGAACTGAAAAAAGTATAAATTCAGATGGCTGAATCATATGACTTGACAGCAGTTCATATTCAGGACAAGGAAATTTACAGACATAGCACTCCTTTCTGCCCAAAGTTTATCCAACGTGTCCAACAAAGTTACTATTCACTAAATGTAAGGTACATGATGGTATTAAGGCCAAGCTGAGGGAAATTAGTTGTAAAATATTGAAAGAACAACTTAATCAACTACATTTATTGGTAATCAGTCGTTTATTTATGGTACTACAGAATAAAACAAAAACAATAGCAACTTTTGCTTACAACATACATAAAATTGAACTTTTTTCGTAACACTCTCAATAGGCCTTATTATAATTAGGTAGGGTAACAAGGCCTTTATTTTATATTATATAAGTAATCAACTTAAGCATTAAAGCTTGGTTCTTGAGGTCAGTAATCCTTATACATAATAGCACAACAATGTATAAGTATTCTAATAATAAAATACATGGCCTCTTTTAACATCTAGCAGGACATATGAGGTCATCACAATCATCCACTGACAAACCGATACACTCCTCATTATACATACCAATTAAAACATTTAGAGCACTCCCTCAAGTCATCCATGTGGTCTTCTTAACAGGCATGAGAGTACCAACTCGATTGATTGCCTGCAGTGTTCTTGGTTCTAGTAGATCGTGAGAACATGATTTTGCTTTAGTTGCTTTTGAAGTGAATTTAATTTTTGAATACCCTGGGTCCCTTTTCTTTTCCTCTCTTTTCTTTTTCTTCCGTACCATAATTTTCTTTCCTGCATTGTTTTTCTTACCTTCATTGAATTTATCAAAAAGATCTTCGGAAACTGGAGTAACTCGATAATTAATAGCCTTGTGTCGGACAATAGAATTTTCTTGAGATTTTCAATAGATTTTTCTTGAATTTTAGCAGGTGTGAGATCATGAAACCCAGATTTCATTTGAATAAATGGCGTCTTCAGAATAACTTGAAGACGTCCCATAAATTTGGCAATAATAGCTGCGTTTTGCGGTTGGTTGGCTTGAGATCTGTTGACTTGGTCATCCTTCTAATAACAATTTGGCTGTAGATCTAAAACATGTAGAAGGTTCAGGAGTCAAACAGGAGTTTGGCCGAGAATAATCTGCAGGTGGCACATTCCTTTTTCCGACATCAGGTCGTAGTATAATAAGGCCTACTGCAAATTTTCATAGGCCTTATTACCCATGGACAACGTATTTAGGAAAAACGAAATAAAGAAAATTGGTATTGTACCACGTTATTTATTTAGACAGTATGGGAAAAGCGTAAATTGACACAAATACAGACAGTAAGTGTAAATAGATCAGTATAATAATTACACTAGTACTAAACAAGATTTTGATCGTTTAGGCTTTATTAGCCGACAAGCTTTAATACCCGCATGTACCTTAGTTGAAAATAAAATATTCAATTACATTTTCGGCGGATTTTTCGATATGTTGTCACTTGGAATAATTTTAGGAATTTGTGTAAATTTTTTTATTGGGTTTCAATGAACTTAACAAATACATATTTTGTATTGCCAAACATTTTTGTTGGTTGTCTGGCACTAATAAAGTGCCAGACGCTACTTTTTATTGAAAAAAATGTTGAACTTTTTTAGTATGTCTGCAATTTTGATATGTTGTTAGTTACATATCTGAAATCGTAAGATTAATTTGCCAGGCACAGTTTAATTCAGTTGCTACACTCTAAGGCAGACCTATTGAACCCATTAAAAACTGCAGTATCGTACCAGTAGACAGAGAGAGATAAATCCAATATATATGTCGAAGAAAAAAGGAAGAACCATTGTCGAAATGAATTCAGAACAATAACATTTAACCATCAATCAGATATAATAGAATTAGAATTATTCTATTATACAAAAGAAGAAATGTACATAATGCATCATTGGATTCAAATATATCATTTCCTATTCAAAATACGAAATTACTAAGGAATATAGTTTTTTTTCAATCCATCATAGTCTCACAAGAGAAGGAAGCACCTTCGTTACCATAATCACACTCATATTTATCGTCATCATCGCTTGGGAGTGTTTCCTTCTGATAAATTTATCAACTGAAATAAAAATACAATGTTTTTCAGCAGTTTTATATGCCAATAATTATTTTGTTTCATATCAATAAATGTTGTTGCAATTTTTCTTTCCAGAAGTAATGCTGCCGCAGAAAACGAAATCCATTAGTATTCAATATTTTCATTTTCTTATAAGGCTAAATTCTTACTTTCGCTTCTGGTTTTGTTATAGCATATTTGTGAAAACAACCTGTGAAATTACAATACTAAATTCTACTAAAAATGATTCACTCGGCTTATCTTTTGAACCGTTGTCCAGTTTTAATATTTCTTGATAATGTATTTGCAGTACGAGACATATTTTGAGTAAATATATATCTTCAAATGAATTTGACGAACTATTGGTGTTATATTATTACGCTTTTGAACAATGTTCCACAAAATGTTATTCAGGAAGTTAATTGACACCATTGAAGAATATTCTGAGTAAAATTGTCGTAATCCAAAATGTTTTAAATTTTCGAAATTTTTGTGGAACAATCACAAATTATGGCGATAAGAAATAGAAGATATACCTACTCGTATTAGGAAACTATGTCTAAACTAGTTATTAGTTCTTTCATATATTCTAATTTACTTCTAAATGACGCTAAAAATTTCAATCTCTTCGGGCAATATTAACTTTTACTTTATTCTGAACTTCATTTCTGATTTTTTGTCTCTCAATTGTTTCAGTATTAGCAGCTGATCATTCACAAGTGAATTCAGTGCTAGTTTTTGTTCTTACACATGGTGGACCGTCCAATACATTGTCTACTAGTATCGACAAATTTAACGCTGAAGAGTTGTGGGTTAAATTTGACAAATGTCCTTCGCTGGAAGGGAAACCAAAAATGTTTGTTATACAGGTAATCGAATGTTAGATGCAAATTCGTTTCAACAATAAAATGTAAAAGAAAATACTGTTTCGGATTTTTCCAGATGTTTATTTGATATTGAACAACAGTAACGGCCTTTTCATTACAATATTCGAACAAATACTCTGTATCGAATTCAATCAAAAATAATAACACAATTTGAAAATAACAAAACTTATTCGATACATTGACCACTAGGATCAGAAATTTTTAAATTTATTTGATAATTTTAAGATCACTATGATTTCATTCTTGTTTGTTTCTTGTTGTTACAATTTTTTGTGAGAAGTTTTTGTGGTTTCTTTGATAATCTTTGTATGAAAACAAATCAATACATTTTAGGTCTTCAAATCTCTCTTCAGATTCATTAAATTTTAACAAATAATTGAATCAATCAGGAGAAAATAGATCATGACATATGATTTCAGGCTTGCAAAGGAGAAAATCATACCACATTTCTAGTAAAACCGGAAGATACTCCTCTAGTACCTCTTTCAACATTTTCAAGTGGATATATTCCTCGAGATATGATCATAGTGTACAGTACTATGGAGGGTGAGTATGGATAATATAATGATACAATACTGAGATACTAATTATAATTGAATATAAACTTAAATTCAAACACTTGAACTTATGATTTACACTTTATTGACGACATAGCATTGCATTATTATTCTGTTAGAATCTGAAGAAGTCGTTTGTAACGACGAAACGCGTCATGCTATGTAGTCAATTAAGTGTAAATCATAAGTTCCACTGTTTATACTCGAAAATTTGATATAAATAACTATAATAAACTATATATTTATATATATATATATATATATATATATATATATATATATATATATATATATATATATATATATATATATATATATATATATATATATATATATATATATATATATATATATATATATATATATATATATATATATATATATATAAATATATATATATATATATATATATATATATATATATATATATATATTTTTAATATTTTTTGCAATAACAGGCTTCTTTTGATATGAAAAAGTTTATTTTTGTTAACGCTTTAAAAATAAAAAGTTTATTTTTTTCATTAGTTTTGACAAAGTTGTAATATAACAACGAAACTTTAACAAAAATAAACTTTTTGATATCGAAAGAAGCTTGTTATTGCTAAAAATATTCAAAATAAAATATCTTAAACAGGCAATAAATCAATTTCAAGAAATATATGTAAATATATATATATATATATATATATATATATATATATATATATATATATATATATATATCTGTGTGAAGGTTTCTTGGGAATGAGCACGGTTTAGAATTGATGGAATAATTGTTTATTCTGCATATGTTTCGGCTCTAGGACTTTTTCAAGAATATTACAGACTTCAATTTCACAGACCTTTCGTAAAACTGATTAGTGCGAGAATTATGGTCTATGGGTAACATCTGTAGATTCGTTTTATTTAGGACATGCGCATCTTCCGATGAATTCTTATCTTTGGTTTCATGGGCGTGCATTTGTTGGATTTTAAATTTTATTTTATGAGATTATAATATATTTTAGATAAACTACTTGTATCTGTTTTATCGTTTATGGCATTTTTTTTCTCATTTCTCATTTAAAATCCAAGAAATGCACGCCCATGAAACCAAAGATAAGAATTCATCGGACGTTGCACATGCCCTAAAAAAACAAATCTACAGATGTTACTCATAGACCATAATTCTCGCACTAATCAGTTTCACGAAAGATCTGTGAAATTGTAGTCAATTTCCAACTAACATGAACCTGTAATATTCTTGAAAAAGGCCTACTCATTCCCAAGCACCTTCACACTTATGTTATTAAGCAAAGCACAAGAAAACTGAACGAATTATATATATATATATATATTGCTTGGAAGAAGCTTAACTCGGTAGAAAGCGATAATATGAAACATTCCTTTGCAAGAATGTTTTTTCCGTTTCCAGGTTTATACACCTTGAACTTGGCTACGCAGTTGTGAAGAGAGCTAACAAGCTCGAAACACGTGTCAACGGCTGCTTCTAATTACGGACTGTAGCGATAATTCTCGATATTTTCAACAATAACTGGGCTTTTCATAGGAAAATCAGCATTTCGTTTGACGTTTTGATGCGAATTGTAACTTTCAATTCACAGATGCAGATTAATATAATATGAGATGAAAATCATATATATTTAATATTAAAAATGAACAAAATAAATATGCAAGTCATTATAAAACGTTTTATATATTGTTTGTGTTAAAGTATTATGAGTTTTAATCTCGAATAGTGAAATAGGAAATTTGAGGTGAATATATATTTGACATCAATTCAAATTTTAAATTAATTAAAGTTGTAGAAAATAAATTCAATGGACGATGAATCTACTCTGTGATAGTTCATATTTGAATAAAAGATAATAATAAAAACTTGTCTAAAAATCACTGACTGAACAATTCTTTATTCGACTAGTTTCGCCTTTTACAGCATTAACAAGAATGAATACATATTACAAAGACAACCTTTAAGTATTTCTGTGGTTCAAACAGATCTGCAAATATTTAAAGTTTGTCTTTGTGATAAGTATTCATTCTTGATAATGCTGTACAAGGCGAAACTAGTCGAATGTCGAAACTATGAAGAATTGTTCAGTCAGTGATTTTTAGACAAGTTTTTATTATTACCTCTCGTTGTAGAACATTTTTCGAGTTAATTCAACCAATCAAAGACTTCTCCTTAGTAACATTTCGTAATATCAATATATAACTGTGAATTGAATGATTCTTTGAAAATTATTTTCTTCGAATTTCTGACTTGCTACAATAAATTTTAATTTTTCATATAAATATATATTTTCTAAGTATATAAATCTTCATTCATATACTTTGCCTTCTCTGAATTTATCTCTTCATTAAAATCAAAAATTCATTTTCCAGGAAAATATGCTTACAGAGATCGTGAAAGTGGGTCCTGGTTGATTCAAGAGATTTGTAGAAACTTCACTGCTTATGGAAGAAGAGATGATGTATTGACCGTTTTATCGAGAGTTTCCAAATGTATTTGTAGAAATTACTATACAAATTCGAGAAAAACTATCGTGAAGCAGGTGCCAGTGGTAGTTTCAACTCTAAGCAGAAAGTTTTACCTCAATAATAATAAAGATCGACATTTGGTTTTAAATACATTGGTAACTCAGGACGAAACATTGGAGAAAATTAAATTTATTTCGAAAAAAATCAATTCAATATTGGGATTCGCTAAAAAGAATAATAATACTTGAATATTTAAATTGGTGTATGTAAAATCCATATTGATCTCTTCAACAATTGTTTTTTAATTACACATTATTTCCAAAAATAAAGACTGTTTTCATTCCAAGCTTTTTGTGAAATTGCAATCAGTAATTAATATCTCAAGTGCACCGGAAGAGCATGATTCGAAATTTAATAATGATTGAGGAAGTTGATTTTTTTGAATCGGATGCCAAGTAAACTAACTTGGCATCCGGTTCGATGGTGACCAGTAGAAACCTACCACATTGAGTGAATTTTTCTATTTAATGACAGTACAATAACTGTATTACTCAGTGCAATCTGTAAAGTTAGGACATCACCAGTATCTTTCGTGACGCTTAAAATTCGTGTTGCAATTATTTTAATTTCAAAAGGGTATGTGCTTTTTAAACTAGAGCTTTTGTCAAAAATCCTCACTCAAAAAAATGTTTGAAACTTTTACATATCTTTGAAGTTATGAATTATAGTATTATTATACTATTATATTATAATAGCATATGATATATAATAGTATATATCTATATATGTATTTATTATGAATATATATATATATATATATATATATATATATATATATATATATATATATATATATATATATATATATATATATATATCAGATATTCACTGAATTCTGTAGTTCTCGTGCTATATTATCGCACTGTGCTGTATTGTCGCACTGATATAGCACGAGAACTATAGAATTCTTTTTCTTGTAGTGAATTTCTGACATGTTTTGAGAAATGACAACGAGCGATTCTACAACCGCAACCTAGATGGCGCATTACTTCATCAAAATAGATGAAATTGTTACAAAATACTAGACTTGTAAAATTTAGTATCTTAATTGATAAGGACGTGTGAAACTTTCAATGTAGATGTATTCATGTGCTTTCCATTGATTCTAAGATTTGAGATGTATATTATTCTATGCATTATATATTCATACGACTCACTCCATATTTATGTCTTACAATCGATGAGAGGGTATGAGAGAAATCTTTGCCTTTCATTCGTTGAACGTGGCGTGACTGATGAATACCTTGTAGTACGAAACAGTGACTGTCTCACGCTTTCAAAATAAATGTATAATGGAGAGTCCAATATTCTCTAATATTGATCCCTATGAATCATGAAATGATCTTTTGAATAATTTTCAAGATCTCAGTGTAAAAATCTATGAACTCAAGGCCAGATATTGACTCTCTGAGCACAATGTTCTCATATCTAATATCTTTGGAAAAAAGAAGAGGGTCTAATAACACCTAACTCATAAATGGTATGGTGTAAGGCTTTGTCTGGCTGCTCTCGAGGTGGATTGTACTTTTATCTGAACAATAATTGCCCTAACTAGTCAATTATTTTGTAACTGGCTATTTCAATTCTCCTTCTTTTCAATATAAAATTTAAATAAAACCAGGTACACAGAAAGGTGGTTATGGATTAATAATGCTCTGTATCGTTAGCTACCAGTTCTTTTATTATCAAGGTTGTACATGTGTTGTTTAATTTTAAGACTATGGATCATTTAGTTATTAACGTAGATTTTTGAGTAACTTATAGAATTTTGGAGCTTTATTCAATACCGTAGCTCGGATGTGTTTAGTTCCTTTGTATTTTGCTGTCGTTCTGTCAAACCTGACTTTTAATAATGTCATTGTTTTGTAAAAATCAGACATAACCTGCACGGTGGGTTATCAATTGGATTTAAACCATGCGGTCTAGTACAAATTTCTTTTATTTTATTGAACAACCTTTAGAATATACCTCAATTTCGTAAGTTAACCTTTTTGTTGTTTGATTCACCACTTTGATTGTAATATTACGTTGTAGCACTCCTGATGAAGGAACAATATAATTTTGAAAGCTCGAGTTAAGGAAAAAAGAGTCTTCTTAATCTCTAGTGACGTTTATCTGTGTTTTCTGACAGTTCGGTATTTATTCCTATATGATTGTTGTGACACTTGATTTTTATATCTTTATACTATATTTTAATGATAATTTCTAGATCTGTAAGTTTCAACATTTGTTTTACCATCTATTTTCACTGCTACGTACAGTCTGACTACATCTTTAGCCTAGCTAACCGTAAGATGTAATTTTCTGATTAAAACATTTTGTTTTACACTTATGTATTTCTGATGAAGAATACAAACATATGATGAGTCCTAATGAAGAATATAAACATATTCGAAATATAGACCAGGTCAATACATTGGTTGTGTATCAATTATAGTGGCCCTACTTTTGCCGAGGACTCATCTATATACCTATTAATATATATATATATATATATATATATATATATATATATATATATATATATATATATATATATATATATATATATATATATATATATATATATATATATATATATAAGTATATAGTATATATAGTGTAAAACAAAGTTGCTTTCTCTGTAAATCTTTAATATCTTCGAAAATATTTATTTAAATCATATGCTGCAAAGGGCCATATAGATCTATATTAAATCAACAATGTATTTAAGGTATTTAATTGGATAAGGATTAATGCTGTATTGGTTAGAATCGCTTCGAAAATTAGCCATTATTTGTCGTAAAAAGTAAATGACAAAAAAATGTTATTGTGGGATATCCATAAGAGATAGACATATACCATAGCGGAGTTTTCTGTAGACCTTTTCAATGTGTACAATACTTAGTACATTATTTTGATAAATCTCGTAGGGAACACATCTAGACATCACATTAGAAACCTCAAAAATAACAGTATTTCTCCACTATTTAATGGATGTTATTATACTTATAAACCTTTCTCTTCAGTCACTCTATCTATTAAAAAAAATGCATCAAAATCCGTTGCGTAGTTTTAAAGATTATTATATAAAAAGACATACATAGGGATGTAGGGACAAAGAAAGCGACTTTGTTTTATACTCTGTAGTGATTAGTTGAAGTATTTAATGAAAGATGTATTCTTTTCAGATATTTTTATAAATAACAATAATATTTCAATAATAATAATCAACAATAATTCGAAATAAATTTTATTTTCAGTATTATTATTTTCAGATATAAATAAGTACAAAATCAATTTGATACACATTATTTCGATTGTTCACTTTATAGTAATAAAGTTATAGATTTGACAAAATGCACACGAAAGTTTCAAAATAATTCTTGTTGATATTTCTAGGCACATACACAATATATATGCCTCTGAAACAGATGAAATTTCATTCCAAATCCAAAAATGAAATTAGTGAAATTAACTTCCCGCCAATAAATTTCATTGAGTTCCATAATATCCGTCCTAAGAGAACATATCATGAAAATTCATGTCTTTCATTTGTACTGTTTTTGAAATTTTTAATTTCTTGTACTCTCTCATTCAAGTCAACTCAGCAAATTTAGAACTTTATCATTGTTTTGATTGAATTCCAAAAGCGAACTCCTTTCTTTATTCCTATTCAGGTAAAACATTTTGTTGAGGGTAGATATAAATACTGGCATTTCTTGTGCTCCATCTTCTGTTACATAGTTTCTTGCTACACATTTATTGGTCCTAAGCAGTAATGTAAGAACATCATCCCTCCTTCCATAGTTCGAAAAGTTTTTACACAGTTCTTGTATGAACCATGACCCTGTGATTCCGTTTCTGAAGGAAGCTGAACCTGAAATATGGATAACATTTAACATAAAATGAAAATATATGTACCTATTAGTATATATACACACATATTATCACATATTTATGCATGCACACATACATATAGTCCTTAATGGATTCGGCCGATACTTGATGAAAATCTGAATATATAATTTAAATAAAACTAAGTTGTCTTCTGATTTTCACTATAATAAATTTAAAACATAACCATATTGTTCCGGCAACACAGTTTATCATCAACATCTGATGAAGCCACTGTGTTGGCCAAACAATATTGTTATGTGTTAAATTTATTATAGTGAAAATCAGAAAACTACTTAGTTTTATTTGAATTACATACATACCTATAGCTTTTCTGCTTGCGCATTGAATGGAATAGTACGAAAATACTAGGACATCCATTCGAGAAATTTAAATTAATCGAAATAATGCCAAATAATAACAAAATAGGATGAAACAGTACTGTTTGGTATTTCCAACAAGTTCGATGTTTTTCGAAACGCACACAATATGCACGCTCGAAAGTGACATTCACAATATTTCTGTAGCAGGCAAGAACTCCCTGAGAGTTTTAGGGAAATATTTCGACTGAAAACCTCAGTAAAGTGTGTATATATATATATATATATATATATATATATATATATATATATATATATATATATATATATATATATATATATATATATATATATATATATATATATATATATATATATATATATATATATATATATATATATCACAAATTCTGTTTTTATAGGTATAGAACTTTAAGTTGACATTACAGTTGAAAATGGCGACCGATTTAGCAGCTGAGAAGTGATTTATTCACTCAGTTCAGTTTGGCAATTCATCATGAATAGACTCACGTCTGAACAAAACGATTGCAAATAGTGTCGAATGGGCCAAAAACGAGATTGCCGTTGTTAAGCGCACTTCTGGTTAAATGGCTACGTCAAAAAACAAAACTGCCGCATTTGGAGTGAAGAAAATCCTCAAGTGTATGTCAAAACACCGTTACATCCAGAAAAACTGACTATTTGGTGCGCTTTATGGGCTGGTGAAATCATTGGTCGTACTTCTTCAAAAACGATGATGGCCAGAACGTTACAGTCAATGGTGATCGGTATAGAGCCATGATTACTAACTTTTTCATTCCTGAATTGAACAACCATGATGACCAGGAGCTGTGGTTTCAACAAGACGGCGCAACATGTCACACAGCTCGTGCCACAATCGATTTATTGAAAGACACGTTTGGTGACCGCCTAATTTCACGTTTTGGACCTGTGAATTGGCCTCCAAGATCTTGTGATTTAACACCGCTAGACTACTTTCTGTGTGGCTTTGTGAAGTCATTGGTCTATGCGGATAAGCCACAAACGCTTGACCATTTGGAAGACAATATTCGCCGTGTTATTGCCGATATATGGCCACAAATGTTGGAATAAGTCATCGAAAATAGGACGTCCAGATTGGACTACATCCGAGCCAACCGTGGCGGTCATATGCCAGAAATCATATTTAAAATGTAATGCAAGATTATATATATATATATATATATATATATATATATATATATATATATATATATATATATATATATATATATATATATATATATATATATATATATTAGGGTGGAGCGAAAATTTTTTTTTCGCATTTCCAACTTCTAAGAGTAAAAAGTTTATGCCTTTTAAGCTCAAACATATACCTGTAAAATATTATTTGATAAAAATAAATATAACTACCTCCGAAAGGTTATTGAACTTTTACTATATTCAGAATTTATGCAGGAGTTAGTGATTTATTTTTTCTATAACATCTTGATCTTTCTATCTGTATTACTATATTAATTAATTGGAAATATACTGTATTTTAACAATTAAAAATAAAAAGCAGGTACTGTAAGTACGAACAAGGAGTGAGGGGGGTGCAAACCGGACAATTCGCGCGTGGGCAGTGCACTATTGTCTTTCGAGGTGAACTGTCGCTCGCGCGCAATTAAAACATAACCTAAAGCATTGTTTTTGTTAAATATGGAAAAAACTCGTAGTGCTTCTAAATGCCCACTATTTGGTGAATGTTGTGAGATAAATTTTCAGAAATTTCCGATAAAATTGTGCCTGAAATCGAGAGCATATGGCAAGTGGCATCTTTACCAACAGTGACTAGTACCAGAATTATACAAATGTTAAAAACTTACCACGAGAAGCGGAAAAATCTTCTTAAGTCGATGAAAAAGAATTTCCAGCAAACTTTAGAAAATTTTATGAAAAATAAAAAGTTACTTTTTGATATATCAGCTTGTAAATGCAAAGATTGCACGTGTCCAAGAGAAAGGAAGGTCCCTAAACGTGAACAAGCTTTTTTAATTGACCAAAGAACGGCTCGTAAAATGATAATTGGCAGAGTTGATGTTATTGTAAGTAAAAAAATCTAATAAATCAGGAAAGGAAGCTAAAACAACAATATCACTCTGTTAGCCCGGCGATTGCAAGTACGTCCTCTGTTAATTTAGATATCAGCACCTCTTCTCTTTCTTCCGAAACGGATGAGCCACTGAAAAGCGATGCCTGCGCTGAGAAAATTGAATCCGTTTTTCTTCTAAAAAAAAAAGAAAAAAGTGTCGTCCATTGACTTGCCTACGGTATCGAAAACGTGTGATAGATACGGAGTGTCTGACAGGGCTGCTGCTGCGATTGTGTCATCAGTATTACATGATATTGCTTCTGAAGTTGAAGTTATAGATAGAAGTAAGCTACGAAGAGAAAGAAACAAGACTAGACAGGAGTTACAGAAACAGGTAAACCTCAGTGATATTTCTGCGTTATATTTTGATGGCAGAAAAGATAAAACTTTAAAAATTATTAAGAAAGCGAACCGAAATTACAGAAAAGTAATTATTGAGGAACATATTTCGCTTGTTGAGGAGCCAGGATCTACCTACTTAGGTTACGTAGTACCTCACATTGGTTCAGCAAAAGGAATAGTATTTTCTATCACAGCATTTTTGAAACAGCTAAATATTTCTCATGACGGTCTTATGGAAATTGGTTGTGACGGTACTAATGTAAACACTGGAAAGTATGGGGGCATTATACGGCTGCTCGAAAAACAGCTTAATAAACCACTTCAGTGGATAATTTGTTTACTGCACATGAAAGAGTTACCTTTACGTCATTTATTTTTCCATCTTGATGGTTCAACTTCAGGACCCAAGTCTTACAATGGTCCGTTAGGCAAAGCATTAGAAAATTGTGAAGAACTCCCGGTGATAAAATATAAAATAATTGAAGGAGATATGCTACTTGAAATGCCCAACGATCTAAGTACAGACCAGAAGTACTTGCATAGAATTGTTTCAGCAATTATTACAGGCACTTTTTCTGACGATTTAGGACACAAGTCTCCAGGAAAATTGTCTCATGCGCGCTGGCTTACGCGTGCAAATAGACTTTTGCGCCTTTACGTCGCTACCGAAAACCCAACATCTGCCTTGGTTACTTTAACTACATTTATTGTTAAAGTATATGCGCCTTCCTGGTTCGCAATTAAGAGTAAATCTTCTTGTAAAGATGGTTCCCGCCATTTATTCAAGGCGTATTTTGAAGGCTCGTAGTAGTGCGGTACAAGCTCCAAGGCTTTTTGCTGTACCAAAAATTAATTTTGATGCATCGAATTATATCGAGATGATAAATTGGCAAAACGAGATAACTGAACCTCCAATTTTTAAAAACTTGTCGACAGAAGAAATTTCCTGTATTGTTCAGTCTGGTGGCGAGGGCCAGCTATCATTTTTGCGTCTTCCGTGCCATACCCAGCCTGTAGAGCGAGCCGTGCAGATCACAACAGAAGCTGCTATGTCTCAGTGTACGAAAAAATCGCGACTAGGTGCCATGAAGGCAAAATTAGAGTCAAGAGCCCAAATGCCAAAATTTGATACAAAATGTCATTTTAAACCAAATTAAAAGGTGTTCCTAGCATTTCTTTTATATGTTACATTTACTTCTTTTTGCATTTATTACATACTTACTTGTCTGATTATTGCTTTGTGTATTATTTCACATCCATTTTTCCGTAATTTCCACTAAATATAGATTTGAACAAAGAAGTCAGTTTTTTCAAGAATTTCGAAATTTTAGAGGCGATTCGGAGGTAAAAAGAAATTTTCAATAATTACTAAAATTGGCATATGTTCATGTTTTTACATAAGGCATAAATCCCCCCATTTAGAAATCAAAAATTTAAAAAAAAAATTTCGCCATACATTCGTGCTCCACCCTAATATATATATATATATATATATATATATATATATATATATATATATATATATATATATATATATTTAGCATTGACAGGCTTTTTTCATTGTTACAAACTTTATTTCCGCTGATGTTTCGTTGTATATCAAAACAGTTTTGATAAAGTTGTGATATACAACGAAACGTCAACATTTAACATTTTAACATTGAAAATAGCCTGTTATTGCTATAAAATTTAAAATATAACTATTGAAATATATATATATATATATATATATATATATATATATATATATATATATATATATATATATATAGTCAGTACTGAGATTTTCAATCGAAATATTTCACATAAAACTCTCAGGGAGCTCTTGCCAGCTACGCTATGTTGTGAAATGTCACTTTCGAGCGTGAATATTGAGTGCGTTTCGAAAAACATCGAACTTGGAAATATATATATATATATATATATATATATATATATATATATATATATATATATATATATATATATATATATATATATATATATATATATATATATATATATATATATATATATATATATATATATATATATATAATTAATTGTATATACAGATCCTACTACTGGATATATTATCATAGTCCTACCTTCAACTGAAGAAAATACTATAACCATATCTGAAGGAATTGAGTCCACTGAGAAAGTTGTGTGGGGTACCAAAAATGCTTTGGCTTTATCTGTTGCATTATTGTGAAGAATACCTTTGCACGCCTTAAAATGAAATCAATTGTAATTAGTCATGAATTAAAAGAACATCAGTTATAACAAATACCTGAATCACAAATAATTTAGGTTTGTTTTTCAGATCGTTATGTGCAGAAAATTGTTTCCAAATGGAAGCTCCGTTGAAGGTTTTGTCTTTTGCCATCAGAGTATTTTTATTAGACCCATGGGTCAAAAAGAAGACTACTACACTATTAATTTCCTTCAGATTTTCATTCAGAACTGAAACAAGTATAATGAGAAATATTTCTTTAGGAAAATAACTTATTCAACAGTTAAGGAACATTTTGCTATTAATAACATTTTCAATTTCTTTTCTTTCATTATAAAATAATATGCATCGTAATATATACCATTTCACACAAATTTTCATTAAAATTTTCATGAAAAACGACATTTAACAAAAAGTGACGGATATGAAAGAGGTAGGTGCTATTCTATAAACTCATTCAAACGAAAACATGTATGGCAAGTTCTTTCGACTTGAGTAGTACCCTCGGACCTATGCTATTTTTATTATTTATTAGCTGACTCGGCGAACTTTGTACGCCCATTTATTTTTCCGAATATTTTTCAAAAAGCCGGAAAGCCATGTCTTACTCTTTGTGCTACACTATCTTGTTTGTAGTATTTATCCCGAGTAGAGCCAGAGACTTACTCATTTACGAAGGTACTGCAATACTTCCTGTTATTTCAAATCAGTCGAATTATAAAAAATTCCTATATTAACACATTTGATGTATTGAAAGTTATCAACCTGTCCGTTCTATAGTTGAACGGCATGTTACTAATTTCGTATCAAGTACTTGTCCCATATATATCATCATTAATTATATAAGATAGTTGCTGGAGATAATTCAAAAAATGTTCAGAATTTAGTCCATTCCCGGAAACCAATGAATATAGTGTCTCTGTTGGCTGTACGAATAGCGTCTATTTGAATTGACTTTTCGCGCAATATTTTGTCGCGTCATTGGTAATATTTTCTCATCAATAACAATTAAACTTTGCTTTGCAATATTGACACACAACGTTCATTGGTCCAATAGCAACGATTTTCTGTGAACTGTAATATATTTCAACGTTATAATTGAATCCAGGTCGATAGAATTTAAACGCAACCTTTTCATATTGTTAATTTCGATTTCATGGATTCCGTTCAACTTCATACCCCTCGAGCTACCCCTTGCTCGTCAGTTTAACTTGCTCTTTTAAATCTTTGACTTGCTCCATTTTGAGTTCTGCGACTTGAGTTTGTACATCTTATAACTATCATTTTTAAACGACATTTCAACTATAAATTAAAGAAAACTATGTATGCTTTATAATCAAATATACCACGTGCTATGTTAACGTGAATGTTAGTCTATTCAAACTTACGAAAATTTTATATTAAATTGAAGTTTTAATATTAGTTGTGGTAGCTCTGAACTAACTATGATGTGTGATAAGATATTCAGTTGTTTTACATCTTATTTTTGAGAATTATTAATTGTAACTTATATAATTAATGAAGCATTTTTTAATTTTCTAATTTTACACGCGATTTTTAAATTTTTTTGCTGACAATAACAAACACAACAAAAAAAAATAGTGAAATCGGTCCAGACGTTGACTATATATTTTAGTTAGAAGGCGTTTGTATGGGAAGAAAATGGGCTGTTTTTAGGGTTTGCCAGCAATTATTCGAACTTTTCTCGCCGTAAAAACCATTCTTGGACATCATAGAACATTAAAAAAAATAATTGGCAAAATTGGTCTAGGTATTGTTAAGTTATGCGCTTACCAACACATTTTGCGATTCATTTTGATTATAAATTAACGACGTAGTGAGCTGCATAGACCAGCCGACTAGAAGAGTTACTATTTTTGAGGTTGACTGTTCGGTTCGGATTTCGACAGACTATCTGCATGGGCGAGAAAATGGACTGGTCCTCAACGATACGAAAACAGAAATAGTACAATTCACTCCGAAGGAGTTATATGAGACCCTTGTCCGCTAATTCTTGAGCAAGTTGGTTTTATTCGGACATCACCCACAACCAAATTACCGGGTGTAATTGTGGTTGATAATTTTTCTTGGACCACCATATCCTTTCTTTGTGCTTCAAAATGCTACTCCATTATATGTCTTATGGATCGTATGGGTAACCATGCGTTGAGACTGATACTACGTTCAATCTGCACTACTTCCGTGTTTTGATGGAATAGTATAAGTAGCAAAAGATTTTGCAAAGTGCAAATTATTCGTTTCTTGTATGGTATTCTGAAAGAAGGGAATCTTGCATACATTATTAAACAACTTTTTGCCCTTCATTTATTTCACAAAGTCTATTGTGTGTGAAAAAGAAACATCACTCAGTTACATCAGTCAGTTATCAGTATATACAACTTGTTTTTATACAATTTACATGTTCCGTTTTTCAGGCTGAACCTGTTTCAGGGATTTCCCAGTTCTTTTGCCTTCATTTTTATAATACCTGCTGATGTGCCTAATATTTCAATTAATATTTTTTATATTTTCAAATAGTTGAACTATTGTCGCAAGGAGCATTCTATTCCATGATAGAATATTTTAGATGAGGTAGTAATAGCTTTGAGTCTACTATGATAATTGAATATTATTTTAAATTCAAACACTTGAACTTATGATCTACACTTTATTGACCACATAGGACGTTTCGTCGTTACAAACGACTTCTTCAGATGCTAACAGAATAGTTCACCATTATTATGTTAGCATCTGAAAAAGTCGTTTGTAACGACGAAACGCGTCATGCTATGTAGTCAATAAAGTGTAAATCATAAGTTCAAGTGTTTGAATTTAAGTTTATATTCAAGTAAACGCCAACACTATCAAATATTCAAAAGAAGCTGATAACAGCTTTTTGGCACGATAGTACTTTAAGCTGTTACTTAAGAGAGCTATCAACACGCAGAATATAGGGTTTTTCACAACATGTCTGAAGAAAGAAGTTTTCCTCAAATACATCAAACTGAGAACAGATAACACCAGTAGTTCGGCAAGTAGAGGGGTCATACAAGGAATGAAAACGTGGAACAAAGAAGACATCATCACATTATTCTGTTAACATCTAAAGAAGTCGTTTGAAACGACGAAACGCGTCGTGTTATATAGTCTATAAAGTGTAAATCATAAGTTCAAGTGTTTCAATTTCAAGTTTATATTCAATTATAATGGATTTATATCAAGTAAACGCCAACACTATTAGATATTATATAAATTATATATACTGTATTCAAATATTGTCATGTTAGTTATCTATGAGTTCACGTTGTACGAGTTCTTCTCTATAAGATATACATATACTTTTATGTGAGTTTGCAGGAAATAACAAATTATCCGATTTCACTTGAGAAGAATGATGATAAAATCTATAAATATCGAGAACCTGAAGCGCAAGTGTAGTCAGTGGTGCATGAACGTCGTTAAGACGGTTCCAATCATTTTAGGGTCCAGTGATACTACCCCAAAAAATTTACTGTTAAACGACAGACAACTAAAACACTTCTTAGTTTCTGTAGTTCATATAAGGAACTGCAGAAATCGGCGTTATCGCAGCCTTTGGGACCGCAGCCACTGTCCTTTGGAAAGGCCCCACAGAGCTTAATCCCTATGACATATAATATCTGGTATAAGTGTGAAAAGTGAAAGGATTATTATCATTATTATTATCATTATCAAAATTGATGCATATCAATAAATTATAGTGCATAACAGAGCAGAGAATACTCTTTGTTTTGTTATATATATATATATATATATATATATATATATATATATATATATATATATATATATATTCATAATTACAATAAAAAACCAATGGTTTCCATATAATGTCATCAAAAATGTTACATATGTCAGTGATGTACATAGATATAATACTAGAAATACTGATAATTTTTATATCAAAAGTTGTGAGATTTCTTAATATAAAAATAGCTTATACTGTAACGGATTCAATGCTTCCAATAAGTTACCAAGTATCATGAAAACTATACTGTAAGTGTAAAGATATTTGGATGTGAGCTGAAAAAGTGTATTTCAAATATTGAGATAGGTATGTAATTCAAAATTGACCTTTCAAAATATGTAAGTTGTTCTTGAGGCTTTATATTAACAAATATCATCATTAGTAAGACGGACCTGCACTGCAGGTCAGCTGCAGGACGCAGCTGCAATTCAATGCAGCAGTAACAATAATATTCTTAAGCCTCTTTGTTCATTCTATGTAGTACCTTGATATCGGTTAATATGTTACATTTGTATTTAGTATCAGTATTATATATAAGTAATAAACGTATACGTGATTTATCAAGAATATTCTTATACACTCGATCCGAACACTTTCTCTTGCGTTGGTTTGCCATGTGCAACAACCTACAAGCTAAAAAAAGGAATAATCTCCCGTTTTCGAATATATTCCCTGTTCATCACAATTCTCTTTACTGAACTTAGTAGATGCACATGCTACTAGAATCAGCAAAGAGGACTGTCATCAACTCCAAGAGCTGTACAATTTCTTTTGCAGCCTCAACACAGCAATGAGAACATATTGAAGCTCATTTCAACCTCGAAAATCTGTCAACGATTCTTTGATCGAGAAATTGATTCGTTGATTGATTTTACGAGAAAAGTGGCTGTTAATTAATAAAGCATTACTTATCATCGAAAATAGTATAAAACTGAAGAGAGCTGTTATATGCTAAGCAAAAGATGTTTGTTGGACATAATCATAGCTCTTTTAGGAGTTAGTTTCTGTATCGCATTGACACCACCAACTTTTTCAATGTGTGGGAATTGAAGAATTTCATAGTGAGGAAATTGACATTATCATTAACATAGAACTGTATGAGGTACATGGAATATATGGTTCACTTTATAAGCGGAACATCGATAAAATTGAAGATTACTTCAATTATTTCTAGAGCAATATTGAAAAACTGTCCTTCATATAACAATATGAAATAATAATAATAATAAAATTTATTTAACAATAGCTATTACAAAATCATATATACATTAAGTTCAAAATATATTATTTACAATTATATGTTTAAAACGAACTCAGCTAAATTAGACCCGATTAATTTAAGGTCACTAATTCTTTTTATGGAGCTAGGCAATTTATTAAATGCGTTGAATCTTTCATAAAATATACCATTCTTATGTTTGGATAGCTTATAAACTTGCATGTAATTTTCATTATTTCTTGTATTGTACTGTGCACATCACTGACACATGTTACATTTTTTATTATTTTGTATGGGAACAATTTGTGTTCAACTTAAAATATAAATATATATGTAACAAAAAGTATTCTCTGTTTGACTGACATTAGTTCTGAACAATTAAGCATGCTTTGATTGGAGTATACCCATTAAATTTCAGAATTGTTTGCATAGCTCTATTCTGTAACTTAACTGAAAGAGACTATCAAATAAACGAAAGTAAACTAATTCAGGAGGAATCAAAAGATAGTCTTCAAAAATGAGAGAAAAGACGTGGCCGATACTTACCTACGACATGGTCAATGGTCCTCGGCTAAAGCAGCCAAGACTAAAAATACGCCAATTGAATGAATGAAAAAGTATGCAAATAATAGTTGAAATACTCTCTCCTCAATCAAACTTAATAGATCAAAGTGCATAGCTTATAACTATAAATGTATTTGAAACTGATTCCTACAAAACGAAAGAAAATATGATGGAAGATCACAAACCGAATTGGAATGGAAGTAGGGGTCTCATTTGAATTAGAAAAAATAGAAGGTATATGACAATGCCTTTAGATCTCCAATTATTCGTAACGGTTGTTTATCGTTACCTACCATCAGGAACATCAAAAGATCGAATTTATCCAAGGCACTCTTACCAACATTTTTCTCATAATTTCATATATTAGCTCACCTGAATTTATCGATTCGAATATCTCTGCTTTAGTTAGATCTGTGAATATGTATTTTGATTCTATGTTAAATCCTAATCTGGAAAAGCAAAGAATGATCTCGTTAACGTCTCTACAGCTTCCTCTTCTTACACTTGAACTTTGTGAATTGAAGTGAACCTGATTGAAAATTATTAATAACCCTGGTTCTTTTCCTTTTCTGGAGTATTCGAATTTATCGAGTAAATAACCAAATTTCTCTTCAAAGCGACCAAATTGCTGAGAATCATCTGTAAGAAATATATTTTGTATTGAAACAGGAAGAGCAATATCCCTCTCAAAATAAGGCAAATTAGTTTAAATACGAAAATTACTCATAATAATGCTTCTATAATAAACGTTCTCTAATTGAAGTTGAAATATATTTCGAATATAATCCGTTCCTTTGTAGTACTACTGGTTTTCAGAAGTATGACGAAAACCCAGTATCAACCAGTATAATCAGAAAAACATTCTCATTACACAAGTCTGCAAAAAAAATAAGTAAGAGCTGTTTTGGTTTTTATGTGGAATTCTTATGTTTTTGGGTATGCTGAATTCGAAAATAACTTTCATTTTGTCCTAGAACGTCACGTTTTCTGACAATGTAGGTGTCTATGCTTAACAAGTTATTATCGTAAAATAAAACATAAAAAATTGAAAAATGAATTTATAATTTATAATTGCGTAACAAAACTATTTTTTTTCAATTAAAATACATTAATTAATAAGCACTAAATACATTTCTTTTTCCCAACCAACTCGTCCTCTTGGGCAAAGTAGGAAGTAAACCTCTTCTCACGATATCTAAACCAGGAGGAAGACACTCCCGGCAAAAGTAAATTCCTGCTTTTAAGTCTTGATCCAAGCAACTCAGCAGCGTTTTTAGGAAGATTCAAGTCTCTTACCAAATCATTTAGCTCGCCCTGGGAAAACAATTTCGGACTGTTGTCATCTTCAAATTCAAAACTTGACTGGTCATCGGGCTTAGGTACAGCACCATCTTCGCCAGAACTTGGAATCTCTTCCAAGGTAGCAGGGACCTCGGGAACTGGTATTTCGGTCCCATGAGGGATGGGAGGAGTAGCTGATTGCAGATTGGGGTATGAAATTGACTGCTTCCATTTTGAATTATACCCTTTCACATTACGCAAACAAAAGTAACAATCATCACTAATGGTTCTTTTGCTCGCGCCGTACCATAGGAATCGCATATCGGAAAGCTTTTGTATGGTTATATGCACGTTTTGTATGGATTAGGAAACGTCAATATTTTAGCCCTCAATGGATTTCAACAACAATGCACACTAGCCACAATCCAGTACATTTTTGTACTGGAATATTTGACAAAATATTTGAAAGCACTTATTCATACATTCAAGTTTTTAGTATGAACAAGTGAAGTATGAATAAAAACTCAGTAAATACTAATTCTAATAAGAAAAGTCCTCACTATATGTATTTCGCTTATGTACTTACTAATTCTATTGGAGAAACGAAAATATGTGCAAAACATAAAACATATTTCAACAAAATACACTATTTATTCCAATCATATAATAAAAATTTTCTGTCAAAAAAATTAGAGAAGTTTCAATTCAAATTGGAGAAAATACAGAAATTTAATCCACTGTTTTTTGATCAAATAATTTGAGAATATTCAAATAAAAACCAAACAAAATATAACAACTTTTGTAACTTAAACACTACAGATTGATCCAACCCACGCAATACAAAAAAATATCGAAATATTTATAGTAAAAATATCAAGCGAAACAAATTCAATAAATAATGAACTCTGTCGTTACTAGGTGATAACTTATCATGATGAAAAACGAAAGGTTCATATTTTATTGTTTATTATCGCAAAAATTATAACATAACCAACCAAAATGATATTAGTGTCAGGTTAATAAATGATTATATCCTAATGTTAAACTATTCTATTCTATATTCCACCAATAACACTCCAAGTGTTATTCCAAAATATCAACTGTTCAGATACAAGTCGTTACTTGACATTCTGTAGGTATTTGAATTCGAATTTCTAGACTGCAAAGTTATGCTTCAAACGAACCCAAATATTGTGTAAGTAGTCCGAACAAGAAATAAACTGAAAAGAACTACAATTGTAATTTGAGGAGTTTATGGAAATTGAATAACACACGTTTCGGTAAATAATGAATCTTTAAACCTTTCCAAGTGAACTATAATAAAGAGTGAACTATGATGCCCAGTTCACTTGAAGAACTCATAAAAATATATTATTAACCGAAACGTCGGGTAAAATTCAGATTTCTGAAAAACCCTAAGTTACAATTTCAGTTTGTTTGAAGTTATTTCATATTTGGACTTCCTATTTAATTTTCTAGTTTATTTCAGGAATAACTTCGTGTTTCAGAAATTTGTATTCAAGTTTATAGATAATGGAAGTCTGACATACTACCAATGAAACTATCGTGTCCATTCGCTTCTAAGAGTCACTTTACATTTTGTTATGGAACCCCAAACATAGCACCTTTATATTCATATATTTTGACATTTAGAAATTCCTAATACGATGCTGTTATGCAAAATAGGGTACAGTAATATACGTATTATTGTGATCACAAATGATAATTGGAAAAAATGAACAGTTATTGGTAGCATATAAATGAAATCGAAAATTAGTGCAATTCAAATTGATTAAATAATGCTTTTCCTTTGCTTTCCACTTTTCAATAATGGAATTCTTAAAAACGTTTGGTATGGAATCAGAAAGTATTTTAAATTTTTCAGTTGCTAAACCATTTTTGAGTGATGAACCCTCAGGTAACTTGGATTTTGTTGTGCAATATGTTGTGTATTTAACATAGCTTTTATGGTTGCCACAAATTTTTAGTTCAGTGAGTTTCCTAGCCATTGAAGGCATGATATCTATTTATCCTTGAAATATTTCATCCTCACCTTGGATACGTTACAAGGACCAAGAATGTTGAATATTGACATACACTTATTTCAGTTAAGATTCCAATCTGCAAATTGAAAGCTTTACAGCAACTGTTAGCAATTTCAGATTCCAATCTATAGATTTCTGATCTAGAGATTTTTTCTGATCTGAAGATTAGGAAGCTGAACTGAAAAAGTTGATATTAACAAGGCTCTGCTCGTTTCCACGATGATTATGAAATATTCAAATGATGCTAAGATATTAAGCCATAAAAGTAAGAAAACTTTGCGTTATAATTTCAATTTTATCATTTTTTTCTATTTAATTCAAACGTATGCAATAAATATTGTTTTCTTCTCAAATCATCATGTGTAATTATATAAATTTGGACAATACCTACTGTACGATCGAAAAATCTAGGAATTCTTTGGATGAGATGTACTTCGAGATTAACTGTAAAGCCCGATTGTCAGGCTAGATTCAAAAACTTTGCGAAAAATATATTTTGTCCACTACATTCACTGATACAATTTTCATTTTCACTTAAGTAAAGTACATAACAGATAATTGTAAGATGGTGAAATGGCCTAACTCACCTACAAGAAATGTAACTGCTTCATTTTGTCCACTTACTTCAGGTCTTTGTTGAATGAAAACAGAGGCATCTGCTGTGGACTGTGCTGAAGCCATCACTCAAATACACAAATAACAGAAATAATCACGAACAAAGCACACCGCGAACTGTCATTATCTTATCGAATCGAAGTTGATTTTGGTCAGATGAGATAACGATTAACGAAATCAAATAAAACTTTTAAATTCCATGAACTGATTACTTCACACTGCCTCAATTAATTACTATCAGCGATAAAGTAATGAAAAGTATAATTGAAGCTGGACAAATATTTTGTTAATTCTTGGACGAGAATAAAAATTAGTAGGTAAAATATGCATGAAATTTGGAATCAAACAGAGGAAATCAGTTTTTCAAACAGAAATTTCTGAAACAAAGGAATGGTGATGACAATTATTGGGAACTAATAAATCACAAATTTCGAGGTGTTACTAAAATTATGCTTCCTCATTGGATTTCTCTTTTTTTTGTTTGGGAAACAACACGAATTCATTTCTCATTTTATCCATCGTGTAATCAAACCTTATGCTGTAAAATAATATTGATAATGAAGCACTCGAATGATACAAATATTTGCAGTATAATGCTGGGCAAATATTCAAATCAATTCAAGACGTTACACTAGTCAAATTTTTACTAGTGACAAAAAAACAAATAGATTAATCTGTTCATTATAGGCTTTAGAATCACACCTGAAATGAAAAGTAATAAACAACAAATTACACCTGAAAAAAAGCTTTCATAATAGATATGAGCCTTAATTTTCAGTAAGCATGATCTATTGTTCGAGTTCTTTCCATATTTTGAGCTGAATTGAATTGTGGTGGAAAATAAGAATCATTTGCCTTCTTGCATTTACGATATTTTAACACCCAAGGAGAGATAAAGAAGCAGATAGATGAGACAGGTATACTACTATCCACTTTTATTTTGAAGCAGTTCATTTCAAAATGAACAAAAATGAAGCCCTTCAAAACAAAAAAAATGAATATATATATATATATATATATATATATATATATATATATATATATATATATAACGAAAGCACTAGAAAGGTAAACGCAGAAAAATGGGAGCTTCACTGAGAACTATAAGCCAAAGGAACGAATATCCGTCACTGAGTGCCCTTGTAAAGAGAAAAGTCAGAGGGAATGTGCGGAAATACAACACAAGAACAGTAAGGCAGACTATAAAAGATGCAAGAAGCTATAAGAGAGCTATCCGGAAGAACATGATTCGGAAACATCAGATAATGCCGCTCTAAAATTCAAGCGGAGACAGAGTTACGAAGAAATCTGGAATTCTAAAAGACGCCACTGAATTCTACAAACAACTCTTTAGCGATAACCGTAATCATGTTGAGATAATGTCGGATGAAGAGCCACGGGAAGTTCAGAAACTGGCATCAGAAACGAGAACTGCAATTCTTCAAAGCCGGCACCTCTTCAGGTGAGGACGATCTCAAAGGGAACGTTATCAAGTCAGGGGACCAAGTACTTCACCGCATTCTATCGATGCTCTTCAGTGACTGTTTGAAAAACAGAAACATTCCCACCTCGTGGAACAACGCGTCCATTATTTTGCTCTATAAGAAAGGGGATGCGGAGGACATGAGGAACTACAGACCGATAAGTTTACTCCCCACAGCATATTATGATCTTACTGAAGATAATTACAAACCGCTTATCGGGACAACTGGACCCATATCAGCCAATAGAACAGGCAGGCTTCAGGAAGTCATACAGTACGATGGATCACATTTTCACCATCCGCGAAGTGATATCAAGATGCAACGAATATGCCATTCCTCTATATATGGCATTTATTGACTATAAGAAGGCATTTGGCCTGCTCAGAACTCTAGCAACAACCACCTCATTACTGAGGATAGGAATACCATTTTGCTATACCGAGCTGATCCAGAATATATAAGAACATGCTCCAGCAACCATAGAAATAGACGAATACTCGGAAAAATTGCCAATAATGAGAGGCGTCAGACTGGGAGACTCGTTCCCCAAAACTGTTCTCAGCTGGTTTGGAGTGTACGTTCCAGAAGCTGGATTTGAGGTTCGCTGACGATATAGTCCTGTTCTCCCACGATGCTGCCGATCTTCAAGAGCGCATAAATAGAGTGAACATCGCGAGCAAGGAAATAGGCCTGGAAATAAACACCGCAGAAACAAAGTTGATCCTGAACCCTTTCTGCGCCATAGAGCAAATGGAGGGTTCTCCATTAGAACTAGCAGCGTCTTAAGCATATCTAGAACAGATTGTCACGAGAGACGGGGATATTATACCGGAGATCATGCAAAGAACCAGAACAGCTTGGGGTACAGTTGGCCGACTGAAACACATCTTCAAATCCATATGCCACTATCCTTAAAGAGCAAAGCGTTTGATCAGTGCGTATTTGCAGCGATGACCCACGCCAGCGAAACTGAAATCTGCTCATATCCAGAAGCTTCGAACAGCCCACCTGAGTATAGAAAGATACATTATGGGGCTAACCATACGAGATAAAATACGCTGCAAATGGATAGGTGGTCCAACAAAGGTGAATGATGTCGTAGAGTGAGTAAAAAGGTCGAAGTGGAAATGGGCAGGCCATCAAGCCCGAACAAGAGATGAGCGTTGGTCAGCTGTGGTTGGTGATTGGGAACCCAGAGACAAGGTAAGACCAAGAAAGCGCCCTCACGATCGATGGAATACGGAGCTTGTGGATTGGCTGGGCGTTGCCTGAAAGAGAGACTGCCGATAGGGAATCTTGGCAAAGACAGGAGGAGGTCTTCGTTCTGCAATGTACGGACAGAGGATGATCAGAATGATGAAATATAAAATATATATATATATATATATATATATATATATATATATATATATATATATATATATAATATATATATATATATATATATATATATATATATATATATATATATATATATATATATATATATATATATATATTTGAGCAACAGGGCGTAAACCTGAGAGACCTGGGTTCGTATTCCAGTCGAGGTTGAAAACTTTTGTGGTGTAATTTCGATTCCAAATTTAAATATTTCTTCATATACAATATGTCCGTACGTGCATGGTTAGCACGAATAATATTCACTTCAATATATATATATATATATATATATATATATATATATATATATATATATATATATATATATATATATATATATTTATATATATAGCAGTGAGACTCTTAATCGAAATATTGAATTATTTCAAATAAAACTCTCAGGGAGCTATCTACGCAAATGTTGTCAACGAGAACGAACCTATCACTTTCGAGAGTTCTTTAAGTGCGTTTCGGAGCCCACTCCCGAAGTGAAAACAACTCCCACTATACTAACACTTTTATTAATAATTGATGAGGCCGATACTTGATGTAAATCGATAAACATAATGAAACAATTGTTAAACAAAGATTTACACATATATTAAAAAGAATACTGCATGACGTACGTTTCGATGAGATTCACCTTCTTCAAATGCTACGTGCAGACTAATGACATTTCTCGAATACATACAATAGGTAAACTTGAATTATGAATACAGAGAAAACAGGTAGATAACAGGTAGAAGGGATCAATTCATACTGAACTACTATATAGTAAACTAAGTAATTTTGAAAAGATTGAGAAGGAGGCTTGAGGTATGATCGATTTGGCTGTTCAAAAGGTGCCAGAATATTTGTATTTATTAGTTTGAAGTGATTGTAACAAATTAAGCTTCATTCCCTTGTTTGCGGTATTCAAAATTTCAAAATCGGAATTGAATATATGATTTTCATTAATCAAATGATTTGCATAATGTGAATCTGTCTTCTGATTATCAAAGCTACGTTTATGTTCAGAAATTCTTATTTGAAAACTTCTAAACGTTCTACCAATATAAAACATTTACTGGTCTTCATCAAGAAAGGTTGATTACAATGAATCAAAAATTGAAACAAATCAATTCTTAAACTAATAATTTCTGTATTTATCGCAGGCATATATTTTCTTCAATACAGCAGGTGGAGATTCCCAAACAGAATAAAATTCTGGGCAATTTTTTATATTCCGTTCAACTATCAATATAGTTTTTAAAATTGAAATATGTAACTGGTTTTTTCCAGATGTCCATAAATTGTTCATTATTCCACCCAGCGAGATTCTGTAGAAATTAACTCGTTTTGTAAAATTCAATACTTTCCTCTACTTCTTCATCAATGTCTATCATCAATTACGAACTTAAAAAAAACAGTTGATTTTTCCCTTTCTGAGCCAAATTGTCTATTGGTTGACTGATTGATAGTGCAGCTTCAATTGTCGACATAAGTTCACTCTTTATAACAAAAAACAAACTGTCGATAAAATTTGATGACTACAATGTAAACGAAGCAGAATTCAGATACGCAATTTCGAAAAGGTTCTTTGTTAGTTGGGGACATTTGTCAATACTCGAAAAATAGTACTATATTCAAAATTTTCACATAATTTCGAACAACGGGACATATTTGCTTCCCAGGCTTGTATTTGGGGACAACGGGAAATACAACCGAAAAAGGGACGTCTGGTAATGTTACATAGATCAACGATATTGATTCATCAAAACATTCCAAGAAAAAAATTCTCAAAATGATCAATTGATATGTTGTATACAATTTGAGATTATTAAAGCCATCAGTTAGAAATCAATGATTAATATGGAAATCTGATAAAACAACTATATCAGATATGATAAGCCTCCAATATAGACTTTCTTAACAAAGGCTTTTGCATTGAGTCACAGTGTCTACCTACGCAAGTAGTCAACATGAATGCTAAAGTGTTAGAAATTTCGAGAAAAATTAGTAAAAATGAAGTTAGACAAGTGAAACCTTCTACAGAATTACTGCCGGATGAGTATGATGTATTGTTCGATGGAAAAGAGTGTGTCCATATTTTTGTGGCTGACGAGGACTTACACATAGAATATGTGGAATTTCTGAAAACGACAAACATTGAAGTACCGGAAGAAAATATACATTTGATGCAAAGTGAAGAACAAATTGAATCCATTCTGGAGGAAGGTATGCTGTATCTCTAGGAAAACATAAATATTCTGCTAATCATTTCAAAATGAATTCCTTTTATTCGTTGTTAAACGAAAATTATAAAAATGGAAATTGAAAAAATTCTAATTGAATATCAACGATATAATCTGTGAGAACGTAGTTTGTCATAAATTGAGTTTTCAACGTTCTTCTATTTTACTTTGTCTGATGCAATTGTTCAGTAAGATATTTTTGAGATTAGTTAATTTTATAGATACCTATTGCTCATTGAAATTTAGGAATATTCGATTTTTTTTTGTGTTCAAGTTTTGCTATTCTTCTGCTACTTCATCTTGAAGTAGCAAAACTTTGCTAGATCATCTTGAAAAAGGACCCAGAATAAGGACGGAAACATAGATGTCATTACCAACTGTTGCCTAATTTAGATTCAGTTTCATATATCTATGAAACTATCTATGAAAGTTTTATATATCTATTTATATATATATATATATATATATATATATATATATATATATATATATATATATATATATATATATATATATATATATATATATATATATATATATATATATATATATATATATTATATATATATATATATATATATATATATATATATATATATATATATATTTAAAATTGATTTATTTTATTTATTATTTAATTTTATTATTTTCAATCTTTCATAATAATTTTTCTATAATCACCTGGCTTACCATGAGTTTTTCAGAGGTTCCCTCATGGTGAGAAGACTAAAACTTCCGAAGCGAATGCTAAGCCAAAAATATTCCCCTGATACTGAAAAAAATGTATATGTGAAAATACAAAAAAGCCAATTTGATTTTTTTAATAAGTTTGACGTTTTGTTATTTATAGTAATTCATAAAATGCAATTATTCATTACTTTTGACAAAGTTGTGATATATAGCGAAACGTCAACAAAAATAAAGTTTTTAACATTAAAATGAGCTGTTATTGCTAAAAACTTTATATATATATATATATATATATATATATATATATATATATATATATATATATATGAAATTTACAACAAAAAAATTCTATAGTTCTTGTGCTATATTACGGCACCTATAAATATACGATATTGAAAGTATGCAAAAACTTTCTTTCGATAATTTTTTGACAAATTATTCGAAACAACATTATTGCAGAACTGGCTATTGCTGGTGATGTCTCCATTATCCTTCTAGGGGGATAAATGTTAGAGAATATCGAAATCGATGCCTACCTTTATTCTAAGCTTAAGTTAACTGTTTCGTACTACAAGCTACTCATCAGTTACGCCATGTCCAACGTATGAAAGTGCGATGATATTGCACGTGAACTGCATAATTCTTTTTCTTGTATTATATTTCTTTCATGATTTAAGTAGCCACTTATACTTTGAGAAATGAGAGAGAACGTTTCTACAACCGCACCTAGATGGCATTCTTCAAATTAGATTAAATTGTTTGTGAATACATCTAACACTGAGTGTGATACTTTCAATGTTAGATGTATTCATATGGTTTTCAAAGATTTGAGATATACATTATAATAATTAATTATATAAGATTTGAGATATACATTAATCTATGCATTACAAAATTTGATGTCATCCTGCCCTCTGTTTTCATCCAAAATGAAACAGAATTTTCGAAAAGTATTAGAGAATGTATATTATAGTCCACATATTAGCTTTAATTATATTTTTAATATCTACCCATCATCGATTAAGTGAATTGGTATTGATGATAATATTGTGTAATATTGTAATTATGACACTGATTTATGGACTGATGTATGAGGATCTGATTTTGAATGAACAAATACTCAATTGGATTCCTAATATCATTGCTGAACTTCTTTCAGATTATTTGTTTAAGTTTTCATCACTTTTGTGAGAGGAAAATTCAAGTTTTTTTCAAGAGAAATATTCCTTTACTCAGTATTCAATTGATAACAAATATAAATATGAATGTAGTTATGATAACCTTACCTTCAGCTATCCCTGAAAGTACTTCAGATGAATTATCTCAAATAGATGGTACTTAGTTGCACAGCTTTATATTATTTGGTTGACAATTTTTCGGGGTGAATCCTATTTTCAGAAGATGAACGTTCGAAAATGGTCTTGCACTCCGAAACAATTGTCTAGCAACCACTATAATTCTTTGAATCCAAACTATTTTCAAGCAATTTATATCAAACCATTTTTCACCAGATCGTCGCATATTCTATCAACTTTAATAGCGAAGAAAAAACTTGAACGCAAGCAATAAAAAACTCGCTGTTTTCTAATAGACGAATCACTTTCACGTTTGGAAATTTGACATAACATACACAATTACAACGCAATTAAAATAATTATGTGAAACTAATCTAAGTGCTTTTATTCATTTTACATTGCACCAAGTTTTTTGTCACAATGTTTCACCACGAAACATCAGCGAATATCCATTCAACCTTTTGAAACAATATATTCAAATATTAATCTCTTTTGATATATTGAATATTAATTGATTCCTTGTTTCTTAATTCTTATGAGTTTGAAAAAACTCTTGTCTAAGTTTTTTCATTAGAAATACTTTCTGAAATCATCAGGATTTCAAAAGGGATTATGTTCTGCTTAATGAAAATAATGAAAAAATACGAATTCCAGTGATTTCTTTTCAGTGTCTAAAGATCTGAATGACACTTCCGCTCTGATTTTGCTGTTTTGGGGATATTCATTGCAAGATGGAAAATTCATACTCGACGATGAATCTCATTTACCGTTTTACAAGATGTGGACACCATTTTTAGCAACTTCTGATATGTCGATCACAAATGTGAAATTTGGAGATATCCCTAAAGTTTTTTTCTTCAATGTAAGTATTTAATACTCATTTAGTGTTAGTTAGAACTTTAAGAAGTTGTCATCTATTAATTTTGTTTCTATTATTCATAAATGATTTGCCCGATTATGTCAAGGCAGATAAAATAATATAATAATAATAATAAGTTCTTTATTCTCAACAGGTATAACACCCAATTACAGAAAATAATAACAATGTTGAATACATAACTAAATAATTAAAATGAAAAGATATAACAGAGCTCAATCTAATCTGAAAAAATAGTAACTCATAACTACATTATAGCATTCAATAAAATATTAAAAAGTACTCAATCTAAATCAATTCATTTTTGTCAATTTTCTTTGTTCACATAACTCCTGATAATAAATTCTATGGAGTCAAAGTGAATGTCACAATTATTGGCAACTCTATTGAATGTAGACTGCATAAAGCAAATGGGGGATTGTATTAGGGAGTTGGTCCTCGGAGTCTCTAGGTGGAATAATTCTGTATTACGAGAATTTTACCTAGGAACACGAAATTTCAAAACGACAAGAGAATAGGACAATCAATACTATTGTGCAGTAATTTGTACAAAAATTTGAGTGATAAAGTTTCTCTCCTGTTCTGCAATGATATTAAACTAAATCAACACAATAATTCGTTATGATTGAGTCCTCTCTGTGGATAAACTTAATCAACCCTCCAAACAGAGAATTTCAGAACCTTCTCTGAATAGCCTCAAGATGGCGTTGATGGCAAGTGTAAATGGGATGCCAGGTCATGCTGCCATATTCCAATTTGCTTCGATTGATTAGGGTAATGAATAGTCCTATGAATGTTGAGGAATTATTAAAATATTTGCCATTACGTATTACGAATCCATATATTTTCGCAGCAGATGAAATAAGTTGGGGTCATAAAATGACTATTTTTGCCGATGAGACCTCGATGGCTCTTACAGCACGGAATTATGAGGAACTCTTAGATACATGGACACTCGTATTTGGAGAATCTAAAAAATGGTGTCAATCTAATGCTTTGATATTGAACAACACTAAAACAAAATGTTTATTTTTCAAACAATCAAATATTGTCATTGATGAATTGTATATCCAGTTCGAAAGAAAACGATAAAAATTTTTATGTTATCACGTTAAATTTTTAGGCATTTTGTTAAATCAAAACCTGAGATGGCCCTTACATGTTGAATTTGTAACTAAAAAACGAAATTCAGCATTTTATGCCATCAACAGAATAAAAAATTGTCTGGTGCATATGTTATGGAAGTACATTGTACAATTTGGCAATAAAGGCAATTTATTATTATTATTATATTATGCTATTGCATATAGTCACATATGTTATATCATGCTATGGGGTATTTCTAGTCAAAGAGTTCTCATATCTCAAAAACGAATAATTAGAACAATTTTTAAACTCGGACCTCGAGAATCTTGCAAGCGAGCATTTATTGCAAATATAATATTAACTACACCCTGTATTTATATTTATAAGTGTCTACTCTATGTAAAGGAAAATGAAAGTAAATTTGTAAAATCGAGAAGTTTTCATCGTTATAATACAAAAAATATTGAAATTCTATCTATTCCTAGACATAGTTCGGCCAAGTATCAAAACTCACCAGCTTATTAATGCAAAAGACTATAAAATTTTCTACCTTACGGGTTGAAATGCCTTGGTCACGCTGGGTTTAGGAAAGTAAGTCGGTGCTTCTAACAAAATATTACTATAGTGTGAAGGAGTACCTGACTGATAACACTATTACGTATGACTGATGTGCCCAACACAATTATGTAATTGTGTCTAAATGGATGTAATAAATAATATTATTATTATTATTTTATTATTATTATTATTATTATTATTATTATTATTATTATTATTATTATTATTATTATTATTATTATTATTATTATTATTATTATTATTATTATTATTATTATTATTATTATTATTATTATTATTATTATTATTATTATTATTATTATTATTATTATTTTTATTATTAGTTTTCGAACAGAGTATTTTATATGGATGTTTCCTGTTTCCAATAATCTTCCTATAGAACTGAGACCTACACTTTGATCCAGAGATAGACCTGTTACAGAAATTTGAAATGATTCCTCCAAATCAATGCAATGTTCTGTCTAACAAATACAGTCGTTGGTCAGTTGGGCATTTTCCAGTTTTTGGAATATTTTGAAATATACAGATTTTGTTGAAGAGTTGTGATGTTTCAATTAAACCTGAAAGTGATCTTAGGTTTTTCCAGAAAGTGAGTTGTTTTGTAGACGCAGTTTTCATGTGTTCAACACAATCGCTTATAATTTAAATGAAACTAAGTAGTTTTTTTTTGATAAACAACTTATCATCAACATCTGGTGAAGCCACTGTGTTTGCGAAACAATATTGTCATGTTTTTGAATTAATTATAGTGAAAATCGAAAAACTACTTAGTTTTATTTAAATTATCTACTTAGATTTTCATCATGTATCGGCCCAATTGATTAATGACAATCGCTTATATTTATTACCATTATAATTTTCTCGAAAATCAGTTGAACAACTCATTTTTAATAGAATTTTGTGATGTATGATTTACAATATTCGACTGTCTGCTATAAAGAATCAATTCAAAACAGCTAATGCACATGATGTGAAAACAATGTTTAATAAATTATGTGTATAATTTATTCATTTGCTCTTAAACTCATTAGTTTGACTTGGGAATAAGAATAACCCTGCTCTGTGTTACAATATGATAGAGATAATAAAACAAAACAATGTACGTAATAAGACTTCCGTAAACAGAATCAACATATTAACAATGCACCTTGAAATGATAAACTTTGGTTAAGCAACACATGATTGCTGTATATAAATAGACCTAGATATTGTAGAAATCATTAATTAGGAATATACTTAATTAGAAGATCCTTTGGCGTTCCTTCTTGAGATTTTCACTTCCTTTTCCACTGTATCGAAAACATAATTATTTTCTGATATTATTGTGCTTATTTACCAACATTTCACAATTTCAACGAATTTGACGACGAAAACTAATCTCGCCTTCAACAACATAACATTCCTATTTGATCTTATTCTAGCGTATTTGATTTAAACAAATTCCTGATCCATTAGTAATAATATATTTTCATGAAAAATTGACGTCACTGGCGTTTGTGTAGGCCTCAAATTAAGTTGCACAATGAGAGGAACGCATTTTGTAAAATGTTTGAGGATCAGAACAGATTGCGATTTCAAATGTTGCTGTAAACTTTATTGGGCCATTTCAATGAACAGTGTTTTAGTGGAAATATTCAATTTCTTCATATGATATTGAATAAATTGCGGAATTAGACGAATAGGCCGGCCTTCTGAGGATTCATCAATAAAATGTCGATACAACAATTGAAGTAGAATGATTGAAACAAAATGATATTCATTTATTTTAACATACACTGTTTTACAGGACAAGTCCTAATTACAAAACAAGAAACACAACATATACAAAAAACAAAATAGGTAGTACAAAAGTTTCAATTTTGTTTCATTTTCAATGAAAGAGTTTGTGATATCAATCACAACTGATGGAATGAAATGAAATAATTATAGAAGTAAAAAAAAACTTAAATGCTGACCAAACTTATACATACATATAAATTTAAACACACAAATAAACGAAAACTAAAAATTCCTTTTTGAATAACAGTTTAAACTTGAAAAAGATTTATTTTTCTTGTCTATCAAAACAAAACTACCTTATATATAACTTTACTATCAATAGGCAATAATTAAATAAAAAGAAAAAAAAACTAAAAATACTCTTTTAAATAACAGTATCAAACTTCTGCTTAAACTATAAAAACATTTAAAACTTTTAAAGGTAACTAGAAAATACTTTTTTTTTCTAAAAGCCGCGTTCAAAGACATCAACGGATTCATTAAAAGCGTAAAAAATACGCTGCCCCTTCATTTTCAAGTTAGGGGCAGGTAGTTCTTTTTCTAACCTGATCCCAGGTGATAAAAGAAATATCGTCATCATTAATTTTAAAGTTCTTTCCAGTTTCATCACAGATTTTACAAAATACAACTTGAACTTCATTACTTTCTTCAACACCTGTGCACGTTGCAACATTTAACGATATTCTGTTTTTCTATCTTGAAGTTTAACCAGCACAAAGTCCCGATTGTTAAATGTTTTTTTTTCCCAGATGTTGAGGGCTTTGGATCTTCTTTGTGCAGTCTGGTTATATTGCTTGTGGTAGGAACAGAAAGTTGTATTTCTTGAGGCTTCTTCATACGTTTTTGACAAGCAATTTGAATTAGTGGCTCATCATCTGAATCACTAGCTCCGTATATATCATCAACATGTAGTCGAAATTTAGCATGTGTTTGTGGATAATCCAAAGTACCCAACTGAAAATGACGACACAACTCAGAGTCACAGAAGCAGCTCAAACTTTTCAATATTAGGCTTTTTTCTTGATTAGTGGTGATTTTTGAAAAATTTTCATTAAGTTGTTGAGTAACAACTTCACTGAAAAGCAGTTTCTTCTTTATAGTTTCTTTGTCGGCTGCACTTACTAGTGAATTTACTTTAGTGTTGGGTGTGATAATAGGTGGTTTTTTATCCATTGTACTGCAGATTTAAGTTGAGCTATTTCTTCCGCTTGTTTTTTTATTTTCAGGTTTCTTGCTTTTCCAGTTGACTTTTGCTGTGCTGCCTGCGTTCGCCTGTTTATATTTTGAGGAGGCAGTGGGCCTTCTTTATCTGAACATGGTGGTGTTACAAAAGCATTACTTATATCTTGGAGTGCTAAACGTCTTCTACGAATTTTTGCTTCTTCTCTCCATATTTTTCTAGCCTTCCGCTGCACTCTGGGTGTCATTTGCTTCACAGTTTAAATACTTCCTTTATTTTTCTTCTTCTCATATTTTTCTCTTTCCTTAACTTTTTGTCGGGCGTACTTATCCGGGTCATTTTTAATTCTTTGATATCGTAATCGTTCAGCTATCCTATTCTTTTCAAGCCGTTCTTCACGCGTCATTTTTTCTCGAGGTGCCATTTTTCTGTGAATAAAACGTAATATTGTATTGTAAAGCTAAGATACGCATAACGCCAAGTAAAGGATTAGAGAAAACTAGAAGTATTAATGGAAACGCGTAAAAATGTATCTCCCCTGGGCATTAGTATCTCCCCTGCCATCAAAAGAGCCAGGGGAAATATGCCAGGGGAGATACATTTTCGATAGAAATCTAAAATAGCCGTAAAAGTATTTCGCGCACGTCATTCACACAGAAACATAACAATGTATACACTATTCATAGTAAATATTTAAGTATATGTTAGTATTTTAACAAAAAATTGCAATGTAAAACTTACCAGAGGAAAGACTCCATTCACTAAACACTTCTGCACCCAGCGAGTGGCGTGATCGAAATGGCCGACAATAAAGGCGGCGCAGTTGCTTATGCGCCGTTTGCTGCTAACTTCACATTACACACTATGCATTCAAGGTCACAACTTCTACAGACTAGGAGAGCAAAACTGATTTTTGAACGAAAACAAAAGACCAGGGGACGAGACACGAAACACGGTGGACAAATTTCGGTGTTCATATTTTTTTTGAAGAATTGGAATAAAAGCACTTTTACTTGTAAGATACCATTACTAAGTTATATATACATTCAGATTTTAACACTTATACATACATAATTATATGAGTGAATATGAATTCTGTTCGTGAATACATATAAATAATTGTTTTATCAGACATTATGTTTATCAAGGAAACTTGCCTTAATATCATTAACAGAACAGTTGAAAATATCCACCTTAGTTCCTAAAATATTACATTGTTTACACATCGTGTGCCATGGCGAAAATTTTAGAACATTCGTTCTAGCTGCTGGAAGGTAGAAAGTGAATGCGCTTCGGGAAGAAACTCTTGGGACAATGAAATTGAGCTTTTGCAATAATTCCTGACATTTCACCTTATTGTTAATGATTTTATGCAGAATATTATTGCATGGCATTTCTTTCGCGCACTGAGTATGTCCACATTATGTCGACTTGTAAGCGTTTCATGTTGTATGTCTATAGGTGGATATATTCCATCAATTCTGAAGCTCAAAAGTTTCAGGAACTTTCGTTGTATAGACTCTAGTTGATCAATGTGTAACTGATAACCAGGATTCCAGACTGTTGATCCGTATTCGAGTTTAGATCTTACGAAAGCACAATACAATGTTTTCAGAGTTGATATATTGCTAAATTCCTTTCCAATACGAACAATGAAACCATATACTCTACAGGCAGCGGTTACTGTAGCATTGATAAGTGGCACGAAAGTTAGTTGAGAATCAAAGGTTACGCCAAGGTTAATAAATGTATTGGGTCTTAAAATATTACCACCACTTTCATACTTGAAATTAATCAAATTGTATTTTGTGGAGAACGACATTACATGACATTTCGAGATGTTGTGGTTTAATTTGTTGAAATCACACCAATTTACAACGTTACGCAAGTTTCTTGCAATGCATTCACAGTCACCGATGCTGGAAACATAATGAAAAATCTTAAAGTCATCTGAGAACAACAAACCCTCAACATCAATGACATCGGTTAAATCATTTATGAGCATTGTAAAAAGCAGAGGACCAAGTATGGAACCTTGGGGCACTCCAGATGAAGCACAGTATTCAATTGATGTATACCCACGGCTAAAAACGCGTTGCTTTCTGCCTATCAAATACGATTCGAAAAATTTGATGAGCTCATTTGTTTATAAGGAGAGTTAAATCTCTGCTCTTAACAAAGGCATACTATAGTGTGGCTTTTTTTGTATCAATTTTTTGTATCATATGTTTTTATATTTTTTTTTTAACACAATTGTTCTTCACCATGTGAAATTGTCTCAAATGCTTAATATTTCTGAGGTAATTTTTTTCTTTTCAAATAAAGTTGTATATTATTGTAAATATAAGTTTAACCAATAATTTTGTTTGAACGAATATTTTTGCTCGAGGGCTGAATAGAATATCAGACTCAAAACTGAATTCAGTCCTTTTGAGAGCATTCTTCTTAGTTGTAATTATTGTTTGTATCAATTGAAATTGTACAATGTAAAGAATGTTTCTCAATAAATTTATTTTATTATTTATTATATCATGACAGAAAATTCCAATTATTAGTGAAGATTTCGTTTCAATTATTGAGAATGAGTAAGTGTTCCTTCTGAGTGCGATTCTTTTTTCCGTTCATCTTACATAGGAAAAATTACGAACAATGAGGTTGAAATTTCGTGTTCGAAGTTTAAAAAACGAGAAGATTGCCACAGTGTTACTAATATCTGAAAATGTTAATATGAATGAATTCAATCTATTGAAACCAATCCTTTTACAAAAATAAATATAAAGCAACCTGGAGTTAAGACAAGCAAAATAAGTTGTTCAAAAATTATGCCTAACACTCTCATTATTTATTGTAGGTGATCAAATCTGAAAAAGTACTAGACATTGATGGTGTACTGTATGAGGCACAAGGAATAAGTCCATATCAGAAACCAAATGAAGCTGATCTTCTCATTATATATAAACATAATAAAGGTAAGCTTCACAATTGAAAATAATACTAATAAAGAAACACATTCATATGTGTCATACACACATGTGCCCCTTCGGTTCTGAACTAAATTTTTTCGACTGTTTCAATTTAAAAGGAATTGTCATCAAGCTCTCTAGGAAAGATTTGTATTTGTGAAGTATTCCTTCAATTCATTTTCCATAAATTGATTGAAAAAAAGATTCATTTTTTATAAATTGATTGAACCTTGAAAACTTGTTGTCGTGGATGCATAATAATAATAATAATAATAATGATATTTATTTCAAAGGATGCTCCAGTTAACAAACATAATGCAGCAAATGAAATAACGTCAGAAAAAACAAACAAATTTAGCATTTTAACACATATTCCAGTAATCATCCAAGGAGTATGGTTCCAATTCAATTAATAGTTTTTAACACTATTTTTAAATGAACTCAGTTTTTCAAATCTCTTCACACTATCGGGAAGCTTATTGAAGAATCTCACAGAAGTGTAATACGGATGTTTCTCAGAAGCAGTCAGTCTATGCTTAGGAAAGCGGTAATTCAAGCTACGTGTGCTGTAATTGTGCATTTCGTTGCATTTATCAAATTTCTCCCTATGTTTGTCCAAAAAAATGAGATTTTCCAGGATGTAATGAGCATATACCGTCAGAAAGTTATTCTTCGGAAAATGTCCTCTGCAAGATTCTCTCCATTTGAGTCCTAAAACTGTTCTGATGACTCGCTTCTGAACGCAAAAAATATCCTTTATTAGTGAACTGCTGCCAATGAAAATGAGCCCAAATTTCATCAAACCTTCAAAGTTTGCATAGTAAAACACTTTCAAGGAATTCCCATTGAGATATCTACTTAATATCTTTATACTGTACGATACTGAGTTCAGTTTTTTTCCAAGTTCAATTATATGGTTATCCCAGTTCAGATGTTCATGGATGTATATTCCTAAAAACTTTATGGAATTTTCTAACTTATTTTCACTATCTAATAAACTGATAGAACTCGGTGTATCAATTTTTTGTTGTTTTGTCCGAAATAGTACAGTTTTCGTTTTTTCCGTATTGACAACCAAACCATTTCTCAGAAACCATCCCCGAACACAGTCAAAAGTAGCTTTGGATGACCGGAGCAATTCTGGATAGCTCGAATCAGCAACCAATATGTTGGTGTCGTCCGCGTAGTTGGTAAGATGACCTCTAACATTACTTATTTTAAAAACTTCTGCTATGTCATTCATAAAAATTATAAAGAGCACTGGTCCCAAAATACTGCCTTGTGTAATGCCAAATTCAATCTGTTTCATTTCAGATTTCGATGTTATTCCTTCTTTACAAAATTTAAATATTTGTTGCCTATTGCTTAGATATGATTCGAACCATCTCAATGCACTGCCCCTTACCCCGTATGTTTCAAGTTTACGCAATGTAAGCTGATGCGACAGACTATCGTATGCCTTAGAGAGATCCAAAAACATTTCAAGAAGAATTTCGTTTTTTTCAAAAGATTCCATTATTTTGCTTGTGAATTGATTAATTGCGGTTATGACAGACCTGCCTCTGACATAGCCATGCTGATTATCATTAAACAAGTTACAAGACTCCATAAAACTGACCAATCTATTGCACATGGCCATCTCAAACAGCTTTGAAAAGGATGGTAAAACACTTATTGGTCTATAGTTTTCAAGCAACGTCGGATCGCCTTTTTTGTGAATTGGAGTTATAAGTGCTAACTTCAACTGTTCCGGAAATATGCCAAACTGGAATGAGTTATTCATGATGTAACCGATCACTTCTGCTATTTCTTTGATACATTTTCTGACTAGACTTATAGGTATTTCATCGTCTCCACAAGTGTGTTTAGCTTTGAGTTTTTGACCTAACTCATTAATTTCCGTTTTAGCCACAGGTGTTAAAAATAGGGACTTAGGATTACTCACCACACTACAATCAAAATTCACAGCATCTCTATTCCTTAATAGATTTGGAATTATATCCAGGAGAAACTCATTATATCTGTTTTCATATACAGCAATATTCAAAAAAATGGATTGAATCGTACAATTTACAGGATAATGAGAGGCAACAAGTACTACAGCTATTTGAAAATATGATTGATGAAAGTCCCCAACAGTATCGTCTCGGTATATTTCTTGAACAGTAGACAGTTGACAACGCTTAAATTGGAATAAATAGAGAATATAAAAAATAGAGAAAGAAGAAAAGGGAGCATTAATAATAAACAAAACTATCAACCAAGTCTTCGGGAACTAAAGATCATCTGGAAGGTGTTCTCACTTGCGGTACTCTAGGGAGATCAAAACTTCATATCTGAATTATTACAGTAGGGTAGGGCAGGGCTAAAAGGTCCGTGGGTAAAAAGATCCACCACAAATTTCTAAAAAACAAGGGATGCATCGGTTTTTCTAACGATACTATTTCAAAGAAGCTGTACATAAAGAAGATACATACTGGGTATCGAAACAAAAGATTTGAGTAGTATCGAAATGAGTACATATCTATCGATACTTTGATTATATCGGAACATCCTAATAAGGGGGAATAACGCACTATCGCTGACAGTCGGGCGACGTCGCTCCCACCCGATACACGGTTGCGTATCAAAATTTTAATGAAAGTAATTGTTCGTTGTTAATATTTCTGGTTTCAATGGCTGATCCAACTTCTAAGTTGACGATTCCTAATTATAGTTTTTATAATATTTATATTATAAAAACTTTATATATATTTATAATATTTATTATTATAGTATACATTATTCAATTGCTTTTTGAAGTTTAATGTTGTTTTTAAATTAGATTGAATGATTTTTTTTTGTATTACCTTTATACATACTCACATCTAATTGAGGTAAAAAGGACCAACTGGATTTTCTTACCCCACACCATTTACATATTGGCTATAAAATAATTTTTAATTGTTCAAGTATGCGGAAATATAATAACTGAATATAAATCATTAGAAGATGTACGTTCTGATTTTGAATTGAATTGAAGTAAACTTAATTATTAAAATTTATTAAACAAATGCAGGATGATCCTGTAAATTTGAGATTTGGCCATGGTATTTCAAGGCAGATTATTTAATAAAAAAACAAGAAGCCAGTCTCACAGAATACTTGCTCAAATTCTCGCAAATTTTCCATGGTATAGGTCCTAAAGTTCGTTGCATGGTTAATTACTGTGGTATTAAATATAAAATAGATATACAAACATTGCATTAGTGCTGGAAATTCTAGCGGCTGGATTACTAATGACGAGTTTTTCATATTTATCCAGCATTTTATTAAGAACTTAAAGCTTTACTTAAATAAAGAATCACTAGCTCCATTGATTTTAGACAACCACTCTTCACACTTACCTGTACCCGCACTAGATTTTGCTGAAAAAATTGGTGTGGTGATGCTCATTTTTCACCAAGTTGATTTTGTTTTTTGAAAAACAAATATACTTTTTAGTTTGGGTGAATCATTTGTAGTTATCAATTCATGAAACCCTTTAAAATTAGGAATAAAATATTGTACCTTTTTGCCTCCTCGCTGTCCTTTTTTGCCCCTAGTATGGGGCAAAAGGGGACAGATGAAAACATCTATAAAAACAGTAAAAAGATATATTTTTATAATGATGAATCACCTGAGAATTGTGCCAAACATAGTTAGATAATTCTTTGTCTTATATGTGTTGTTTGTTTTATGGTAGCAGGTTTGTTCTTCACAGTATAATGGATAATAGTGAAATTGGACCTTTGTGCCCCGACGTACACAAATATTGTTAGTTCAAAAACAATTTCGTTTTGTTGTAATTTTTTGTTGTAAGTTTTTGTTGTAATATCAAGTTTCAAGAATAAAATTTGAGTAATATCAAATATATTCAATCTTGTATTACCTCACGGAAAAATTTGATAGTCAATAGATACCAACTATGCGGACGACACACGACAAACATATTGGTTGCTGATTCGAGCTATCCAGAATTGCTCCGGTCATCGGAAGCTACTTTTGACTGTGTTCGGGGATGGTTTCTGAGAAATGGTTTGGTTCTCAATACGGAAAAAACAAAAACTGTACTATTTCGGACAAAACAACAAAAAATTGATACACCGAGTTCTATCAGTTTATTAGATAGTGAAAATAAGTTAGAAAATTCTATAAAGTTTTTAGGAATATACATCGATGAACGTCTGAACTGGGATAACCATATAATTGAACTTGGAAGAAAACTGAACTCAGTATCATACAGTATAAAGATATTAAGTAGATATCTCAATGGGAATTCCTTGAAAGTGTTTTACTATGCAAACTTTGAGGGTTTGATGAAATTTGGGCTGATTTTCATTGGCAGCAGTTCACTAATAAAGGATATTTTTTGCGTTCAGAAGCGAGTCATCAGAACAGTTTCAGGACTCAAATGGAGAGAATCTTGCAGGGGACATTTCCGGAAGAACAACTTTCTGACGGTATATGCTCATTACATCCTGGAAAATCTCATTTTTTTGCACAAACATAGGGAGAAATTTGATAAATGCAACGAAATGCACAATTACAGCACACGTAGCTTCAATTACCGCTTTCCTAAGCATAGACTGACTGCTTCTGAGAAACATCCGTATTACACTTCTGTGAGATTCTTCAATAAGCTTCCGGATAGTGTGAAGAGATTTGAAAAACTGAGTTCATTTAAAAATAAAGTTAAAAAACTCTTAATTGAATTGGAACCATACTCCTTGGATGATTACTGGAATATGTGTTGAAATGCTAATTTTGTGTGTTTTTCTGACGTTATTTCATTTGCTGCATTATGTTTCGCAGTAGTCTCCGACCCCCGCAGTAGTCTCGCGACCCCCAGGGGGGTCGCGAGACTACTGAAAGGGGGTCGCAAAAATCTGATTCTTTTCAATCATTATAAATAAAATTTTAAAATTAGTATACACACTACGTACATATAGTTTTATGTTTTCTTATAAAAAAAATTGTAAAAAGGTTTTTTTTTTCCTATTATATATATATATATATATATATATATATATATATATATATATATATATATATATATATATATATATATATATGTGAAATGAATGGGTACGTATTCTTTAATCTTTATTTTATTTACATTGTAAAATAGTGCGATATTACATCTACATCTACGGATAATATATATTTCATTATATGGAGGAGGGGGTCGTTTAAAATTTCCTAAGCTTGAAGGGGGTCGCTATATAAAAAAGTTTAAGAAGCCCTGATCTAGAGCATCCTTTGAAATAAATATCATTATTATTATTATTATTATTATTATTATTATTACCAAGTTTTTTCAGTTAGTAAGTGTTTATAGAATTAATTCGTGTTTCAGACAAAGTGGAAAGCATTGGCTTCATTCAGGAATTGGCAGAACTCCTCAAAGAACACGGAAAATATGAAGACTTGTGTTCTATAGTGAGCATAATTGACACGCAGCAATATACAAGACCAATAATAATTTCAACATTGCTGAAGAAGTTCTATATGATCCCAAGTCAACTGAGAGGCCATTATTTGAATTTTGAAACGAACCAAGAACAAATTATGAGCGAGCTCCAGAAAATTGAAGAAATTTTAAATGAATCCCAGAAGGAGAAGCAGCATCGATCGCCATCCTTTATGAGAACAATTAGAAAACGTTTTCCAAGTTTTCGAAACAAAGGCACACATAACCGAGAAACGTTGAAAGAAGGCTCGAGTGAGAAATCGAAACCAAGTCACGAAAATCCAACTACTGAACTACTGAAAGACAAATCTCCAAGACCGTCTGCGTCAGGAGAAATACTCTTTCCGAGGAATTCTACTGGTAAAATCCCCGCGAAAAAGGTTTCTAAAGTTGAACCAAAGCGTTGGATACCATAACTACCAGGGCATTAGTGAAAATTATGATTTGGCATTTACCTTCTCTGCATTGAAAAAAAATACTCCTAGTTTGAATTGAAAATCTGTTGAAATATTTGACATTTTCGTGATATGAGTTGGCATTCTAATTGTTAGAAGGAATTCAAATGATCTTCAACAGTATTATAACTAAGGGAAAAGAAATTATGTATAGTACTTTTCGCATCAATCTTTAGAAAATTCATTGCTTTCGTGAAATTCAATGAAAATTGTTAGATCAATATTATTACCACTTCAACAGATTAACACTTAGCTTTTATTCTAATCCTGGATTTATTGTTTGTCCACAATCCGTCTTAATCGAAGTCCCCAAGCTCTGCTGCCAGGACTTTAGGTTGCCTGCAAATCGATCTAAGGTTTCAATGAAATTTTATTGACAATAAGCAGTTACCGCTAATTGTAGGATTTGTTGAGATTCGACTCTTTTGTATACTTAATATTAATATATACTTAATTGCCTACTTTTCACTTCATTTTAACAAAACATTTCTTTATGTTATAATAAAACAAGTCTGTTAATTTTATGCAAGGAATTTTTATTCATTCATCTCATTAAATGCAAGAAAATATGCATCTACAATGTTTGTAGTTCTATAATACAGTTTGAAACTTAACTAATATAGGTAGATATGTATTGACATGGCATATTGCATGCCATTAGAAGAAGCTAAAAAACTATTCCAAAAAAGTATTGAGACAAAAGAGACATATTATCAAGTGGAATTATATAATAAGAGATTATGGAATCAAATGGCACTAACATAATTTAGGGACAAAGAAAAGGAATTCATTAAATTTTTTCTATATCAAACTCTACCAAAATGCATTAATACCAATAACTAACAATGTTGCCAAAAAATTATACAATATATATATATATATATATATATATATTATATATATATATATATATATATATATATATATATGTATATATACATTTTTTTCAGTGTTTAATTGGGATTGCAATCCAGAACAGGAAAATAAGTTACATCTTTAGTATTTTCCAAGCTTTCGAAAATGTTTATTTTCTTCTGAAGGGCTTAAATTGTAGGTACAATATTAACAGTTAATATAACAAGGCACAATTGACAATTTTTCTTGAAATTACTGTTAATATTGTTCAATTTCAGCCCTGAAGAAAAAAAATATTTCCGAAAATCTGGAAAGCTGCAAAAATAGTACCTGTACTGAAAAAAAGTAATGCAACGGTTATCAGCAATTATAGACCTATATCTATTCTTTCCAACTTTTCAAAATTATTTGAGATCATTGTATTTAATAATATATAATAAGAGATTATATATTATTACCAAAGTAAGAAATCAAGTGAAGATTGAACCACACGGAGTCATATCTCATGCATAACTAACCCTGTAACGTTCTCACAATTTGTGTTAAAGAATCTTGATGAAAGCAGTCAGGTAGATGTTGTATATACCGATTTAATGAAAGTATTTGATCAAATGAATGATAAAGTTATGTTGTACAATCTGAAAGCCAAGTCAGGTTTCTCCAAAGATCTAGTTTACCTAATTCAGTGTTATTCAAATAATCGAACACAGTTTGTACAATTCGAGAGGCATAAGTCATATGTATATACAGCCATTTTGGGTGTACCACAAGGCTCTAATTTAGGTCCACTTTTGGTTTCTTATTTTTGTAAATGAGTGAATATACTGTCTAGCAGTTCATAATATCATGTACCTATGCTGATGATTTAAAAATATTTCGTAAAATTGAAACATATGAGAACTGCATAAGCTTAGGTACAGGTTAGAACTGTTATAGATTAGTTTTACAGCAACACATTCAATATTTATGGAACCAAATATAACGTTGGCACATTCACTCAAAAGAAACGGCCTATACAATTTGACTATACAATTAACGAATCCATTCTGACCAAGGTCTCCGAAATTCGAGACCTCGGTATAATATTTGATCAGAAATTCATCAAATGAGGTTTTTTGATCTCATATAAATAAATCAATTTTAACAGCATTCAAATTTAATGGGTTTATTCTGCGTAATGCTGGACACTTTTCGAATACAAAACCACTTATACAATTATTCAATTTGCTTGCAAAGAGCAAATTACATTTCGTATGTATGATTTGGCGTCTTACTTACAATTCTCATAAAAATCATTTAGAGCCGATACAACGAAAATTTCTCAAATATCTAATTTGGAGGGAAGATCATGTTTATCCGGGCAGAGGATATAACCAAACTGATCTGTTAAACAGGTTTGAAGCTGAATCACTCGTGGGCAGGGACTTGTTGTCTCTGTAGTTTCTGTATAACCTCTTATATGGTTATATAGACTGTCCTACCCTTATTGGCTCTATTGATTTTCATGTTCCCAGACAATGTTCACGTTCAAGTCAATTTTTTTCATTGGGCACTCCGAAAACTAATTCCCTGGTACTATCACCCATTAGATATATGTGTGCGCTATTCCAGGATGTGTCTGACAAATGCGATATCAACAGTCGCTCATTTGCTTTCATAAGCCGCTTTTATTTTGAATCTTTTCATGTATAGTAAATTTTGATGTATAGCTATATTCTCAATGTCTATTATGAATGGAGAATATTATCCAGAATCTTACTATGGTTTAGATTGAGACTATATGATACTAAAATCAGTTTTACAGCTGATTTTAAACTGGTTATTTCTTTTCCTTTCATAGAATCTGAAAATGCACAAATCTGATAGTTGATCTTTGTCAATTGAAGGATTGAATATAATAACGAAGTTTCACAGGAATTTTGGTATTATATTGAGGTTATCATATGGAATAAATGGACTTACGAAATTCTAACAGCATTTCAACATACTGAAAAAATTTTTCTGAAGTATATTTTAAACCCACACGCAAATACAAGATCTTTGTTGAAATACGTTTCATACAGTTCAAGGGGATTGAACAACGGAAACATTGGTTGAATCAATTCTGATTAGGAGTGCATTTATTTATAAAGTAGGGCAATTTCAGAGGGCAGGTTCCAATAGGTCTTATTTCATTTAGGTTGGCATGGAAGAGAGCCCCGATATTCCTCAGATAACGATATTACCTGAGAACTATTACCTCATATAACAAAAAGGAAAACTTTGAAAAAAAGTGCATTGTCACTGGTGGGATGTTTTATAAAAAGTGAAACAAAACTACAGGCGTATGAATTTTGTCCTACAGATTCTCACACAATTAATATATATGTTGTCATTTCAACTTCTATAGTTTGTATGTATGAAATTTTACAGGCATCTATGACAAATGAGTCGTCGTAGTGAAATTTATAAAGCTTCAATTTTCAAAACGTCACTCAGTCACGTATTTAATTTTCAATAAGTTAATGTGATCATTAATATATATATGACTGAATAATTAACAAATTCAACTTCAAACCAACTGGTCTGTTAATGCATGTTCAACAAAATATAGCGTATAAAAGATGCTCTAATCACTTTTCCCAACTGTCATCCATCTGGGTGAATTCCAAGATAAGTATTTTACTACAGAAGAGTATAGTTCTTACTTTTAGAATTGACAATAGCATCAAATTGTAGCATCATGTTCAGATGAACCTCTTATATTGCATCAGAAAATGTTAGTAGTTCTCTGGAGACTACTACAAATTGGGTTTGTTGTTCATACTCAAACATAAAACTTCTGGATAATATGTTGCATTTATCGCTAGAGTCACAGACTGCTCAAGAGTTTTTGACCTCTCCCAACAACCCAGGTAGCAGACTGACGGTAATATGACGTCATATATTGGTTTCAACATGTCGGAAAAGACTTCGACAGAGACGTCTCACTGACCATGCAGTGACGTCGAAATGTCACAGCCTCAAGACGTCATTTTAAGACGTTCAAAAGAAGTCATTAAACTACGTTAAAAAGACGTCACTAAGTAGAGAAAAATAGACGTCGTAAAGACGTTCTTCAGAGCCTATATTGCAAGGGTTCCATAATTTAAATAAAACAAATTTTATCATTAAAGATTTATTTGAAAAATTATATTTTAAAGATTAGTTTTATTTCATTTGAAACAAATTATTAATTAAAAATTTAGCTTTTAAACCAAATATGTTATGACTCACCTATTATAACAAACAACATTTTTCATTGTCATTTGAATAACTTTCAAAAATATAAACTTTTTCTTCAGTTCCAATATTAAGATATTATCCTCTGAAAATTATAGCACATCTTAAAAAAATATTGTTAATAATTTGCATCTTCGACATAAAAACTAAAGGCAACTTGTATCTATTTTATGGTAATTGTTTCGAATATCCGCGACATCGATAACTATAAGGTTGGGTTAGGTTAGGTTTAGTTTGGTTTACTTTGAATTCTTGAAATGACGCGAATATTCTAAGTATTTCTCCTAATTTTGCATTACATGTATCTAATTAACTTATCTTTTTTCGTTTAAAGGAGAATTTATTCAAGATTTGAATTTGACTCTTATGCATAAAGATGTAGCACTATTCGAAGTGGCATTTCGTTGACATCTGGTTTCTATTACTATGCATATTACATCTGCTTTTTCCGCAGAGTTTATTGCATTCATATACTAGGTCAATTTCTTGGAAGATCGATGCCACATTTCGAGCCCCAGACCATTTCGATGTATACCCGAATTCTTAACAAATATTTCAAAACATATTATAGACAACCTGCATAAGAACGCCTCTGTCGTTAACTTTGTAAGTTCATATGTGAGGACGAAGTGTTTATAAACATGCATTTTGATACTTATTCACGAAGCATGTAAGTTTTTATGAATTATTTCTTGCAAATATATACGAATTGAATACATACATATTTTACAATAACTTATTGTAATAATAAATATCGTTACTATAAATTTAATTAAATATGAGTGGGAAAATCGGTGAAAAGAAATCAAGATCTGGCGACACTGAATGGTGTTGTGTTGTGTCACAATACTTATAGTAAAACTCCAAGTATAAAATTTTATTCGTTTCCATCAAAGAGTTCATGGAATTTAGATTTTCGAGTTTTAATTGCGTGAGCTCCACTTGCTGATATTCTTATTGCACGTTCCGCAAACCATATCTGACTAAAAAATTTCATGAAGAATTCGTTTCAATGACACACTGCTAACATATATATTTAAACTATTATGGTAATTGTAGAAGTGACGGTATAAATTCAAACAATTTCGAGTGCATACTATATCTACTAGCTACAGTATCAATTAATTCTCGAATTATAAAGTTTGCTGTTTTGCTTGATTCTGTCGCTCTTGCAGATTTCATCATACTACTTAGTGAACTTACAATATTTATATTATCAAATTTAACTAGCTCAATTTTTTTTTTTGATAAGCCTTCTTAGAAAATAACTCTTTTATTTTTCGTCCTTTCGAATAAAGTTCGCTATTTTTAGGCACTGAAGAAACATTCCACTGACACAGTTGACTAGTCTTACACTTAGCATTCTCATAATTAATAAAATTAATTACAGCAGCAATATGTTTACAGTTTTTGCCCAAACCAGCCGGACAATTGCATCGCTGATCGCTGTGACACTTCTGTTGACATCTATCTAAATATTAAAATATAACCTTATTATAATTTCCAAATGATATGCATAATTATAAGAATAATAACAAATTATTAAATCTTACTTCAAGTGTTACATCAAAATGTTTTTTAATACTAGTTTGGCGTATAACTTGAGCTTTTATCAAACTAGTATCTCCAGTCTTCCATTCTTCAATATTTTTTACATGATTACTTGGGAATAAATTTTCACCTTTTTTATCTGACGACTGCCGGAGATCTGGGACACTTATTTTTTGGAATCCACTCTTTATTATTACTATGTTAGACATTTTTAATCTTAATGAATAATTTATTATTACTGTAGTGACAAGTATAAAATTCAATTTCGCTCACATAATAAATGTTAAATTTGGCCACCATGAGCGCTAGTGTCTAATAATCAAATCACGCAGGTTCTCTAACACAACTCGTCCATCCTAATACGTTGAATGCAAGACAACGCAGACGCAGAACATAAATATGAGTCCACAGAACAATTTACAACTTATAACCTTAACTATAATACAATTTTCGTGTTAACAATTGACGCATGGATGAATATTATTGTTCAAATGTGTGAAAGCTACTATTATCTAAGTGAAATGAATATTTGTCGTTTCTTAAAAAATTAACGGTCATAAATTGACGAAAATAGTACGTTGCGCTGACGTCATCTGCTGTCATCCTATGAACGTCAGTCATCTGACGTTAAAAAGACGTCATTCAGCAGTCAAATTACGTCACTGGCCAAAATTGACCGAAAACTCACCCTAATACGACGTCATTTTAAGTCAGCTTGCTACCTGGGTATCTTATATCTGACTATGAGAGTTCTCATACTAGTAGAACTTTCTTCAGTTGATTTGTCAGCAGTATGTTAGTACCTCTCAGCAAGTAGATCATGAGGAGTGTAGGAAAATCATATTTGAAATCTTTTTTTCCCCATTACATGGAGATCTCTTCTCATTGTAATCGAATCAAAGCATTCATATGCAAAGAAACTTCGGAATGAATCAGTTGTGACAATCAATCACACTTGAAACAATTATAGTCAATCAACGGTTCCATTTGCTTCTGCCATTTTGAATCGAGGAAACACAGTGACGGACAAGATTTAACAACTGAATAGTTTGTCGAAAAATGGTAGAAAACGTCTATTTTAAGAATGAATGGCGACTGCAAGGAATTTGATAATATATACTCAAAATACAATTGGAATTTCATCAAACAAATCAATACAGAAGGCCTGTCCTTCTATTGTGTTGTATTGAATATTCCACAAATCTCATTTTTTTAAAATATAGATATAATGTTTTCTAAGCATTTAGTTCTTACTTAAATTTTATTTCAAATTGATCAATTGTGAACTATATATATGGGATTTTCTAATGTTGTAACACAAACTCTTTATAATTAAAAATTTCCTTTCCTTTCAATTCGGCTAGCGGAAGCGCCTTTTTTCTGTTTCATATGTTCAAATAAAACTATAATTTACATAAACATCGTGTAAAATCGAACTCATAAAATTATTTACGACCATGAAATTTCTCAAGATGCCCGAATATGATTTTCGGCGGCAACACTGCTGAAAGCAGTGCGGAACACTAGTTTAACGGACGCGTGAAACGCGGCGCTGGCGAAGATACATTGCCGAGAATTCGACCGATTCTCTAGACGTGCGCACAGAGCTCGTTCCGGCTGGGTCAAACGTCTAACTTGCCTCTCCGCCGCAACAAAGCGCTCCATCTTGAGTGTAGATTTTAGCTAGACCGCGTCGAAAGGCAGTCCGAGTGAACGGGCACCAAAGTGACCGATTCGAGTAGAAATTCTGTGCCACCGGTAACCCAATGTTTATAGTGTGAAGTTCTGTGTTTTAAACCCATCCAATTTCAAGAAATGTCTTCGACCAACCAAAAGCTCTCCACGACGCAACGTATGATACAAGGTCAGTCCATACAACCATCTTTCCGCGTATACATAAACATAATATTCTCGATTTCTCATTACTGTCGAAATGAATTCTAGTTTCTTCCTTCCTGCGCATTTGGCTCAACGCTGATTGATTTTCGGACGCCATGACTATCGATTTCACCTCTACTTTTTTCACTGCATAATGTAAACACACCTTCATTTGAACCGTGGTTAACACAAAAGTAGAAATATCTGGTGAAACTCTACCTCATATCCTCATAACTATTTCTTCACCATCAAATTTATACCTATATATATATAAGTATATACCGATTATAATATATACCTACATATATTTTTCTGACAGCTTTTTGCTCGGTGAATAAATGAAAAAACTTTCTTAGTTCGACTATAAAACTTTGAGAAACCAGACTCAGAAAATATCTAGGTATATAGCCCTACAAATCATTTTCTTTATTATTATCGGTGTTCACTTACAAGATCAATTCCAAACTCCTAATTTGTCAAGTCACCTTTGTAAACTGTTCAGTAACTATTCTTAATTTTTCCGATAGGTTAACATCGTTCTATTCATATTTTCTTATGTGCTTATACTGTGCAGAAAACCTATTTTTGTCATCACTACTTAACGATAGTAAACACGAAATTTCCAATTTCAAATGCCAAACCATCATTTTCATCTTATATTTGAACTGTACTTCAAAGACAATACCTAAATACATATTTATCAGAAAAAGTTTTGAAATAATTGATTACCATTGAAACTTGACGGATAATGGATAACTTTGTTAAAAATAATCCATTGCAAGATTTTCACTATGTAGTATGTGGAAAACTATGTGTAGTAGTAACGCTCATTTTTTCAGTGGAACTGGCCTGGAATTAGCCAGTGGAACTATTTATTATCATTAGTTTGAATTTTCCTTCAAGAAGTACGTGGAGGAAATAGAAATAGAATACTTACAATGCAGGAAACTCTGTGAAAATTCAACATAATTACAAAAATATTTATCAAGAATGTCATAGAATACCTTCATCTCTCTGTTACGATTTGCTTTAGATCTGTGCAACTCAGCTGCTATAAATCTGGACCATCTTTTAAAATAAATAGGCCAGTACCTAGTTAGTTAAAGTTTAGCATTGTGAACTTATTTCCTGTCGTGCGTATAGAAAAATGCAAAACGTTTTATGATTTAACGCATTATTTTCCATAGGCTCAAATTTTTCCAAAATATTTATTATGTATTCTTTCAGTTGTATGGGTTTAGTGATAATTTGTAAACAAGAAATTTTGTACCTAGGTAACATTAATTCCTCAAATTGTCCCTAAAAATATACCTAACACTTAACTTAGCCTAATATGAACGGCACAGTAACAAATGCTGAAGATTATCGAAAATTTGGAAGACGAAATTCCTCGCTCGAAATAATATATTTCTAGAATATTTGTTCTTCTTTCTAATTGTTATCAATCCCAGTCGTTGTTCGTAAATCTTTGTGAAAAGTCTCTTTAAAATCTGAAATAATGTGCAATTCATGGGTTTCGTGGCCATACTTTTTCCGAAATTCAATTAATAGGAGAGGGTGTTAAACAAGGTTTCTTGCACATTTCCAATGATTGTAGTTGAATACTCGGTTAAATATACCCTTAAAAGAATTATATCGTTTAACTCAAAGTCAATTCGAATTGGGTTCTATTAGAAAAATTGTTTTGAACATCCTTATCATCCTCATTACTTCGACCTTGAACATAAATTTACTAAAAATTCTCCTAAATATTTTTATAGTAATAAGTACCTACTTATCTCTGCTTAGAATTTCACAGTTGTTGTATTGTGTTCTATTCGAAGAAAAAAACTCTAGTTTGAAATATTTGACAGATTAGGTTGCAATTTATTTTCATTGCTATAATTTGTTGTTTGAATTCATTGACTTATGTAGTTTAAGAAAACTAATACCCTTTGTGAGGGTAGATAAAATTGAATTCGTATAACTAAGGAACTATTGGATAATTTTCTGTGTAAAAATAAAGATTGTTAACAAATAGAAACTCCAGTTCTGCTAAAAAACCAAATATTCATCATACTGTATAATATTTATTAAATTTTCAACTATTGTGTGGTAACTATTTAAAATAAGAAAAGTACAATGAAAGATTCATTCAAATTCAAAGATCTGTGTCGTAAATTGTTACTTCTTGTAGACAACTAGGTAAATTTATTTCAACAATAAACAATAAAATATTATCAAGAACAACAGCTATGTACATCATTTACCGGCCTTGAATATTCAATTTATTAATTCTCCAATTCACCATGAAAATTGTTGTGTTCAACCACCAGCAGAAGTATAGAAACTCAGACCCCGGCTTGAGAGATGATCTCTAGGATAGGCGCAGAATCCACAGGATACGAAAGAGAACCTGCTCTACACGTGCACGACTTTCAGGATACGGCAGAAAACTAGCAGTATAGGGGCAGGGCCTGCAGGAAACTTAAATGGTCCAGCAGATAAGGCCTAGCGCACCTACAATGCGTACATGAATCTTCAAACAAGATTAAAATTTTAAATTTCAATTGAAATTTATTTCCAAGAAGAACTAATATAAGTATAGTTATAAATATAAGTGTATCTTTTTTTTTAATTCAGTGGACCTACAGTTCAACGCCGGTTCCGAACGGCCATTGGGCTTGTAATCAATATACTTTACCTAGCATATATCATTCATGAAACTAGTCTTAAATCATAGACCAACATAAACACCCATGCCTTCAGCGGGACTCGAACCCGAATTTTACCGCACCATAGTCAGATGTTCTACCGACTAAGCTAGTGTATCTTGTTTAAGAAATGTACCTACTTTCGGTTCAACTGGACGATCCTTGAAATTTTTATATAATTAATATAATTTAACATCCCCCATATTTTTGCAGGTGTTTTTTATTTGATCTTGGTTTTTTGAATATTTACACTTTTTTAATGATGTGGAAAGTATGTGAAAACGACGAATTGGAATGAAAATTTTTAATGTTAATAATCATGAAAACGTTTAAAATGCTTGAATTTAACATTCCGACGATTTGGCATAATTCCTGATTTTTTTTGCTTGTGTTTCAAGTATGTTATATTCTTTTCCTTTATATACTTATTTATATTGACTTCGTTTCATAATTTGGGCTAGGTTTAACTATAATTTGTTTGAATGAGAGGTAATAATAAATACTTGTCTAAAAATCACTGACTGAACAATTCTTTATTCGACTAATTTCTCCTTTTACGGCATTGTCAAGAATGAATATCCTAATAAATGCCGTAAAAGGCGAAACTAGTCGAATAAAGAATTGTTCAGTCAGTGATTTTTATACAAGTATTTATTATTACTCTCATTTAAATATTAACTAACTATCGCAGAATTGATTCATCGCCCATTGTATAAATTATTTTTTGGTAGATGCTTAATTGGATGGATGGATAATTGTTGATATTACGCTAGGGCCAGTTAACATCAAAATAAGGATGAATACATTTAATATATTGATTTTTGATTTGATAGTTTTTATAAACATGAATATTTACCAGAATTTTGAAGGATTTGAGCTAAAATAAAATAAGTAAAATAAACAGATAATTTGATTTCAATGAAATCATACTTAATTCTATTTCCAAAATTTTATTTCGGTCAATTTTCCAAAGTGAATATTAGAAGTATAACTCAGAGTTATTTTGATTTTGATGTACTTATCCATCTAGATTTTATTTCATTCAATGTTTTTCGGGTTTTTTTTAATTGAACGTAAAATGGCTTTGACTATAGATCATTGACAACAGGATCCTTTAATATGTACTAATTTAAAAGAAGAAGAACAAACCACTGAAGGAGGATATAACAAGAACACAATACGCCAATATCAAGGCGATTTTTGTCTTCATACTCAAACAGAACATAAGCCACGGATTGGATAGGAAACCACAAGGGAATTAAACATAAGGTAGCATAAAAACTGATGGATATCAATTTGTAATAGTATTGACATTTCACAATCCTATACTTTTAATATGATCATTAATCTATTCAAGAACTTCTATATCGTTCAGTGACAAAAGAAAACACACATTAAAAGCTTGACTAAATCTAACAATTCTGTTCAATATCATGATCAATATGCTTATTTTGTTGCGAAAATTATTGCAGGACAAGATCAAATGTTGTGAGGTGCTCAATTCTCCACAACTACATAACGGATTATCTGATTTCCCTACCCTATACAAATATTGCAGACATAGACCGTGTCCGCTTTTTAAACGAGAAATAACTCTCTTTGTGATTACATATATCCTTATACCAGTTCTTAGTGGGAGGAACAAGATGGATAGCCTTATAAATCGAACCAACTGTACTTCCTTCATATTCTAACCTCCACATTTTCAAGTTTTCATCTTTAAATCGAATATATAAAGGGTGTTTTTTTAGCGGTATAGAACTTTAAATTGCAATAAAACAACGATCGACAAAAATTTTTTTTTATTCGAAAGACAATCTTGTGGCATTATGTTTCAAATATGATTTCTGGCATATGACCGCCACGGCTGGCTCGGATGTAGTCCAATCTGGACGTCCAGTTTTCTATGACTTTTTCCAACATTTGTGGCCGTATATCGGCAATCACACGGCGAATATTGTCTTCCAAATGGTCAAGCGTTTGTGGCTTATCCGCATAGACCAATGACTTTACATAGTCCCACAGAAAGTAGTGTAGCGGTGTTAAATCACAAGGCTTGGAGGCCAATTCACAAGGCCAAAACGTGAAATTAGGCGAACACCAAACGTGTCTCTCAATAAATCGATTGTGGCACGAGCTGTATGACATGTTGCGCCGTTTTGTTGAAACCACAGCTCCTGGACATCATGGTTGTTCAATTCAGGAATGAAAAAGTTAGTAATCATGGATCTATGCCGATCACCATTGACTGTAACTTTCTGGCCATCATCGTTTTTGAAGAAGTACGCACCAATGATTCCACCAGCCCATAAAGCGCACCAAACAGTCAGTTTTTCTGGATGTAACGGTGTTTTGACGGTGTTTGTTTGTTTGTTGACGTAGCCATTCAACCAGACGTGCGCTTCATCGCTAAACAAAATTCGCTTATGAGAATAGGGAACAACGGCAATCTCGTTTTGGCCCCATTCGACGAATCTACCTACGCCTTGCTTGATGATCGTTTGGCTTCAATCCTTGCACGAGTTGGATTTTGTAAGCACGCAAACCAAGATCCTTCCGCAAAATCTTTCATAAAGTGGATGGACACAGATCCAATTCCTGTGCTCGATGGCGGATGGACTCATTCGGGTCTTCCTCAATGCTACGCTCTACTGAAGCAATAGCTTCTTCTGTACGCACTGTACGGCGTCTCTGGGGATGCGAGTAATCAATAAGAGTAAACGTGGTGCGAAAACGTTCCATGGTTAATCGAATTAACTGCTCTGATGGACGATTTTGTCGACGATAAAATGGACGTAGTGCGCGATACGTATTCCGCACAGAACCATTATTTTCGAAATAAAATTGCAGTTTTTTCAAGCGTTGTTCAGGCGTGAGTCTATTCATGATCAATTGCCAAACCAAACTGAGAATTAATCACTTCTCAGCTGTTGAATCGGTCGCCTTCTTCAACAGTAATGCCAACTTAAACTTCTATACCTCTAAAAAAACACCCGTTATATATATATATATATATATATATATATATATATATATATATATATATATATATATATATATATATATTTGACCAAGTACATTTATACGATTCAGGTGGTTTTTCGGGTTGATTATTTCGATTAACGAACAACTCATAAAACCAACAACTTATAATTACATGAATAGTCACTTTAATAATGAAAATTAAATTTTTTCTAATGTTTCAATGAAATGCATAATTATATCATGAATGAGGTGCGATTCGTTATTACAATTTAGAAAAGCTTGAAGTATATAAACTTCTATAACTATTTCCCTGTACTTTGCCTGTAATACATGTTATTCGAATGTTATTCCATTACTACAAATCTACTCATAACATTTTGAATTTTTGTTGATACGATGTCATACCATCTAAAAAGAACAATTTCACTACGAACGAACCATGTTGCCAATATTCATAGCGATTTCCAAAATCAGATCAATGCGTGAATCGTTCTATTGTCTATTATCAAATAATATTCTTCCACTTTCACTTAGATTCGTATAACCCACAAACTGAGAATATTGATTGAATGGCTTGCTACGCTACTTGTGAGTTGAGAAAGCAGCGGTAAATTCATTGATATTGTCAAAACGAAGTAATTATGAGATCTTCTTTTGGGATTAAATATTGGGTTTCCGATGTTACTTAGTTTCTTATTTTTGGTCGTTTCCTTGGTTCTGAGCATCGTAGATTCATATATCGGTGATGTTTTTCCATTTTTGACTATTTTCTGCCATCCTAAATGATTGGGTAATCTTAAGCTGGTTAGATCTTTTATAAGATTATACGTACATTATTTAGACCAGGGTCGATAATTTTTGAACCAAAAAAAAATAATAGTTGGATAAAACCCACTAAAAGAGGACGAGAATATAACAAAAATGAAAGGAAAAATAATTTACGGGCGATATGAGGTCGGGAAGTGGAAGGGGGTGAGTTTTTAAGGGTAAAAAACGGTGTACCTCGATTTCCGGCAAAACTACAAGTCCTATGGAAAAAAATTGAATGACAAAGTTCTAGATAATAAAGAGACTTACAACTTTTGTAATCACACTTTTTTCAAATCACCTCAAAATTTATGTGAAAAATTCAAATAATCAAATTTTTGGTTTTTTATTTTTATATCTTTTTACATTATCAGAATGAAGAGGTTTTAACGAACAAAAAACTGCCAGAATTTTTTCAAAAAGCTGATATTTTGACGCGAGAATTTTCGATTGAAAATTAGGGTGTTTTAAGTCAAAATTAGTGAAAAAATAAATATTTCAAATCATAAAAATTTCTTTAGGACGTGCCTTCAGGACATAGAAAGGTAAGTTTTCACTAAATTTTGTGAAAAAATAATTTTTTTTGCATAAGATAAAAATAAAAAACCAAAACCTTGGTTATTTGAATTTTTCACATAAATTTTGAGGGTATGTGAAAAAAGTGAGATTCCAAAAGTTGTAGGTCTATTTATTTTTTTCCATAGGACTTGTAGTTTTGTCGGAAATCGAAGTACACCGTTTTTTACCCTTAAAAACTCACCCCTTTCCACTTCCCGACCTCAGTTAGCCCGTAAATTATTTTTCCTTCCATTTTTGCTATACTCTCGTCCGTTTTTAAAAGGTTTCATCGTACTATTATTTTTTTTTCACTTTTCACTATTTTCATCATTATCGACCCTGGTCTAATTCTGGGCAATCTTCCCCATGATCTTTTGCAGGCTAATGCCCGTTCGAAGTCCTGTTCGAAGAAAGCAATTTTTCCTAATCACATAACTGAAGGATTTCCTTTTCTGTTCTACTAGAATACTCAATTTTTCCCTTATTTTGAGTTGGTCCAAAATGAATTCATCTGTATTTCCTTGCTCCAAAACTTTCACAACATTCGAAGTTCTTCAGTTTACGTACCGTACGAAAGTTAGTGGTAATATTATCTCAATTTGATTGGTATTTTAAATATAAAGTTTCAGAATTATACTGAAGACATCTGATCGTACGCTACTCGGGTCACTTCGGAAAGCCGAAAAAGCTCATTACTTAGTATAAAGCATCACATACTCGTTAAGATTTGTTTGAGAAATAATTGTACATAGGTACAGTTTAACCGTAAAGTTGTTCGTTTCAAATTTCTAACTACACTCCTTGGTACGACCGCGAAATTAGACTTAAACTGCTAGAAAGCTTCGTTCAATCGTAACTTTAGTGAACTAGTTTCTTTGTGATTACATATATCATATACCAGTAAATTAGACTTAAACTGCTAGAAAGCTTCGTTCAATCGTAACTTTGGCCAGCCTCAAGTCGGTCGAAGAAACTCAATCAATTAATTATTCTCATTAATTAATTACTATACTAGAGAATTTGAAGAATTTTTAACAATTCAAGTACCAAATTAATCAGTAACAGTGACAAATTATTTTAGTACCTATTTGACCTGTTCAATTATAAAAAATGTATCTTACTAGGGATAGATAAAACATACCTAACTATATAAAAGGATATTAGACGATTGTCCTTTATTATAGCTGCGAATATTTCTTCGTTATATTTTTCGTATCTCCTTGTGTAATGGTAATAAATGTTGTATTGTGCTTGGATTTACTATAGTGGTTCATCATTTAATAGCTTAAAGAGCAACTTAAACAGTGCTGTACAATGAAACATGCGGCAAAGTTATAAACACATAAAATATTTGCATTTGGTTTTCGTATGAAGAAATAGTAGCGTGCAGAGCAATTATTACTCACTAAGCAACCATGAATATCGAATAATATTTTCCAGTCGCCTACTTCAAGCAGAATCATAAATATGATTATACCAATTACCAGCTCGTGATTCGTATCGCCAAATAAATGAATGAATATACATATATATATATATATATATATATATATATATATATATATATATATATATATATATATATATATATATATATATATATATATATATATATATATAAATATTTTCAGGAAATGAAAATACGCATATATGACTATGTAAAGGGTGTTTTTTAAGAGGTATAGAACTTTGAATTGCAATAAAACAACGATGAATCATTCGATTGACAAGAATTTTTTTTATTCGAAAGATAATCTGGCATTACATTTTAAATAATGATTTCTGGCATATGTCCGCCATAGCCGGCTTGGATGTAGTCCAATCTGGACGTCCAATTTCCGATGAATTTTTCCAACATTTGTGGCCGTATATCGGCAATAACACGGCGAATATTGTCTTCCAAATGGTCAAGCGTTTGTGGCTTATACGCATAGACCAATGACTTTACATATAGCCCCACGTGAAATTGGGCGGTCACCAAACGTGTCTTTCAATAAATCGATTGTGGCACGAGCTGTGTGACATGTTGCGCCGTCTTGTTGAAACCACAGCTCCTGGACATCATGGTTGTTCAATTCAGGAATGAAAAAGTTAGTAATCATTGCTCTTTACCGATCACCATTGACTGTAACGTTCTGGCCATTATCGTTTTTGAAGAAGTACGGACCAATGATTCCACCAGCCCATAAAGCGCACCAGTCAGTTTTTCTGGATATAACGGTGTTTCGACATACACTTGAGGATTATCTTCACTCCAAATGCGGCAGTTTTGTTTGTTGATGTAGCCATTCCACCAGAAGTGCGCTTCATCTCTAAACAAAATTCGCTTATGAAAATCGGGAACAACGGCAATCTCGTTTTGGGCCCATTCGACGGATCTACGCCTTGCTTGATGATCGTTTGGCTTCAATTCTTGCACGAGTTGGATTTTGTAAGCACGCAAACCAAGATCCTTCCGCAAAATCTTCTATAAAGTGGATGGACACAGATTCAATTCCTGTGCTCGATGGCGGATGGACTCATTCGGGTCTTCCTCAATGCTACGCTCTACAGAAGCAATAGCTTCTTCTGTACGCACCGTATGGCGTCTCTGGGAATGTGAGTTATCAATAAAAGTAAACGTGGTGCAAAAACGTTCCATGGTTAATCGAATTAACTGCTCTGATGGACGATTTTGTCGACGATAAAATGGACGTAGTGCGCGATACGTATTCCGCACAGAACCATTATTTTCGAAATAAAATTGCACTATTTGCAAGCGTTGTTCAGTCGTGAGTCTATTCATGGTGAATTGCCAAACCAAACTGAGAATAAATCACTTCTCAGCTGTTAAATCGGTCGCCATCTTAGCAGTAATGCCTACTTAAAGTTGTATACCTCTAAAAAAACACCCGTTATATGCGCAAACACACATACTCATATACAGTTCATATAGTTTTTGTGCAAATAACACTGAGTGAAATATTATAGAAGACACTAGGACACCCATTCGAAAAATTTAAATTAATCATTAAAAATGTCATTGAATAAACACTCAAATTCAAACACTTGAACTTACGATTTACACTTTATTGACTACATAGCATGACGCGTTTCGTCGTTACAAACGACTTCTTCAGATGCTAACAGAATAATTTCAATTTTAATTTTAATTGAATATTTAAAAATGTCATTGTTGAGCAGGACTATGCCAAGCATTTACCCAGGGATAAATGTCAGCGAAATATTGAAATCGATGCCACACTTTGTGGGAGTACAAGACAGGCTGTTTGGTTCTACAATGAACTCATCAATTGTTCCACGTCCATCCGAGTGAGGCAACGATATCAATCTCCAAACCCATCTTTGTATAAAACACTTGACTCCAGAGTAAAGAAACCTCAAGTAGTAAATTCTTCACAATTCCCTCTATAGGAATCAATAGAAAACATTTTTCAGATCCTAGACACACAAAGCGCAGAATATTCACACCTTAATACCCTATCTACTATCTATTAAATTGCAACGTTTATTCGATCGATCATTCATTTTTAACGCGGTGAAGTTGTACAATAATCTGAATAATGAACTCGGGAATGTGCAGTCTTTATCCTCATTTAGAAAGGGTTTGAAGGCGTTGTTGTTGGAGGAACAGATGAAGTGATATATAATTACCCTGATGTGATACATGGTTTTCTTTAATTTTTCATTTTTTGCTGGAGCAATTTTTTACAAGGGCCATTGTTTTTGGGGTTTCTTTTTTTTGTATATTTCTTTTTTGTAAATTTTTTATCACATACTTAATGGGTGTAATCTTATTTTAATTCCATATACCTTTTTTTCTCTTTCTATGATATAGTTTATTTTTGTATAGTATATTAGTTTAATTTTATATTATGTTAAAATTTTTCATCACATACTCAATCTGGTGTAATCGTATTTTGATGCCACATACATTTTTTCCCCCTTTTTATGATATAGTTTATTCTTATACAGTATTATAATTTAATTTTATATTATGTTCAAATTTTTTATCACATACTTAATGGGTGTAATCTTATTTTGATGCCACATACTTTTTTTTCCACTTTTTATGACATAGTTTATTTTTATATAATATTATATTTATTTTCCATGTATAATTTTAAATTGGCTGCTTCATTTTGTAAGGGGTTAGGTGTGAGAGTAGCTGATGCTAAATCTCGCCCCATTCGATAAGTTGTATGAAAATACGATTTGAATAAAGGCATATTATTATTATTATTATTCAACAAATGTCATGATGTGGTGTTTTTACATGGAAACATACAGGGTAGAAAAGGACCTGGAAGTAGAACAACCTCATGGTTGCGAAACTTACGCACCTGCTTTGGGAATATCGCAGCAGAACTGTTTGGCACATTCGAAGTTATAATTGCCAACATCCAAAACGGAGCGGAACCAGAAGAACAAGAATCACATTGTTACTAATCTCAAGTATTAATATTTTTCTCGTATAAATGTGAGAGTGGCTATGGATGAATGGTTTTAAGTGTTAACCGAATAGTGGTCTATGTACAAATTCTACAAGTGGGGATTCCCAAGCAATAATTTCAACCATTGACCATAGAGACTAAAGGCGCGTTCCACTTAGCTTTCACAATAATCATGTTCTGTGAATCTATATTGGGTTTTGATCATTGTGAATGCTTAGTAGAACACAACCTAAGTATTTATGAACATATGAAGAGCAAAATGTGTTCAATTAAATACCTACGTGATTTGAATTGGACTACTTATATATTAACGTACTATTACATCTATTATTCTATATTTTATATTGGTTCATATTAGGAGTAAGTATATGCCGATGTAGGTCTCTCTGATAATAATAATGGGAATACACATATTTTCATTTCGTGGAATGCTTGGTTCCGTGGAATATTATATTTCATCTATAAAGAAAAAATTGATTGAAGTTTTAATAAATTTCGTGAAAACTTGTTATATTGGCGCATATCTTCTAAGCTTGATTAAACGTATCTCGATGAAATGTAAGATTATAGTCACACATAGTAAATAAGCTACTTTTTATAACGGAAAAATGTTCGATTCGCGTGGGATAAAAAATAGTAGTCCACGCAAACTACTATTGCGAAGTCACGGGTGTTCGTTTATCGTTCATAAATCTGGGTTACTCATGTTTGGTTATTTAGATCAAAATATAATTTTGTGCGGTGGAAAGAAAACGTTCACTGTTTATAAGTATTTTGCTCGCACTGAATTGGAAAAAGTTTTATCCAAATCAGGGCGCAGAAAAACTGCATCAACTGAGTTTAGATGTTTGTGATAGTTATGTTAAACGATCCACATTTGAGTTACTAGACGAATATCCAGGGAATTAGATATGTCGCAAACATTTGTAATGAAATTTTACATTTTTCAGATTTCCATAAAAATTAAATTATAATAAAGATTTCACACGTTTCTTGTTGACTTTTACTCATGTCACCATAATAGTAATAATATAACAATAATATAAGCATATATTTCCAACAAGTAACTACCCAATTAAGGAAAATACATGATGAATAAATATGGCTACTAAAAATATCAATAGCAACATAGATATACAATATTAAAAAATGATTATAATAATGAAAAACATTATCAAATATTATAATCTAAATCTATAATGTCAATATCTAAATGTTCAATCACAATAATAATCAAGAAAACAAATCACTCAGAACTCAATTCGGAAGAAATCAAGATACTTCACTGTTAAGATTTAAATACACATTTATGATAGAAACAAGTGAGACCCAGTGCAAACCACGCCAGCTTGATACCTGCTTTGCAGTAGAAATTGCAAAGAAGATTTTTTGTTTTCTTGTGATTTTCTTTGGATTTTTGTGTAAAATGTCTGGCTTATTCTAGTACACCTCTGAGTAACGAAGAAATTAAGTGTACCCAGAAGCTCAGGATAGTCGAGATTATCATTGAGAAAATTGAAACATTCAAACTTCTCCTGGTGTGGAGGCTCCTAGTCTAAACCTCGACAGCAAACAAGCGTGATCACAACCCCTAGGTGGATATCCACCACCCTGTCAAAATGAGAGCCATTTCAAGAACTTCCTCTGCAGTGCCTCCAGGCGGTTTATGCGACAGTTATAGATTGGTCGCCAAACAAAATAGCCTACTCAAGTTTGGTTCCCACTAGGGCATTAAATAAATGGACCAGTGTTGAGGTATTCGAAAATAATCTAGCATTGTGGACGATGAAACCATAAACTTTGCTACACGATAAAATTAATTGGTTGATATGAGGTATGAATGAAAATTTTTGATCAAATACTAGGCCGAGATCCTTAAACTCCTGAAGTCGAGTCAGATTAACACCTTCACTGTTGTAATAAAAATATATCACATTTCTCTTTCTAGTAAAACTCACCACATTACGTTTCATATCATTCAAGTGTAAACAATTATTATTACACCACAGGCTGATATCATTTAGGTCGCTTTGAAGCCTCAAACAATCATGCATAGATGACACGTTCTTATAAATTTTAATATCGTCCGCATAAGCCACATTCATGCAGTCCACCATCTCTAAGAGATCGTTAATAAACAGGACAAATAGTAGAAGTTCAAGATGGGATACCTGCGGCACTTCTAAAGTTACTGGAAATTCTCTCGATTTACAATTCTCAATTTGTACGAAGTGACTGCGATTACTCAAATAGTATTCCATGAGAAATGATATATTATTCGCAAATCCAAAAAGTTTCCTAGTTTTATCTATAAATAGTCTATGATTTATCTCATATAAAGTCTTCTGGAACTGAACCAAATTTGAAGAGCAAGTCATAAACCCGGGCTGCTCAATTTCAACAATATTGCTGATCTTAGGATATAAGCTATTAAAAAGTATAATTCAAACAATTTTAAAAAATTCGATGATATAGAAATTGGCCTGTAATTACCAATATGGGATGAACCCTTCATGAGCACCGGAATAACTTTTGCTACCTTCCATCTTGTAGGAAAAATGCTGGTCCTCAGATTTAGATCATATATATGCTTTAGTGGCATTATAAGAGTGTCAATACAGTCTTTCACACTGAAACTAGCAATCAAATCATTACCAGCCGTCAATTTGTTATTAAATTTTCTGGCGGCTACTTTCATCATGTCTTCTGTAATACAATATGTAAACAAGAGAGTTTCCACAATTCTCATCAACAATATCACAATTCACAGAAGCATCCGAATACACTGAACTGAGGTAATCCGCAAATGCGCCCACAATATCATTTGGCTTGTTATAAATAGATTGTTCATGTTGCATTATTCCTGGAATTCTAGTACATCCCATTTTATCCTTAATAAAGGACCAGAACCTATTAGGATCTTCATTGATGAAGTGCTCTGAAGTAGCAATATACGCTCTGTAGAGTGAACCAATCTCTGATTTCACCATGGCTCTGAAGGAACTTGATGTCTGGCACAAGAAGGGCTCATGAATTTTTTGTAGTTACGATAAGCAACTTCTTTCATCCTGTCCTGTCTTTCTTGAAAGGAACAGTTGACATGAGAATATCCTCGAGATTTCATACAGGATATTACAAGCCTCAGTCGGATCCTTCAAGTTCCATAATCTCACCATATCCTAATATCAATAAAATCTCAATTTGTTTTTTTTTTTAATAATCAAACCATTAAATGGAAAAACGAATATCAGAATAAAAACGAAGGAAGCTATTACAAATGTATTCATCGAAGTCCTTTAATGAAAGAATGTTACAAAAATATTGGACGAAGAAGAGATTTCGTTAGAACAATTTCCCGACTTGAAAGTGGCCATAACATATGCCCAGCATATCTCCACAAGATTGGCAAAAAAGATAATCCTCTGTGCGACTGCGGTGAATATGGTTCAGCTGACCATCTTATAATGGCATGCAGTAACTTCAAACATAAAATTTCAGAGTTTTTGTACAAATTAAACTTGCGTATACAATATCAACAACCATATTCTTTAAATTTCATCTTGAGTTTGAACAATGTGAGAATATATGAAACTGTCTACGCTCATATAAAATCCATTGGTCTGAAAATATGAATCGAACAATCTCAATCGTTTTCTTATCCTTTTGTCTCACCCTGTGTTTTATATTCTCCCTTCCTACCGTGGCTTGATTCTTGTTTGTGTATGAAGAGTAAAATCGCTTTGAAAAGCCCTTTGGCGTAATGTGTCCCTGTTTTACTCCTTTTGATATTTCACTACAAATTATATTGGTTATGAAACTCTGAAATTTCGCTGGCTAATGACCGTAGTCAAGGTCAAATTAGGGTTAACCTCGGTTACCTGTCCGTGATAAAAAAAAACCATTATGTCAAATATAGATTTTGAGACCAAACACCAACAGTAATAAGTCATTATAATAATTCATAATCAGAGTTATTATTGCAGACATAACTCACTGAATCTAATACTATTTTTATTTCGAAGGATATAATGTAAATGTAGCTATAATTCCGAAAATATGACAATTAGATAAACACTACATAAAACTAATAGGTGTTTTTAGGAATATAAAAAAAAATTTATTTTATATTATTTCATCAAATTTTCTCATAATTTCAATACAAATACGCATGACGACGTTTCGAAGTACTACTTCTTTATCAAATGATGGATTAATACTGATGAAGCTTGATAAATAAGTAGTACTTCGAAACGTCGTCATGCGTATTTGTATTAAAATTATGAGAAAATTTTAAATATTGTTTCATCAAATATTGTTTCTCCAAGTATCTGCCTCATCAATTTCATTAAATTTCTGGAAAATCAAAAGATTTTACAACAAATTAAACACAACGATAATACGGCTGAATTGTATTCACAACCCCTACATAACAACATTCATAAAAATCGTGCTTGCCATTCCCGAAATAATCGAGGTGTTCAATACTTAAAACTCGCTCTGTATAGGCAATTCAGTGTAAAAACGATTAGATGCGATGTGCGCAGACCAAAACGGAAGATAATCTTCAACTTACGAACTGTTTATGAGAATTCCTTCCGATTTTAAGATGAAAATTTAAAATTTTCATAACTCACTTTCCACGCGATTTTAAAGTGATTTGGTTCGTTTTTATTATATGTTTTCCGATTGAATATACAGTAAAAGCTTTTTGTTCGCCGGGATACGTTCCGAAAATATGCCGCGAATACAGAAACCGTGAAAATGGAATGGTATTTTATATGGGATTATGTTCCTGGATGACAAAATAGAAAACTTATATTAAAAAATTTATTTCAATGCAGGTTTTGATCATATTGATTCATTATTGTGTTCGGGCTCAGGCAAAGGTTTAATGAATTTTGTAATTTTTTCTTGCTTGGCAATTTTTAAAAGTTCCTTCAATTCAGACTGATATTCACTTAATGACTTCAGCAATCTGCTTTTCAAAAATAAGTCTTCGTTCCATGGACGGATCAATTTTCATAAATGAAATCACAATGATCATTCTTTAACCTTCATTAAGAATTTTCAAATTAAATGTCACGTTTCCAGTGCTCGTTGAAGCGCCTTTTCCTCAATAGGCTGTGAATTTAACATTTCCTCCAAGTCTAATCTAGAGTTTTATCTAGCATGATTTTAATGTGTATGGCTTCAGTTCTTCCAATGATTCTTTCATGATTACTATGCATTTTGCTTTGTCAAAATTCTTCCAGCATTCCATAACATTCATATCAGGAACATTTCATATTATCCAATATGATGTTGAAGGTTTGTCTAATATAATAGAGCTTAAAGGCCTGGATTATCCCTTACTATATAGCGTCGCTGTAAAATCAAACCGGCATAACTGCAAAATGCATATTTTTCACCAGAGCACTTTCAAGTTTTCGCATGTGATTTTCTCCACATAACGTCCGTTTGGTTCACCTCAATGCCACCTTACGCACGAATAAAATTTAGACGAACACTGCTTATTGATGTAGTAGTTGCGAATAAATCGAAAATTGCTTAAATTTTGAGAAATATGCAGATATGCCAATATGACTTTAAAATCAGTGTAATATTTGCTTTTGTGCCACAGTAGCTTCTTCTTTTGGAACCTGCTTCAGGTAGAAAAAAAAAGATCATTTTGTCAATGAAAAAATAATTTCTTCCTTCAGAATTTTTTTTAAACAATTACAAACAATTAACAAATATTGCCTTTGCTGGTAACTTCAAAGTTTCACAAATTTTTATACAAATCTGAATGAATTGGCGGTATTATCCCGACAGTAACTAAATTGACGATACCCTTTTTTTTACCAGAACAGGATTCACGCCCCCACTGCCCCGTTTATTCCTTGTCTTCGCCTCCTCCCAAGCATGTGATCCATAGGATGTTTCGAAGTTGCCGTCGTTTTTAATTACTTTAAACATTCGAATGTCCAAGATGGGTAAAATTACTTGGGAGTACTTAAGAGCTTTTATGTCAAAAAAGTACTCATGACTCAACTCATGAACCTGGTAAGGTTGCCACTTTTCTTTACCGTTTTCATGGCCATGGCGTATTGGAAAAGTAAGTATATTAGTTCACTTCGGAGTGCTCTTTTAATTTCTTTTCCAATGGTTGGGTGAGATGAGTCCACCTCGTTTTGGGTGTGACCATTTACTTAAAATTTGTGTGTAATAAATTTTATGTTTTTTTTTATCCACAACAATTATCGCTGTAAAACACAACATCTATTGGACAGTCAGCTTTGTCATTAAAATGTTGAAGATATTTCAGCACACAGGTCCCAATCTCAATCACGCCTCTTTCTCCCCGTGTCTCCTCCCAAGTGTAACGTTTTACCGTTTTGTCACCCTTCAGTTCAGCAATTGAAAGCTTTGTAGTAGTAGGAAGACGCCTCCCCCTGCGGACATGACTGCACTGCCTGTAGGTCGTATACTGTTACGATGGTTGAATCTGTGGTTTTCTTGCATTCTCCTTTTCCAGTTTGGACAAGTCCTTTTGTCGAATTTGATTCTCATATTCTGTCGTGTTTTGTTTCGTGTTTTGGTATATGAGGAAAATATCACACTGATCTTCCTTCGGTGTGAAAAAATAAAGGTTGTATGACTTGAAAATAGCTCTCTACTTGCCGTAGATGATTCCTGCAAGGTTTGACCTTGCAGGAATCATCAAGGTCATTATTTTGACCTTAACATTTCCCTTTCTTCGCCAGGTGAAAATTTACCTGGTAACCGACATTTTGGCAAATATGCCGGTTTGTTTTAGTTGATACTGCTAGAAACGCATTAATGTTGAGTGCAAACCGTATTATCTGCCAATAAGTCATATTTGGATAATAATAAAAATTTACTATTGTGAGATAATTCAGTTTTATTTACATGTTGGACGTCTTTCCTCCTTGAAGGTTTTGAAGCGAGTGGCGTATTTCGCAATAGATCTGTCTTCTGATTAACAAATGGGGTATTTTCACGTAAATGCATACCGGTCCAACGCCATCTGACGGCTTTTTATTCAAATATACAATATGCCGGTTCGACATAAAAATAGACAGGAAAATATGAAATTTTTGGACACCAATAACTCAAAAACTCAATTTTTGCACATATGCCGGTTTGATTTAATAGCGACGATAGGTTGAAACAAAGCCGTCGTGTTAGGAGATAAAAATGTCACTTTCATATTTGGATACATAATTTCGAGTAAGCGAGGATGACCTGTTGCATTATCCAAAACTAGATCTGCTTTGAATTCTTTTTTTTTTAATATGCTTCAACTTCCGAAACAAAACAATTCCGGAACCAGTCACAAAAAATAGGACAGATCCGCCAACAAAGAAATGTATGGCCGCTAATAAAGAAATCGCGAATAAGGAGCTTTTACTCTATTCAGCTCAATCTGACAGTTGTGACGGAGGTGTGTAAGTAGAATGAAGAAATTTGATTATTTTCTGAATCAGACTTGCTCACATAAATTTGACAACCTCTGTTTTGTTTAGAGGTCAATTCAGTATCTCAGCGTTCAATTTAGTGTATCCATAATTTGCATCATTTTCCATAACCGCCACGATAACATCTGTGGCGTTGAATTTACTATGAGCTGTTGAAAGGCATCCATATAAGCAACATCTATTGTTGATATGTGAATGAGTGACCTAATTCTATTTTTGCGCTTCATTCATCTCATACTCAGTTACAGATGTTACATCGAATTGAGCATGGTGATGAGCAAAATAATCGATTAATTAAATAGTTTATTAAACAAATTATAAGAAATTAAAAAATATTGTATATATGCTTTTAATATATACAATATAAAAAGTATACTATAACTTTCTTTCGATAATTTTTCAAGAATTTTTGGAAGGAATATTATAGCTGAGCTGGCTATGTGAGACATGTAATAATTTCTAACAATGATAATTGTTTGAGAATATTGAAACTGGTGCCCACGTAAAAACCACTGGAAACGCTAGACAGTTACTGTTTCGTACCTTAAGGTACTGCTCAGTTGCTCCACGGTCAATATTCCCTAACAATTAACCCTTGAAGAATAATGGAGGCATCACATTGTACATGTTTCCCTTTGCAAAAAAAATTATTCAAAGAAAGTTATAGTATACTTTTGATATAGAATATTTGCAAATGCTGAGACTCTCGAAATATCGAAATATTTCAAATAAAACTCTCAGAGAGCTGTCTACACAAATGTCGTCAACGAGAACGAACCTGTCACTTTCGAGAGTTAATATTAAGTGCGCTTCGAAAAACGCATGTGAATTTTCACAAATTGTTGTTCCCCTCATTCGGATCTAGGACCTGTGGGTGTTTTGAAAGTTATCGATTCTTGATTGATTGATTAAATACGAACTGATGATTTATAATGATGATGAAACAATTGTATACTATTATCATTCAACAAGATCGATGATTTTTTCGAAGCGCACTTAATATTCTCTCTCGAAAGTGAAAGGTTCGTTCTCGTTGACGACATTTGTGTAGACAGCTCATTGAGAGTTTTGTTTGAAATATTTCGATTAAGAGTCTCAGTATTTACTAGTATGAATGATTGATTCGTGAATCTTGAAGCTATATATATTTTGTATTAACTATACTGCACAGTATAGTTAATACAAAAACAAAAAATCATTTTTCATGAGAACCAAAGATCGCACTCAAGTTTTGTGTAATTGCAATGTCATTTAGATAATACCATGCCTCCAATGTGATACATACTACATAAGATATCAAACAAAATTCGAAACAGTCACAAAAAAAAAAAAAAAAATAATAAAAAAATACTTGAAAGTGATAGTCCTATTAAAAAAAAATTATAAAAAATTCATCAATCGTGTGACATTCAATTTCAACACGTATCTCCCTCGTCAATGAACTATTGGAGCAAAATAAATTGTTTATCACTTTTGAGTGAACTAGCTTACTTCATAAGTGTCATCATATTCTTGGTTTCATATCCTCCACACAACGGAAATGGCGGCTGCCAATATGAATCATCGCTAGACCCCAAAAAGCTTTTTAATATTGCAACAAGTCAATTGTCGAATTAGTGCAAATGAACTTTAACAAAAGTTATATACAGGGACATGATATGATGCAGCTTTGGAAGCTGTAGAAATAATCAAACATAATCTCTGCGAATAAAGTTGATTCAGAAATTGAAAATATTTTTCTGCTTCATTGTTTTTTGTCTCCGTCAATGCGAACTTGATTGGACTACTACACAATGTCTACCAATACTTCCATCTCTAATTCTTTAGCACTGTGAATGTTTGGAGTTGGTACTCCATCCGAAATGATTACGTGTTTAATTATTTGCAGTACTTTTTCGTCGACTTTTTGTTTACCGGTTTTGATGAGTCTGTAAGTACTTTTTTGTATTCTCAAGACATATTCTCCATTTGTAGGTTTAATAATAATAATGCCGGTCTCTTTGACTTAGTGGGGGTAATACCCGACTATGGTGCGGTAGAACTCGGGTTAGAACCCCGGTGGAAGGCATGGATGTGTATGTTTGTCTATGATTTAAGTAGTTTAAATAATGATACATGCTGGGTAATGTACATTGATTACAAGGCCAATTGCCGTTCGGAACCGGCGTTAAACTGTAGGTCCACTGAATTAAAAAATAATAATAAGTCTTTTTATTTTCCTACAAGTAAAAACACCCAGTTACAGGAAATATTGAATATATATATTATATATATATATATATATATATATATATATATATATATATATATATATATATATACAGTATTAACACCTAATTATATGACACAAACGTTTAAAAAATTATTATCGATAAAAAAAAGTAGGTAATTATAATAAATGATAGGCAATGAGATTATGACTTACTTCAGAATTTATGATTAATAATAAGAGTCCAAGTAAACCCTACTCATGAAAGCAAATGAGTCAGTGTTGATTTCGCATTTGTGAGACACATCCGAATAGCGAGCACATATAGTTATGTATCTAATGGGTAATTGTACGAGTGAATTAGTTTTCGGAGTACCCAATGAAAGAAATTGATTTGGACCTGAACATTGTCTAGGAACTTGAAAATCAATAGAGATGGTAGGACACTCTATATAACCATGTTATACAGAAACTTCAAAGAAAAACAACATATAAGGTTCTGTATAACCATATAAGAGGTTATACAGAAACTTCAGAAACAAGTCCCTGCCAACTTCGAGTAATAGGTCAAAATTTAACGCATTGACACGGCCACCTACAGTATTAAAGGTGGCCGTGACATTGCGTTCTTAGTGTACTTACAGCTATTTACTCAATAAAAGAAAATTTGTCAAAAGTTTTTCAACATAAATACATTTTGTGACAACTTAATATACTATATCAAGTATAATACTTAATTAAGTAAGTTATTATAATCGATATACTGTATCGATTATAATAACGTTCGACCACCAACAAAAAGAGATTTGTATAAGTAGTGTGCATGGTGTATACTAACGTGTGATATTCTTCCATATTCCTCAATCCGTATGATATCATAGTGGGGCTTTTAACCAATTTAGTAATAAACATTTGGTGCTAAACTATCTACAATTTTATATATGAATATTAAGTTGGACTTATAAATCACGTGTTCAACAATGTTCAACCAACTATTTTTAACATACCAATCTTGAACTAATTGTATATCCATTTCAATTCAATAATATTCTTATTAATTCATTCTGCAGGACTTGTGATTCGCATACGAGCTTCCTTATTACAATAAAGTAATAGGAACATACAATATATGAATTGGGGAAAGATTGATGCATTACTGACCAACTGTATGATCCATCCTGTCAATTTTTAAGATACTTAATACTTTTGAGACCACTCAAAAACCAATCTTTCTACCCAGTTTTCCACAATTTAAATCCAAATGCTGACTGAGATTCAGGTATTGGTCCAAAGTAATCCCTAGGTATCTCATTTCTTACACCTTCTCTAGAGTACAATTGTAAATTTCTACTCCAAAAATGTTTTCATTAAATGTTTTAATACCTGGCAACTACCAAGAATATCAAATTTTGTTTTACTAGAATTTAATTTAGGTTTATTGAGTCTCTCTTTTAATTCCCTCTTTATTATTTCGACAGTTCGATTAAAATCTCTGCCGGATACAGAGATACATGTGTAGTCTGCATAAATGTCTGCAGATGCTATCAAACTATCTTTAAGATAATAATTTGTTGAATATAAACTTAAATTCAAACACTTGAACTTATGATTTACACTTTATTGACTACATAGTCAATAAAGTGTACTAAAGTAAAGTGACTACGCGTCATAGTATGACGCGTTTCGTCGTTACAAACGACTTCTTCAGATGCTTACAGAATAATAACATTTTGAAAAACACAGGTATAAATATCAGGGAATTTTGGGATTCTATGACTTTGGGTTTTACCTAAGATATTCCATTCTGACAAATAATGTCTATTACCTCAAAAGGTTTAACAAGGGTGAATTATTTAATTCTATCTGTTCATTGAGCAAATTTCCAGAATTTTTAAGCCGATTTATTTCCACTATTTCCCAATAATCTAATTGACTACTTCTCTCCATATTGTGTAAAATTTTGAAATTCGTATCAAAAGTATGGTTTTCTGTTAATAAATAGTTAGCATAATTCGAATTACTTTTATTATGCGCGAAGCTATATTTATGTTCCTGTATTCTAGTACCTAAATTTCTACTAGTTTTAACTTTATATATATATATATATATATATATATATATATATATATATATATATATACCGGGACATGTTCCACAATTCAAATGGTGAACACCTGATTTGTCTTCTCTTTTAATTTTGTTTTTATTGTTCTTAATGTGTCGCGATAAATTAAATGCCGTTTTAAATGAAATATTAAAATTATGTTTACTTAAAAAGGTTTTGACTTTTTGACTGACGGTTCCAAAACATGTTAAACTATTATATTTACGATTTCTATCCGACTGATAAGGAAATACTAATCGTAGAGCTTTCCAATAGAGTTTTTTGTCAAGAATTTTCGACACTAGTTCGCTTTCATAATTACCATTAACCCCGCAATCTGTCAAATGATATTCAGTTCTTTAATGAAATACTTTATCAGAAGAAAATTTCAATAAAGAACTGAATATCATTAAACAGATTGCGGTTAATAATTATTATGAAAGCGAACTAGTGTCAAAAATTCTTGACAAAGACTCTATCGGAAAGCTCTACGATTAGGATTTCTTTATCAGTCGGATAGACATAGTAAATATAATGGTTTAACTTACTTTGGAACCGTCAGTCAAAAAGTCAAAACCTTTTTAAGTAAACATAATTTCAATATTTCATTTAAAACGAGCAATAATTTATCGAGACATATTAAGAACAATAAAAACAAAATTAATAGAGAAGACAAATCAGGTGTTCACCAATTGAATTGTGGAACATGTCCCGGTACATATATAGGTAAAACTAGTAGAAATTTAGGTACTAGAATACAAGAACATAAATATAGCTTCGCGCATAATGAAAGTAATTCGAATTATGTTAACCATTTATTAACAGAAAACCATACTTTTGATACGAATTTAAAAATTTTACACGATATGGAGAGAAGTAGGCAATTAGATTATTGGGAAATAGTGGAAATAAATCAGTGGAAAATTGCTCAATGAACAGATAGAATTAAACAATTAACCCTTGTTAAACCTTTTCAGGTAATAGACATTATTTGTCAGAATGTAATATCTTAGGTAAAACCAAAACCATAGAATCCCAAAATTCCCTGATATTTATACCTGTGCTTTTCAAAATGTTGTTATTATTCTGTAAGCATCTGAGGAAGTCGTTTGTAAATACGAAACGCGTCATGCTATGTAGTCAATAAAGTGTAAATCATAAGTTCAAGTGTTTTAATTTAAGTTTATATTCAATTATAATGGTTTACATCAACTAAACGCCAACAGTATTAAATATAATAATTTTAAAGGGTCCCAAAACACTACCCTGTAGGTTGTTGGGACATTGGGACAACAATGTTGTGTTGAGTTGGGTGACAACAGATAAATATATCGTTTTTTCTTATAGTTAATAATAATAACATAAAAAGATTTTAATTTTTAAAATCCTCGGCGAAGTCCAAATGCATTTCGTGCATTGTAACAAGTCACCCAAGTTGTTTCAGACCTGTGAAGGTCGATTGAAGGTATAGAGTTCGGGCATTTCATAAAAAGACTGAAATAAGCATCAACACGATCTGCTTATGGGTTGAATTCTTAACACACCACTAGCGACCTACCGGGAAGGCTTTTTCATCCGCTCGTGTTTATTCCTGGCTAAATTCTCACTCAGATTAGCTACCACATCTGCAGTTAGATTGTTCAGGTTAAAAGGATTTCGAGAGTATCATTCGAGCAGCAGAAGCTGAAAGGGACTCTCTGGAGGCGGACAGATATTTGGCTGCGTTCTATCCCATTTGCCAGTGTTCACCATTTAGAATAATTGAATTATCACTTATTTTATCTGGTACACCTTTCTGTGTAAAAAAAAATTTCACCCGAAACTTATATGTCTCGAATAAATATAGACTTATATTTATCAACTCTGAATAAAATACATAAAACATAATTTGAAGCAGTGCCAGTGCTTACCAATTTAAAAATAAAATCGTATAGAACATTTTATAATATAACAACGTAAAATCTAAAATTTCTATAAGGAGCCTTGCAGAGTCCCCCATGTTCAATTTTCAAAAAACCGCAGTGATAGAGTTTTCACTATAATATCCACTTCGAGAGCACCGCCATGTTCGTCTGGAAAAATGTAAGATTCTTCGTACAAACGCTTCATCGCAATATGGACGATCTTATCTATTTGTTGAAATAAACGAAAATACAAACCTTGCATTTATTGAATTTTTCCTCGAAAAATTAGTGTTGTAATTAAATAAAAATAGGGCTTTGCGGAAATCGTAACGGCAAAGGACAGATGAAATGTCACGTGAACATAGTTAATTTGATAGGTCCTCAGATAATAAATTCCGTAACGCTCTTCTGATCTCAAGGAATTTATGCATCTTTTAATCCTGTAAAATTTTCAAAAATTAAACTTTTGTAGCAATTTTAACAGGATTATATCAATAATTGTGAAAAAAGGAATTATAACTTCCTCTTCCTAAAAAATATCATTCAGTTCGATGGTGACAATATGTATCTATACTTCTGAAATTCAATGCAAAACTATTTGTATTCACTAAATATGTTTCTTGCTTCGCTTTCTCGACACGATGATATTGATATGGTAATTGTATGCGTTTTCAAGGTTTTTCCAATGATTTTCAAGAGTACATACAGCCCAAAAGTACCATTTGAATTTAGTAGAAAATCTGGCTTAGTTCTCCCTATTTTCTATGAAGCAGGTTATAATGTCCGCATTTCTATACCAATGAATATACTCGTATTTCTCTTTTTATGGATTTTTGTTAATTAAAAATTAAATTATCACTGAATATTTCCGTCATTAAATGGCTCAAAGGGTTATCCATAATATAATAATTATAATAATAATAAGTTCTTTATTTTGAACAGGTATAATACACAATTACAGAAAATAATAACATAATGTTGAATGAGAATTAAATAGATATAAGGAATAATGAAACAAAATATATAATAATAATAATGAAATATTACAAAAGACTCAAGCTAAATCAATTCATTTCAGTCAATTTCCTTTGTTCATATAACTCAAATAATAACTTCTATGGAGTCAAAATGAATGTCACAATTCAAGAGGAGGACGATCAATACTGTTGTGCAGTAATTTGTACAGAAATTTGAGTGATAAAGTTTCTCTCCTGCTCTGCAATAAGATTAAACTAAATCTACTCAATAATTCGCTTTGATTAATTCCTCTCTGTGTATAAACTTTGTCCTCCCTCCAAACTAAAAATTTCTTCTCTGATGGCCTTCTGAGAAGGCCATCTTCTCAGAATGGCCTCAAGATGGCGTTGGTGCCAACTTGCTACGGGTTAGGACATTGAATAGTCCTCTGAATGTTAAGGAATCATTTAAATAGAGAAATAACTATTTGCCATTGCTAGTAAATAATTCATATATTTTCAAGGCCGATGAAATAAGTTGGATGATGTGTGGAATGAAGGAAAGTTTCTGATCGATGACTATACCAGATCTCCCATCTTATGAGAAGGAGAAAGAACCTGACCATCGACGCTATGATCACATTCAATTCTATCTTTTTTCCTTGTGAAAGAGACACATTACACTTTGACACATTCAAACACAAATAATGAAGAATAGTTTCTAACCAAACAAACTATCGACAAAATCATTATTTTTCTTTTTACGACTGAATTTACCACAAATAATTATAACGAAGATGTTTCTTATAGAGCAATAAAAATTAATAATTGAAGAAGTACCAGAAAAAAGCGATATTTTTATTTGAATCAAAAGGTAGATGTTTGGGTTTTACACTTAACTATAGAGGTTTGTAATCCTGGCAAGAGCATCTCATCTGTCAATCTTCATCTAACATTCAATATTCTCTAACATTATCCTTTGAAGGATGATAGAGACATTACATCGTACTTGCTCAAAGAGCCAGTTCAACTATAATATTATTTTGATTGTTTTAGAGTTTTGAATTGATGGCACATTTTATTTTATTTTGAAGAAATAATTCGAACTATTTCTGAGAATACCTTTATAAATCTGAAAGCTTTTCATTATACTTGAACACATTTACATGAAAGTTTATGGGTAGAGGTTGAAAAAACGTTCATCAAATTCGTTTCCACTACAGTTTCTATTATTGGGGTCCACTACAAGCTAATCAATTTTATTGAGACCTATAAATTTCGCGCGATATTTCGAAAATATCTGTACAGATAAACTAATACCAAATGTACGAAATAGTTTCAAATATCAATTGAGGACAACGTGCGCAGATAAGAATATGTTGATAACAGTACCCATTATGCGATAGACACGCTAAATTTATCAGTTTTTGTAAATATTAACAAAATACTATTGAAAGGGAAAAAGATCCACATTTGTTTATACAAAATTGAGAATTTGAGATATTCAAACTGGCAGAAAATGATGTTGGATTTGAGTAAGTATAAACTACTCTGGAAAAAAATGTATTACTACAAAAAATGTGAAACAAACCTACAAAATACCTAATAAAAACTCCAAGAAATAAATGAAACTTAAAAAAATATAACACACTGTTTATTTTTGGAAGTATATAGTATAAGTAGGGTGACACAATGTCGAGAAGGATTCATCCAATTTGCATTTTAAGAAGAAGAAGGAGAAATATGTGTAGTTAATTGAAAATTCATTCGTTTACTAACAAAAATCCTCTTACAAGATATCTCTCTAAAAAATATATTAGTACTTAGTTGATCTCTCTAAAAAATATATTAGTACTTAGTTGACTGTCATAATTTTTTTTATGCCTATATGTATGTGGTGTGTATCTTCGACAATGAAAATTATTGAATTAATGAAAAAACCCACTAGAACACTACTACTGGTGAAAAATTAAACAATATTAAAAGATCCTCACAGAAGAGATAAAATTCACATAAAACGGGTGTTTTTTTAGAGGTATAGAACTTTAAGTTGGCATTGCTGTTGAATATGGCGACCGATTTAACAGCTGAGAAGTGATTTATTCTCAGTTTGGTTTGCCAATTCATCATGAATAGACTCACGCCTAAACAACGCCTGCAAATAGTGCAATTTTATTACGAAAATAATTTCCGGTTTTCATAAGCGAATTTTGTTTAGCGATGAAGCGCACTTCTGGTTGAATGGCTACGTCAACAAACAAAACTGCCGCATTTGGAGTGAAGATAATCCTCAAGTGTATGTCAAAACACCGTTACATCCAGAAAAACTGATTGTTTGGAGCGCTTCATGGGCTTGTAGAATCATTGGTCCGTACTTCTTCAAAATCGATGATTGCCAGAACATTACAGTCAATGGTGATCGGTATAGAGCAGTGATTACTAACTTTTTCATTCCTGAATTGAACAACCATGATGTCCAGGAGCTGTGGTTTCAACAAAACGGCGCAACATGTCACACAGCTCTTGCCACATTCGATCGATTTATTGAAAGACACGTTTGGTGACCGCCTAATTTCACGTTTTGGACCTGTGAATTGGCCTCCGAGATCTTGTGATTTAACACAGCTTGACTACTTTCTGTGGGGCAGTGTGAAGTAATGGGTGTATGCAGATAAGCCACAAACGCTTGACCATTTGGAAGACAATATTCGCTGTGTTATCGCCGATATACGGCCACAAATGTTGGAAAAAGTCATCGAACATTGGACGTCCAGATTGGACTCCATCCGAGCCAGCCGTGACGGTCATATGACCGAAATCATATTTAAAATGTAATGCCACAAGATTATCTTTCGAATAAAAAAAAATTCTTGTCAATCGAATGATCCATCGTTGTTTTATTGCAATTTAAAATTCTAACCTCTAAACAAAACACCCTTTATTTATAGGTGGATTGAAATAACAAAATGTATTTGAATTTATTTGATTATTTCTTTGGATCGATACTTGTTGCAGTTCAATAAGCTTCTGTAAATGAAACAATTTTTTTTATTTTCACCATACTTTTCATTATACATTGACTTTATCAGATGTTGGTAGGTGTGATGAAGAATAATAAATAGTAAATATGGTTTTATGCACATATATAGCCTCGATTAAAGTCCACAAAATTCTTTAATACACAAGACCATGTTTCGAGTCACAAACTTATCATCAAGAAATTTGTAATCAATTATAATAAATTAGCTAAGTATGTTTTCTTTTGAAATTCTCTGTTGAAAATGACTAAAGTTTCATTACATAAGTTATACTGAAAGTATAAAATACTGTATTCGTAGCCAGCTAACGGATACCTCGTTATATTTATTTATATGACGAAATCAACCTTAATGGTTGAAAATTTGTTTGTCGCAATTGAATTTAATCTATGTAGTTGAGTTTTCTTCCCAAAAAAAAAGGAAAACGGTATATACCTAATATGGTCAATGTTGATTTCGAAGGAAAACTAGTTTTGATTATGTCACTTGCATTTTCGCAATAACGCTAGGTGAAATACTAATGAAATGTGTCATATAATTCAAAACACTTGGCTGAATTCCACTAGATTTATTTCACAGATATAAATAAAACAATAAACCAGAAGTATTACATTGCTTCACAGGATGAAAATTGAAATTCGTGTTATCTATCAAAAAAGTCTGTAATGAAAGTGTGCCGATTTTCTACGAAATAACTAACCAACTTTATCATTTTCCAAATTACTAGTGTGATGATATAAATAAGAAATATTTTTACTGCTACGACATCGACACTGAGTTTAGCCTTAGTGTTGAAGATGTCTAGATCGCCTCCTTAGAGATCTGGGTTCGAATCCTGGGTAAGATATGGACATTTATGATGCGTTTATACGAGTTCAGTGATTTTTAGAATGAGAATATTATCCGGAGATGAATACAAATTATAAACCCATAAGTTGTGATTAAAAAAGATTTATTAATTATATATTGCTTAAGCGGGCGATCTTCGTAACGCGAAAGAATTCACACTAAAGAACTAGCATTGATATTTTTAATTAACACAATGAAATGAATACAACCATATGAAGATAAAATTGGTATAAATAACAGTCGTTTATTTTAAAAATTCAGATATAATTCGAAGAAGAAAAGATTATCGCTCTCACCCTGACACGGATGACCATGATGAGTCATCATTACAATTTGAATTCCACTCAATAAAGTCGTTCATCTTCTACTATTTTGTATTATATTATATATAATATATTATATACAAGAGCCTTGTCTTGTATATGGGTATATTTTTAAAATTGATTTATTGCATATTTAAGATAGTTCATCCATAATCTATACAAATATTCGTGTTTATAATATGAGAAGCATTTCGTTTAGATTGACATTTTTAAACTCGTAATCATTTGAATACAAGGGCCGATTTTAATAATTCAAAAGGTAAGTCTCAAATAATGAATAATTTATTTGGACGAGGATTAGTTCAAAAGACAATGAAAAACGTGATGTTTTAGGCGTATTGTGGTTTTTGTTGATATTTCTCTAAAATTTCCAAATTATACTGACATAATATGTAGGAATCCGTATTTTAATAAAATATATAGCCTAGGTACTATGCTGTTCGAATTAATTGGACAAAGAATAAAAAACAATGTTTCCGTAAAATCTTTCCCTTTAATCAGGTAAATACATACAAAATAGCGTCAATTCTTCATATTAATATGGTATATGTCCTCCTTTCGCAGAAATAACTTTACTTGAACTCGTCTAGGCATCGATTCCACTAGCGTAGCGCAGATTTTCTTCAATTCGTCGTCATGAAACCACATCTGAATTGCACTTATAATCATTTTTTTTGTAGTGCATTTCATTTTTGTAAGTCGTTTCTTTAAAATATTCCATTAATTCTCAATGAGATTGAGATAAGGAAATTCCCCGGCGAATCGAGTACTTCTATTTCATTCTCAAGCATAAAGGCCTGCACTTGTTTGGAATTGTGTCAGGGAGCCAGGTCGTTCTGAAATGTTCCATCAAACGTTTCCATGAATGGGACAATCCTGGTGTGCAATATTTCCATATATTTCACTGAATTCATCATTCCTGTTATAGGAGCTAATCGTCCAGTGCCATTGGTTGGGAAAAAACCCCAAAATATTTGTTTCGAAGGATGTTTTACTGTTTGCTGGATGTGATCAGGCCGCAAAGTTTCCCAATCACTTCGTCTAACAACACTTGATTTGTGCCCTTGAACAAACAATTGTATCTCATCACTAAAAACCACCCTCTTCCAGTCGTCCACAGTCCACGCACGATACTATTTGGCCCATCCCAAACGTTTCTTCATCATTTTCTGGGTGAGCAGTTGCTTTCTTCGTGCCTTACGGCCAACCCCAAGCAGTCTTCGCAGAGTTGAGGTACTCACCTCCTTACAAGAAACTATTAAATCCCTTCGAATATCAGTGCTTGTCTTTCGGATTAATTTTGCTATTTCTTATCAACAATTTGTCTGTTCTTGGAGTAGTTTTGCTTTTACGGTCACAGTTTCCTTTTCTTTTTGGAGACGATGAGCCACTTTCTTCAAATGTTTTTAAAATTCTCGAGACGCTGAACTTTCCCACACCAACAGCTTCAGCTATATCTCTTATACACACATACTTACTACAGTAACTCAAACGAAGAAAAAAAATTTTTGTCCGAATTAATTCGAACAGCATAGTACTCACATAGTCACTCACAATTGACTTGATTTTCTATTGGTAAAAGAATTTTCAAGGTCGGTTTAGTAGATCCAGGGATTACCCCACACACCACAAACTTCACCTCTTTATAATATTAGTGTAGATAATGAACACGCAAAAGAAACCCGGAGCCCATTATTGTGTATGGATTTGAAAAACCCTCCTGTATTTTTATTTTTGCATATCACAGAGATCGTCACGGTTACTTCAATATAATTGATGAATTTTTTAAAGGTTATATTCACCGCAGAAGCCAAATAAGTTCTGTAATATAGATTCGACATTCACATTCTTGAATCACTTTTATGTTTGTACAGACTAGATTTTCTAAATTCATTATCGGCCTAAGTGTAAAAAATATTTTCTATGCTCAGATCATCCGTTAAGGTCAAGGAAAACTATTCAGTGCTTCACTTAATTGAATTGATCGTATTTTATGGTTTCTAAGGTAAGCCAGTTATACAGAAGCAAATAATATGTTTTCCACGTCCGATGTGAATCTTTTTCATATAATTATATACTTATGTACGAGTACAAGAGTGTGGGATGAATTTTTTCCTTTCCTGACTAAGAAAAACAATTAGAAAAATTTTGTTTGCTTTATTTTTCAACATAATCTCCATCAACACTGATACATTTCCAGTAATGGTGTTCTAATTTAGTTATACCGGTTTTACACGTAGATTCGTCAAGCTCCTCAAAATACTGATTTATATTTTCGGTAACATTTTTTGAGGTTAGGAAACAGGTAGTAGTAGCTAGGGTTAAATCTGGAGATTAGGGAGGATGCAGCATCAATTCAAACTTCAATTCGTGGATTTTCAACATGGGAACAATCGACCAATGCGCTGGTGCTTTATCGTGATGAAACAAAATTTTTTTCTTTGTCAAATAGGGTTGTTTAATTTGCACGTCATCCTTCAAACGTTTCAATAAGTCTGGGTAGTATTGACCTTTTCTAGATAATCAATGTACCTATATAATTCCTCTCGAATTCCAAAAAACAGTAGCTTTATCTTTGTTTGCCGATAAAACTGTTTTTGCCTTTTTTGAAGTTGGTTCCCCCTTTCCAATCCACTGTTTGACTGGTCATTATTTTAAATAGTGTAGTGGTGAACCCAAGTCTAATTAACAGTTATGAGTCGACTAAAGAATTCGTTCGGATTACGCCTATACAGTTTTACTATAAATTTTCGTTAGAAATGTTTTTTGGAATCAGTTTTTGGTCGAGTGTTAGCAAACGCGGCACCTATCTTGCACAGAGCTTTTCCATACTCAAATGGTTGTGCAAAATATTTCGCACAGGTTCAGCTGTCATGCTATAGGTCTCAGCTATCTCATGCACTTTCAATCTGCGGTATTCCAATACTATTTGGTGGATTTTCTCAATCATTTCTGAAGTTGTGACCTCAACGGGCCGTCCTGAGCGAAGCCGTCTCTGACAAGCAGAGATGCTCACATGATCCATTTTGAATTCAGAAACCACTGCTTAATAGTTGAATATAATGGGGAGGAGTCTCCTAGAGTTGAATACATCGCTTTCAAATTGAAGTATTTGATGACAGCACGTTTCTCGAATTTTTACATTTTTCACGATAACAACGGAACCGTCTCGCGCAATGTCCTCTAAAACGCAAACTAATGTAGCGATTGGGCTGAAACTTTACATACAAACTCAGTAGGAATGGTACTGTAGGACGCCGCTCCAAAAGTAGACCTAGTGGCGCCATCTCTTGGTCAGCCCGGATACTTTTCACCCCACCCTCATATGTTATATTTATAACATTTATAGAAATAACAGGCTATTTTCATTGTAAAAGCTTTGTATTGTTGAAGTTTTGTTGTATATCACAACTTTGTCGTAACTTTTCCATAATATATGTAATATATATATATATATATATATATATATATAACGTAACGGCACCGATTGCCGACCGGTCTCCTGTATCCGACCATTTTGGTTTTTCTACTTTAAAACATCCAAATTTCGACCAAAATTTGTGAAATAGAAAGCATTTAATAGAATTACTCATCATATGTCACATATCAAGACTTCTCTTTCATATGTGAACGGAAAGCGGTTCAATTTAACAAAATGTACGAGAGTGTCCGTATTCGTACTATATTGATCTCAAAAAAACATAAATTAGTGAAAACGAACATCTGGATTTTTTCTAAGAATGCTGTGATAAGTTCCGAGTTTTTTAATTTCAAATGCTTTATTGATTCATTAAGACTTCAAAATTTCAACATGTAAGCAAAAATTACATATTTTGATTGATTTATCGATCAAATAATAATGGACGGAATACGGAACCCTATAAAATATGAGCGTTCCTCATTCCGACCACTCGGTCGGTAACAGGACTTTTGGCACTTCGAACATAATGTTAATTTTCTATTTTCCAAGTTTTTTTGTAGGTATTTTGTCTTCAGTTATATATTCTGAACTCTATCTTTGCATAAAACACCTGTATCCGACCAAGGCTAAGTTTAATAGACTCTTTGCAATCAGACTTTCAATTTCCACTGTTTTTCTAATTTCTAACACAATCGAAACAAGACTCCTGTTTTTTTAAAGTTATATTTTTTGTTTATTACACATATTTACATACTTACGATATGGCAATATCTTTATAAGTATTACTTTCTAACATAAAATTTCAACATGTTAGCAAAAATTACATATTTTCATTGATTTATCGATCAAATAATAATGGACGGAATGAGGAGCCCTATAAAATATGAGCATTCCTCATTCCGACCACTCGGTCGGTAACAGGAGTTTTGGCACTTTGTAGATAATGTTAATTTTATATTTTGCAGGTTTTTTTGAAAGTGTTTTCTATTGAATTATATATTCTGAATGCTATCTCTGCATAATACACCTGTATGCGACCGGGGCTAACTTTAATAGATTTTTTGCAATGGAACTTTCAATTTCCACTATTTTTCTAATTTCGAACAAAATCGAAATAAGGTTCGTTTTTTTCAAACTTACATTTTTTGTTTATTATACATATTTACATACTTACGATATTGTAATATCTTTCTAAGTATATCTTTCTAACATAAAATTTCAACATGTAATCAGAAATTACATATTTTCATTGATTTATCGATCAAATAATAATGGACGGAATGCGGATCCCTATAAAATATGAGCATTTCCTCATTCCGACCAATTGGTCGGTAACAGAAATTTTGCACTTTGTAGATGATGTTAATTTTTTATTTTAGAGATTTTTCTTTAAGTGTTTCGTATTCAGTTATATACTCTAAACGCTATCTCTGTATAATACACCTGTATGCGACCGAGGCTCACTTAAATAGATTCTTTGTAATTGGAGTGTCAATTTTCACTATTGAAAGGTGAGAATGCCTGGTCGGGATCAGGATCCTAGGGTCGGATATTACGTGAAGGCACCGGTTGCCGACCGGCCTACTGTATACGACCATTTACGTTTTTGAATATTTTATTTAAAATATTCAAAACTTCTACCAAAAGTTGTAAAATAGAGCTGCCTTCATAGAATCATCCTGTGCCAGATGTCAATGTCTGTCTCTAAAATCTTAACGGAAAGCTGGGCATTTCAACAAAAACTACGAGAGGGTGCAGTTCGTGTCAAATTAAATGTGAAAAAAAGATAGTCATTGAAGAGGTTGATGAGAAACTCAATGACTATGAGCGGAAACTTCTGGAAATGGCCAGATTAAGATGATATTCTAGTTTATGATATGAACGATATCATATCCAGTCGTGGGACTTGTTCCTAAAATAAATGAGCTGCATATGAAAAACAATGGGTGAATTAATTTATTACTTGTATTATAATTAATTATAAACAATTTAATAATTATTCCTCAATCATCATTAAAAACTGGAATTCTATTCTTTTTATTATTTTATGATATGAGTTAATTTTCGTTATTTTTCTGACTTTTTTTGCACTCAATGCCGATATAACTCAATTCCTAATGAATACTAAACTTTTTTTTCAATTTATATTTTGACCCAATCATATAATAATTTTTTCCACGGTATTCACAATGATTTTATAAACCATAAAGTTTATTTTAGTAGGTGAATATGGTCGGTCGGAATCAGGATCCTCAGTGGTCGGATACAGGTATAGTTGTTGCCAGCCGGTCGGTAAACGGTGCCTTCGGTTAATTTCCAATCGTTTCCGTTCAACAACAAATATATAAATGATCGAGTCATTATAGGATCAAATAATGTACATTTCTTAAAATTAGAGTATATAACCTTTCAGAAAAACTATTTTTCAAGTTAATTTTTGAATAATTTCATTATCTTTTGAACGATTCATTCAATCATAAGCATCAGTGGTCGGAATTAGGTGCCTTTACGTTATATATATATATATATATATATATATATATATATATATATATATATATATATATATATATATATATATATATATATATATATATATATATATATATATATATATATTTATGTATAAGTACATATCATTGAAGAAAATACTAGGACATTGATTCGAAAAATTTTCGAATTTTTCGTAGAGCAGACTATGTATTCTGACCGTTCCTTTCAATTTCCAACATCGAAAACTACAGGGGTCACCAAATGGCGGACCGGGGTCCTCATTGGAACCGCCAACTTATTTTATGTGGAGGTCGTGGTAACAATACGAAATATTTGACATTATGTAATTTAACTGAGTAGGTACTTAATTTGATAATGGCTATTTGTCTTCGCTGTCGTCGATTTGATGCCATCAAACGTCTATTTAAGTTTTCTAAGTGATAAAAGACTTCTCGGTTAAGTAGATCGGCAATGCTGGACTTCGCCGAGGATTGTAAAAATAAAGACCTTTCATTATTATCTATTATTGTTATCATAAAGAAACCGTAACTTTCTTATTAAAATTTCAAACGCTTCAAAGATGTGAACCTTAAATTGAGTCTGAATACTGCTGATGAATGGAGTAATGAAGCTGTAAATATTTCCGGGAATAACCGCTGTTAGTAAAGCTGCGCTTCAGATAGAAATGATCGATGTAGAAAGTACAGTTTTGAAATGCCAGAAAGAGGAAATTTCTGGCATGGAGGAGTTTTTGGATGAAATTCGCTTGTGCTAACGAATTTTTTAAATTAATAAATATTAAGAATTATACAGAATTAAAAAAAATCCTCGAAGCTTTCCACTTTGTTTGGGTCGTACATGGTTCGTGAATCAGCAGTTTCTAAGATGAACTTGATTGAAAATAAATTTCGGAACAGATTTACCGATGAACTTCTCCAAGACTCGATGACAATAGCATGCACAAACTTCGGACGTATACTCCAAGACAAAAACTTTCAGTTCACTTATTAATATTGTGAAAACATTGAAATCATTTATTATTAAATTAAATTAAACACTTGGCTTAATGTTTCACGTTTATATTTAACAATATCAATTTGTCAACTTGTTTCGAGCATGAGCTCATCTTCAAGACTAAACTTTTAGGTTAATTTAATTTAATATTTATTTATGTTTCACCAAGGGTTAAGCGAGAATTCAACAGAATCCATCGCTTTATTTGTCCAGTGATATCGTATCTACATAATTATATTATTCAAATAGTAATTATTACCAATGTTTTTTTTATTGGGCCCCTAATGAAAATAACTTATGACCCATGTTCTAGGAGCATATCGTTATTTTAATTCCTTCTCGAACTGTCGAAAAATATATTCTGCGTCTACCGCTTGGTCCACGGTATGTTCGATATGTTACCGGAAATGTATGAAATCAAGGAATTGTATACAAATCCAAGGAAATGTGTACAATTCCGATACTATTTAGGAAATGTATAAAATATTGTTTGAGAAATTATTTAATGCATAGATATCGTAGGAAATGTATAAATTTCCTCGGAATTGTATATAATTCCAATATCGTATTAGGAAATGTATAAAGTAAATACTTTCTGTAATAAAACACGTTGTTAATAATATTTTTTTATTATAGCACTTATTGAGACAATCGGGTAAAAGTCATACCGTAAAATAATAATAATGTGTTCATATTTTACTAATTAAAAATTCTAAAATCAACTATCTATTAACTTTTAACGTATCACAAAATCAACTTTCATTTATTCTTAAAAAATCAAATTTTCATTTGGCAAGTAATCCGTCTGGTAATTCAGTAATTATAAATATCACAGTATAAAAGTAAATCTTTATATTGAAATACTTTGTCAGTCCATATAGCTATTTATTTTTGCAGGGTAATCTCGAATGCATTTGGAAGTGCATAATACTTTTTTTTAAAACACAGACATCTTGCTGTAGTACAGTTTTTCTTGCAAAGGCACTTCTTAAAAAATCCCTGGCCGGTTCCAGTGGATTGCAAGTTGGCAACTGACAGTAGTGCAATCTCGGTACTCGGTACATCGTCTGCATCAAGAAGAACTCTTGGACACACATTAATATGAGATCGAGCATATAATTGTTTTAAGATACCGTTCTTGGTACCAATCTGATAGAGTTCATCATCGGTTTTAGTCAAAACTACACCAATAATGTTACGTGCATCACCTCGTCCTCTATCAACCTCAGAAACTGAAATTCGTACTGAAGCGCCAATAGGTACAGACGCCAACTTCTTTTCACTCAATATCAGCATTTTTTCGGCTTGTTGTTGTATAATAGTGCTTGTAGTTTCTTTGATAGTAAAAATAAGCTTACTGTTCTGGTCAATGGTAAGCACGTCGTATCGCCGCAATAACCAATAATCACTAGAAGTCTTTCTAGCAGTTGTTTTTGCCGTAGAAATTTCTTCAATTAACTCTTTATAACGTTCATCTTCCTAAAGTCCTATAAAATCGTTCTTTCACAAGCGCGATGCGTGATTCAGCAGCCATTTTTGAAACAATAGCGACGTGCGTACGCACTGACAGTTTACAAGGCACTGCGCGATCACCGGATCAGGCCAGGGTTACCAACTCGTGGAATTTTTTCCCCCCGTAGTCAGGATGAAATACCCCTAAAATCCCCTAGAATTGTTTTTAAAATTAAAATTCGAAGAAAAAATATATATTATGGTTTTATTTCGCAATTATAAGGAACTAAAGTGTTTTTTATTATTAAAATTAAAATATCAAATATTTATTATTATTGAATTTTTCATTTCATTCTTCGAAATGAGAATATTAAGAATAGTTAATAGGGTATTATTTTACACAAAAATTAAATTATGTATATACTAATTTCAAAATTTTCACTAACCAGCCTACATTAAGAAATAGTATTGAATATTGTCATCATAAAATGAATATTTTTATTCAAGATAGAAATGAAAATTAATTTTAGCTACTTAAATAATAATATGAAATATTTTGGAATACTTTAAAAATACCCCTAACATTACTCCTGAAAATTTTAAGCCTCCAAAAAAACCCCACCAAACATTTCGTCCCCCTAAATATAGGAGGAAAACCTCCAAGTTGGTATCCCAGCTGGATCAGGCGAAGAAGTACCCTTCCCTCGTCCCGCTGATCCCGCGTACTTAAATGCAATATCTTAAATGTTTTACATTTTCGATTGCTATTTAGGAAATTTCTTTCACACATTTCCGTGCGATTTTAGGAATTACATACATTTCCTAGGAATTGTATACAATGACGGATTACATAAATTTCCGTTAACAGATACATCAATGCCGAGAAAGCAACACGCATGCAAGCATTTCTTAGTTTCGACTTCTGTCGTTCAAGCAGCTTCTCCTCACAAATTCAAATTCACAATTAGGCTCGGAGTGCCCACTTTCAGCCCAACCCGACTAAACTATCGGCCGATAAAAAGTCTGCAGTCTGCGGGGGCCCTAAGGATCGAGATGTCTGGGACCTAGTCCGCTCATTGTGTGGGGGCGTTCTTCGGAAGTAGGTCGGTCCGGAACTACAAAAGACATACATACTGTATAATCAGATTTGATGTAATTATCCTAGTCTGATATCAGGTTTTTGTTTCAGCTGTACCATTTCCACCAAGCCACAAATTGACAGTGGCCGAGGTGTTCGACCCACGATCGGCGAAACCTCGACCTGATGTGCTAAAACAACATTTCATCCTAGAAGGTCGTATCGATGAGGCCGCAGCGTTACGAATAGTCAACGAAGGGGCACAACTGTTAAGGGCAGAGAAAACGATGATCGACATCGAGGCTCCAGTTACAGGTTTGTTACGAAAAGGATTCTTATACTAATCGTTTTTATTACGTAACATCCTTAAAAGTATACAAACGAATAGTTTTGTTTTCCTTAATTAATGTTAATTTCTAAGTATTGGGTTATAAGTTCGGTGATATTAACAATAATAAATGCTTATTAAAAAGTGTTGTGCAATGGAGATTCTTCACTTTTTTGTGGAACTTACATTGCCTATAAATAACCAGTGTAAATTCTGAAACAAAGCCTATGATAAAATGAAGGGATTGAATGATAAATTGCTCTAAGTGAACTAGAAAATATTAATGATCAGTATCCCGAGAGCTTAAACAAAAATCGTTAACGGTTTTCATTCGAGAATGGTAGAGATGCATTACTTACCAACGGAAATTTCAGGTAAATTTGATTCCTGATTAATCTCTCCGTTTGGTCATCAGCTAAGAATTTATTTATTTTATTTGCCCCTTATTTTTATTTTCATTTTTTATTCTTGACTCGGTAAGGATACTAATCATTAATATTTTTCAGTTTTCTCCGATTGATTTGTCATTTAATTTCTTCACTTGATCATAGCCTTGTTTCAGATTTTGAACTTAAATTTATAGTCAATGGAAAGTCCGGCAAAATACTGAATAATTGATGATTCAACATTTTGATTTGGTTATTTTTGGATGTATTTCGATCTTTATTCGCAACAATCGAATAGCAGTAGGATTCCTGCTATTTTCAAAATAAACTTTCTTGTGGTTTCGAACCGGTGCGAAGTTAGCAACGAAATACCAGCAACGAATCATACCTAAAGGTGCCACACACGTCAACTAACTTAGTTTTAAACAAATAAATGACTTTTTTTGCCCCTATCACCCCTATACGAGTCCAATGACGGCTGCGACTAGAAGAGACTATAGGCTATCGAAAGGGATTGAACTGTGTAGACAAAATCATACATCAATTTTTTGTGAACTAACTTATTTTTAAAAATACAGCACTTTTTTTGCCCCTATCACCTCTATACGACTCCAATGACGGCTGCGACATTGAAGTAACCGTGTGTAAATGTGTGACCGAAAGGGATTAAAATGTGCAAAAAAAATCATTCATCAAATTTTTGTGAACTAACTTATTTTTAAAAATGCAGCACTTTTTTGCCCCTATCACCTGTATACGACGCCAATGACGTCTGCGACATTGAAATGACCATATACTATCGAAAGGGATTAAAATGTGTAAACAAAATCATTCATCAAATTTTTGCGAACACAGTTTAAAAAATACAGCAATTTTTTTTCCACCGCCCCTCCTATACGACGATTGCGATATTTAGGTAACCATTTCTATCGAAAGTGATAAAAATAATTACAAAATACTCTTCAACCTACCAACACTACGACATTTTCGAAATATATAAAGGAAGGGAAATAATTAAATTTCAGCAAATGATATTCTTGATTACCGAGTTGTGATTTAGAAGTTCTTATATACATATCTTTACGTGTGTGACACCTTTAGGTACGATTCGGTGATGGGATTTCGTTGCTTTGCAACTTCACACCGGTTTTATCGATTAGTTTCGATGGGTATCACGGTTTTTCATATTCATGAAGTCTGAATGTGTTGCTTATTTTATTAAATTTTAAATTTCAAGGAAATGCGTGGAAATCAGAATGAAAAATCATTGTGTTATGATTTTGGCCGTACTTTGTTTTAAATCAATTTTATATTTAATAGTACACGTTTTTCCGAATATTTTTTGGAAGACACTTATTTAAAAATAATTTTAAGTGTGAACCAATGAAGAAACACAAATTTGATATACCTATAATACTTCAATTCTCCGAATATTTAAATAGAAAAGTATTTTCTATGTTGGAAGGTTTTCCGTAACAATAGATTCATGAAAAATTTCTTCATTCGGTTGATTAATAAATTCACAAAAAAAGACATACAATTCAATATCAGTATATCTCATCAATATCATTCAAATTACTCATATTTTATAAATTGGAGCGCACTTTTCAGATTGAATCGACTGAAAAAATATAGAAATAACTCCACTTATTCGGGAATTTATATCTCCGTAATACAATGTTGATCGATAGATGTGCAATGTGTTGTGGGAGAGAATGATAAAATGTTCACAGATGATACAAGTTTCGTTAGTAGAGCAAAGGATATCAACTGCCAAGTTTAATGCGAGGAGGTAGAATTTCTATTACGATTAAATGAGATATAAATAACACACAATGCAAATTTTTATAGTTCAGTAGCATTCGGTGTAGTTTTTTTAGATCTTTTTGAATGTTGCAAACAAGGTATATCCAAAACACCAAAAATTAGTCAGAATAATTATGAATTTATTTAAATATCAAATTGCATTTTCATTTTTATTTCTATTACGATTAAATGAGATATAAATAACACACAATGCAAATTTTTATAGTTTAGTAACATTCGGTGTAGTTTTTTTAGAATTCTTCGAATGTTGAAAACAAGGTATATCCAAAACACCAAAAATTAGTCAGAACAATTATGAATCTACTTAAATATCAAATTGCATTTTCATTTATATTTCTATTACGATTAAATGAGATATAAATAACACGCAATGTAAATTTTTATAGTTCAGTAACATTCGGTGTAGTTTTTTTAGAATTCTTCGAATGTTGCAAACAAGGTATATCCAAAACACCAAAAATTAGTCAGAACAATTATGAATGTACTTACTCAAATATCAAATTGCATTTTCATTTTTGAATACATTTACATTTTTGACATAATCATAGTGCCACGTACAGTTTGAGTATCATACATGATTATTAATTTATTATTGAATACACCCCCCCCCATCAGATTCTACAACACATGCAAATATTATCGAGGAATATTTGGATATAATGAAACATATTGCTGCTACATAGGAATATATATCTGAACTAATTCAGAGAATTAAAGCCATTTTAGCTTTGTGTAACAAGATTATTCAACTATATAGCAGGGAGATTCCATACGCATTTTCAATGTGATGCCTTTCAGTTTGCCATTGCTTTGCTCCGCATTCCTTCCTATTTAGTTGTGAAATATTAGTGGTTTGTGTTAGTCTAGTAGCCAACTTTTTGAACTAATGTTGATTAGAAATTTAGGAAAAAACACATCTTTATAAAAATAAATGAAAATAGATTTTTCATTTCAAAGTATTCTAATGAATGTTAATCAGAAACACCATGTGCTTGTCCAAAGCTGTACTGACAGTTTCTGAATAACACAAGTTGAGAGCTGAGAGAGTTATAGTGCCACTTTACCCCTCGGCTACTAAACCCCCATTTATATAGTTTTTCACTTTCAAAAACTTATTATAAAACATAAAATAACATTTATCAGAAAAATAGAAAAGACATGGTTTTACAATGAACTGAAATATATGTTTTTTCACTTTCTAGTTTTATTAGAAAGTTTTCAATGTGCTTGCTTTTCAAGTATAAATTCTCAAAACGGTGCTCAGTTATTTGCAATGCCTGCCAATAGTTGCAATACTACCACTATCACGTTTCGAAGAGCCCCTTTGTCATTATCATTGGTAAATGGTTATGATCATGGTCATTGGTAACCATTCAAGTTGATGTGATTTACAGATTTCCAGAAAGCTTTTGATAAAGTTGATTATGCGCTCCATATACAGAAATTACGCAACAAATTTGGATTCTCTGATAGCCTCACCAACCTTTTTCATTCTTACCTGGTTGACCGACATCAATTCGTACAGCTAGAGGTTATACAAGCGTTTGTTCATACCTACCTTTGTAATACCTCAAGGTTCTAATCTTGGACCACTGTTATTTATTCTGTTCGTAAGTGATCTGATGAATAATATTCACTCTAATAATAATAACACTTGATGTTCGCGGACGATTTGAAACTATATCATGAAATTAGATCACAGGACATCTGTGTTCAACTTCAGCTCTCGCTGGACTGTGTTGCTAGTTGGTGTGAGGACAATTATTTGTGTTTGAATGTGTCGTAGTGTAATGTTGTCTCTTTCACAAGGAAAAGATATCGAATTGAGTGTGATTACAGCGTCGGTGGTCAGGTTATTTCTCGTTCTGATAAGGCGAGAGATCTTGGTGTACTCTTCGATCAGAAGCTTTCATTCATTCCACACCTCACCCAACTTATTTCATTTACCTCGAAAATATATGGATTCGTTATACACAATGACAAATATTTCAATAATTCCTCAACATTCATAGGACTATTTAATATCCTACCTAATCCATAGCAAAATGGAGTTTGGCAGCATGATCTGGCATCCTATATACAGGCGGCATCAACGCCATCTTATTATTGAGTCGATTCAATTTAATCGCAGAACAGAAGAGAAACGTTATCACTCAAATTTTTGTACAAATTACTGCACAACGGTATTGATTGTCCTTCTCTCTTGTTCGCGTTGAAATTTCGTGTTCCTAGGCAAAATTCTCGTACTACAGAATTATTCCACCTATAGACTCCGAGGACCAACTCCTTCATACAATCCCGCATTTGGTTTATGGAGTCTACATGCAATGGAGTTGCCAATAATTGTGACATTCACTTTGATTCCATAGGAGTTATTATTAGGAGTTATGTGAACAAAGAAAATTGACTAAAATGAATTGATTTCAATTGAGTTCTTCGTAATATTTCATTGAATGCAATTATTTAGTTATTATTTACTATTTTAGTTTTTTTAGATTAAATTGAGCTCTTTGTTATATCTCTTTCATTGTAATTATTCAGTTTTTATTCAACATTATGTTATGATTTTCTGTTATTGGGTTTTTACCTGTTGGAGAATAAAGAACTCATTATATCACTACATAGTATAAAGCAAAGTCGCTTTTTCTGTCCCTTTGTCCCTTTGTACGCTTTAATCTTTGAAACTACGCAACGGATTTTGATGCGTTTTTTTTAATAGATAGAGTGATTCAAGAGGAAGGTTTATATGTATAATAACATCCACTAAATAGTGGAGAAGTACTGTTATTTTTGAGGTTTCTAATGTGATGTCGTAAATAATTACATTTTTTCCGCTTACATTGCAAACGCAGGCTGAACCCTACGAGTTTTATCAAAATAATGTACTAAGTATTGTACACATTGAAAAGGTCTACAGAAAAGTCCGCGATGGTATATGTCTATCTCTTATGGATAACCCACAATAACTTTTTTTTGTCATTTACTTTTTGCGACAAATAATGGCTGATTTTTGAAGCGATTTTAACCCATACAGCATTAATCCTTAACCAATTAAATACCTTGAATAGGGTAAAACACCCAGTAGTCAGCCTTTTAGTGAGTAATTCAATTTTGTTCATTTATATTTCAAATATTAAACACTATAGATAAAAACAACCACTTTTTTGTGAAAGGTTATTTACTATGTTAACTAAAAAAATTAACAAAATATTAAACTTTTGTTAGACTTATGGAAAAAATTAACGATAATCATATAATGGCACTTTTTCCCAGTGCTCAGCCTCATTTCTCCAGAAGTCAGCCTTGGCTTACCCTGTAGTCAGCATCTCACTTATTTTGCATATTTGGCCTAGAAATTTCTTATTATATATATTTTCTCACATATCCACACCGAATTCAGTGCATTTCAAATGGTACCATGCAGGGTAATTATCACACCCTATTTCATCTTCACAATTATTACATCCCATTCTTTATAGTACAGGCACTATTTTTCTTTCTATTTAAACTTTTTTTTAGAATTCAACTGCTTTTCCGCTTTAATTTTTTGTAATTCTTCTTTCTTTTATGTTCCTCTTCTTCTTTCTTTGCCTTAATCTCAAGTATTTGATTTTTTATTCAATTTTTCGTACTTTTCCTGTTCATCTCTTCTTTTTGTCTCTCAAATTGTTTCCACTCTTTCGAAGAAAAATCTCCTATTTCATTGATCGATTTATCTTCTTTTTTGATGTACTTAGCTAGACCAGGCAATATCCATTTAAAATGACTGACATGTCTCCTGATTTTACATTAACAGTGGACATTATGTTTATATTGCTTTTAAGATTTTTTGTACTGTCGTGTAGTACAGATTGTATATTTGTTGTCCCGTCTTGTTCAGTATTATTTTTTATTGGATCAAGTTAACAATCTGTCTTTATGCCTTTCACATTATCCATAATTATTATTTTCTGGGAGCGCATAGTAGGTATGTATTTCTTGTCCAACATCTTCATTTTCTTTATCAATTCTTGGTTAGTATTTATTTCTGCATCAATATCTTCATTTGTCATATATTCTTCAAAAATTGATTTCGGTGTATGATTAGTGTTTCTTGAATTTTAACATTTTCGTGAATCACTTCAAAGTCGGTTATGATTTCGAATTCCTTCAAGAATATATCTTCTTCTGTAATGGTATTTAAATTATATTTCAATGTGTGATCACCTATTATCAGCAAGCTTATCACAAAAATTTCATTCGATTCTGATACCTATTTTGGTTGGTTTGCATCAGTATCACAAGCAGAACTACAATCTGCACTCAAAACATTAACTTAACGTTGTGAAATTTCTCAAGATTATTCTAAATACATTTTGAGTAGCCAAAGCGGTCGTATTGCATGGGTTCAATTCACATTTGCTAAAACTGTTGCTGATTGTTATAGACAAATTTTCTCTCGTAACCTTCAACACTCGACTAGCTTCTCTAATTATCCTAATCGCCACAATAGCTTCTGTCAATTGTTCTTTTTTTTATTGATGAATAGGTCTCTTTGACTTGATGAAAGTTTAAAAAAAGTGATTTTCAGTCTAAAATAACTGTGCATAAACTCAACTCTGATTAAAAAGGCTTTAAGGTGCAATTTAGTGCAATAGGACTGACGGCTGGTTACTAGATTCTTAGATCCATTACAACATCCAATTACATTCGTACACGGCTGACTACTGGTAAAATACACTTTCGTGTTAAAAACTAGTAGTCAGCCGCTTATGGCTGAGCACTGGATTTACAATTCAAATTCGAGACCCAGTAGTCAGCCACCCTAATTACAATATATTCAACAAAGAAAATGCATGTAAAAGTTGATTTTATTGCAGAATAAACATTATATTGTAACAGAGTAAAATTATCCACCGCATATAACAATATAGAGACACAAAAATCTACCGAAAACTTTAAGCGGTTCCTGAAGATAAAAAACAGTAACAGTAGCGAGTATAGTCGTGTCTGTGTCGGCGATGCAAATGAACGACAGTAGCTTGTCTGATTGAAATGATATTGGTTCGTATGTGTGCATATTAGACAATAGAGAGACAAAGGATTCTTTCAAACATTATTTTAGCGGTGTACACAAATTTCAACACTATTTATAGGGAAATAATGTCTGTAAAGGCTGAGTACTGGTGCAGGGCTGACTAATGGGTGTTTTACCCTACATTGTTCATTCAATATAGATATATATGGCCCTTTACACCGTATGATTTAAGTGAATATTTTCGAAGATATTACAGATTTACAGAGAAAGCAACTTTGTTTTATACTTGTAGTGATAATTTTATGGCAAAACAACGTTGGCCGGGTCAGCTAGTATATTATATATTGGTATCATTCACTCCTAATAAAAACATCAACAAATGTTCTGAATTCCATTCCTGTTTGGTTATAAACGTTGGTTCATATCTACGAGTTCAGTAGTTTAAAATAGAGATAACACGAACAGCTGTTTGAAAGAGTTACCTACCGATTAATTCGACAAAGCTCTTCGACAAAGCAAAAACGGCGAATATTCGGTAATTCTTTGTAATTTCCGATGGTTACTTGTCACTTGCTAGTGGAAATTAAGGAAAGGACGAGATTGCGCAAATTCCACCAAACATACTGAGAATGAGATGTTCACTACAAGTTGAACTCGAAGCATAATTCAACTTCAATGATAATGATAAATATCTACTTGCCACTTTTCTTAATCCCTGTTGCGAAAATAGTTTCTTGGGAGTTGATCAAACAAAAACACCAAAACAAAAATTCTCTGAGTTGCTCTGACAAAGAGTGGTGAAGAATCTAGTACCAGCGATGATGGTACTAGATTCTAGTACTTCATTTCGGTAGAGAAGTAGAAGTCAATGAAGATGACACAATCTTTGTGATAAGTGATAGTTTTGAGGAAGTGGCTACACAAAATGTATGTTCACGTGGCTACACAAAATGTATGTTCACATCTGTGGAACAGAAAATGCAAACAAACTTGATTTTTACACGGCATCTGCTCGCTTAGATCGTACGGTATACATTGACAAGGAGTGGTCAACACACGCAAAAGAATATCTTTTTACCATTTATTAGGATTTATATATCTTCTTCCGGTAGCAAGTGTATATGAGCGGCTATTTTCGTAAGCATTTATAATTGCCATAAAAGCACCAATGGGGGAAAATATTATATAATTTGTTGCAATGTAAAATAACATAAATTTCAGAGATTGTCGAAATGAATAAATTTACTTTTCGAGAGAATAATAGATTTGATGGGGATTTTGGTATTTTAGTTACAAATAAAATTGGGTAAATTAAATTCTGCCATTCATTTTGCTGAATATATTCAATGCTAGGCATAAATAATGATGCAAATTTATTTGATATTTTTTCATTAACTACTACGTATACCTACCGCGCTATAACGGTTTTAATTAGATCGTTATATTGTGCAGTATTCAATGAAATAATGAATTCATTGATTAAATTATAGAGAATATGATGATAAAACAATTGTTTTTGTAATAATTTCATTATGGATTCCCACATAGCTGCGGCCATATCAAATTTACAATGTATTCGGTTGAAACACGAATATAAATTATGAGTCTGAAACGAATGCATTTTGATAATTACTCGATATGAACAAAATCTGAAATCGAATCTGGAGAATGGTGAAAAAATTTCAAATTCGTATAGATGAAGGGTGTTTTTTTTTTGAGGTATAGAACTTTAAGTTGGCATTAGTGTTGAAGATGGTGACCGATTTAACAGATGAAAAGTGATTTATTCTCAGTTTGGTTTGGCAATTCATCATGAATAGACTCACGCCTGAACAACGCTTGCAAATAGTGCAATTTTATTTCGAAAAAAATGGTTCTGTGCGGAATACGTATCGCTCACTACGTTCATTTTATCGTCGACAAAATTGTCCATCAGAGCAGTTAATTCGGTTAACCATGGAGCGTTTTCGCACCACGTTTACTCTTATTGATAACTCGCATCCCCAGAGACGCCGTACTGTGCTTACAGAAGAAGCTATTGCTATTGTAGAGCGTAGCATTGAGGAAGACCCGAATGAGCCCATCCGCCATCAAGCACAGAAATTGGATCTGTGTCCATCCACTTTATGGAAGATTTTGCGGAAGGTTTGCGTGCTCACAAAATCCAACTCGTACAAGAATTGAAGCCAAACGATCATCAAGCAAGGCGTAGATTCGTCGAATGGGCCCAAAACGAGATTGCCGTTTCCCGATTTTCATAAGCGAATTTGTTTATCGATGAAGCGCACTTCTGGTCGAATGGCTACGTCAACAAACAAAACTGCCGCATTTGGAGTGAAGATAATCCTCAAGTATATGTCAAAACACCGTTACATCCACAAAAACTGACTGTTTGGTGCGCTTTATGGGCTGGTGAAATCATTGGTCCGTACTTCTTCAAAAACGATGATGGCCAGAACTTTACAGTCGATATTGATCGGTATAGAGCCATGATTACTATCTTTTTCATTCCTGAATTGAACAACCATGATCCAGGAGCTGTGGTTTCAACAAGACGGCGCAACATGTCACACAGCTCGTGCCACAATAGATTTATTGAAATACACGTTTGGTGGCCGCCTAATTTCACGTTTTGGACCTGTGAATTGGCCTCTGTGAACGCTTGACCATTTGGAAACAATATTCGCCGTGTTATTGCCGATATACGGCCACAAATGTTGGAAAAGGTCATCGAAAATTGGACGTCCAGATTGGACATCCGAGCCAGCCGTGGCGGTCATATGCCAAAAATCATATTTAAAATGTAATGCCACAAGATTATCTTTCGAATAAAAAAAAATCTTGTCAATCGAATGATCCATCGTTTTTTTTATTGCAATTTAAATTCTATACCTCTAAAAAAAACACCCTTATATTCGATAAGTAGAATGAATTCATAGAAACGAAGAAATTAAATGAAGAAAGAAATTAGTTTGAAAATACACAATTCAACCTCAAACGATCACTATATCTCAAGATCTCACCACAAAGCATGGTACGTTCAAATTGAAAACTACGAATATTGTTGAAGGTAAATTACGGAATAATTATCATGCGATAAGTACTTACATAACATGACTGAAATCTTAATGCAGGTCCACTGCAGATCGTTTTTATGTACTGCTATTTTTTAAACTATTCAAATAAATATTTCTAAAGTGTGCGTATAATTTCGATGTTCTTCAAGAGATTGAATTGGTATTTTTCGACTATTTCAACGCTGTTTTATGAGATAAACTTATTGAAATTGATACATACATTTTTAAATTATTGTATTTCTGATTGTGCTGCCATAAGAACAAAGAAATTACATGGTAATATTGATTGAAGTATGAGATGGAGGTCATCACTCATTTTAGGCATTTAACACCCGAAAAATAACAAAATTTTACTCATTCGTCCTTTCAAAATGAGTTAGGTAGACACTTCTGACTGTAGTTTTCATTTTTTGTACGCAAGAATAAATTAAGATAATTGAAAAATTTGTTACGAGATCCCTGAAGAAATCGACAGTTCATGAAAGTGAGAAACTAATCCAGAAGAATTAATTATTGAAGTTGCTGATCAAATGAAAAAGGAGCATAACAATATTATTTACACATTATCATTGAAAATTGTTGATCAGTACACTTTACTAATACGTGAAAGAGGGAAGTTTCAATACTTGTGTAAACCAATTAAACTCTGTTATGATCAGCGGTCACAAATAGATAATTTGATAAATGACATTGGTCCTGTTTTTGCCAAGGATGAGAATAATGTTGGCACCGTATCAGATTATGAAACACACATGGATTTGTTATCGCTCAAATATTATTGTACAAGATTATATCAATTCACAATAATGAAAAAAGAATAGTATTTCACCTTTCGTTATATATTTGAAGAAGCCATGCAGCACTAAAATTTAGCGTGATTAAGTACATATTTTACATTGATGTGACTGAATTTTTTTGAACCATTTTCATATTTCCATTTCCTTCTTGAATGTTTTCGTTCAAGTTTTAGCCGGTCTCCGTAGCTTAGTCGGTAGAATTCCCGACTATGGTGCGGTAAAACTCGGGTTCGAGCCCCGCTGAAGGCATGGGTGTTTGTGTTTGTCTATGATTTAAGTAGTTTAAATAATGAAATATGCTGGGTAATGTACAGCGATTACAGGCCCATTGGCCGTTCGGAATCGGCGTTAAACTGTAGGTCCACTGAATTAAAAAAAAAAACTCATAACAGAATCGAATGGTGAAAAATCACATAACCTAGGAGGCAAAAACATAACCCAAATGAGCGCAATTGCTGTTGATGACTATCTGATTATATATTAAAATGATTATCTGTGATTAAATTTTCGCTTACCTCTTGGTGAAACATGATAAAACAAAAATTGTAATCAAACTGTTGGCTTAATGTTTCACGAATATATTGAATAATAATAAAATAAAATTACACCTTTGAGTCGACATGTTTCGAGCTGTCAGCTCATTTTCAAGATTGATAGTGAATGTGGTAATAATTCCAATGTTCTATAACATAACTCTAAGAGAATGGTTAAAACATCGATGTCTTCTAGGGGCCATTGATCATGTGATTTTGTTTTGGCATTTTCAACCCCCCAACCCCTTGGTGAAAGATGGTGTGGTTCAAGAATACCCCCCTTCCCCATATCACGTGTATTTTTTTTATTACCTGCAAAGAATCTTAATTTTTTGAAAATATTTATACAGGTCTAAGTATCATCAAATTTTATTATAGAAAATAAAAAACTACAATACTAACCTTAAGAGTTAAACAGAAAGGTTGCAAGATGTTTTAGACTGGCATAAAAATAATGAAAGAAATGCGAAAAATTTTTTGTAGTAATACATGAACATAATTTAATTTCCAATGTTCTCAGACCACTGATTAGCAAGACTTTCTTTTGCAAGTTAGTTGTAGCACAGTGGTTTGTTCAAGATCAACATCGATTTCATCAAGCCATTTCGCGGTTCTGTATCGCGCGTTTGCCGAAAAAATAAATACTCGTGATATATTACTACACCCCCTCCCCCTTGTGATATTTCGTATTTTTATGGACCCCCCTTTCGAGCCTCGCATGATTAATAGGCGACCCTCTATGATATTTGGTTAATACAAGAGTTTCTAATATAATTTTTGATATCGGTAATTTTTTGTTTATGAATATTGTTTGAATCTTAGTTTTAGAATTTTTCAACGGCAATTTATGATGGTTAAGTAAGTGTCTTATATTTTACATAGTTTGTAAATATGAATGTTGTTTATAAATACAATGTTGTAGGCCTTTGCTTTCAAAATTTAGGGTTACGTGAGTTATTTAAAAAATTCGTCAATTCACTTCTGATCACTTTCTGTATATCTTTTTTCTTTATGAATATTGTTTGAATCTTAGTTTTCGAATTTTTCAATGGCAATTTATGATGGTTAAATAAGTGTCATATATTTCACATAGTTATTTATAAATACAATGTTGTACACCTTTGCTTTCAAAATTTAGGGTTACATGAGTTATTTACAAAATTCATCAAATAGATCACTTTCTGTGTATCTTTATTGAATTGAGTTGTATTTTTTCCTCATATTTTCATTTGAGTTGAATACATATAGTGACATATCAATACGTTATATTATTATGATTTCAATATTGAATAGATATTTAAGTTACCCGATACAGAGCGCAGTAAACGTGTGTTATGCTTGGCGGCTAACGAAGAACATTGAGTGTCAATCAAATATTCTTTAGAGTTGATTGCATAAAAGGTTAAACGATTTTACTCAACAGAAACTTTAAGTAATCATTCAAAGTGAAATAAATGTTCCTCATTATGCGGTAAAATGATGACATTTCGTAAAAATACAGCCAAAACCAGTCAAACCACAACAGTGGTTAGCAAATAATCTCGAAAATTCCACACAATCATTTACCGAAAATACATCCTCATACACCATGTAGCAATGTCGATTAATTACAATCAACAACTTACAGAACAAACAAGTCTGAATTGATTAATTTTCTCCATAAACGAAATTGAAATGCTTCACATACCTTATTTCCCTCAAAACTAACGTTTTGTAAGGAAACCTTACGTATTGACATATGAACAGGTGTTCGATTATTTTCAAACAAACCATAACATTTAAGTTAGTCATAAAAAAAGGCTGAAGAAGTAGATTTGTACTTGGCGATGTGATTTTCTTTTCGATTTTTTATCCTTAACGGATTTCGGTCTACGTGGCTTAGTCGGGGGAACACCTGACTGTGGTGCGGTAGAACTCGGGTTCGAGTCCCACTGAAGCCATGGGTGTTGTGTTGGTCATAGATGTTTTGTGTATGTTCTGAATGAGTTTCACTGCCAAAATTTTTATTTATTTATTAAAAATACACCACTCGACAGCTTAAGCCAATTACTGAGTGGGAAAATACATAAAAATTTACAACCTACGTAAAATTCAGCATCTCGAAGAATTGCCGTCGACAAATTTTAAAAAATTATGAAGAACACTATAATAAATAGGTTTCATTTTAAATAAATGCGTTCAGTGCATATATTTTGTACTTTTATTTATATGTTTTCAATGAATATACTTTCTGCAAAAAAAATTTTTCAATGCCTTTTTTGCAAATTATTCAATTAAATATATAATGGGTGATTTTTTAAGCGTGGTTTTTTTTTTCAAATCGAATGAAACTCCCAATTTGCAGCATATATTCGAAATTTTCATTGAAATTGATAACTTGGCCTTTGCCATTTACATTTTAAAGATAACTCAATATAAATGTTGTCCGCGGCTCCTTATCAAATGGTCCATTCGGAAGGTCCAATTTTGCGTCACTTTTTAGAGCATTTCGGCCTGTATCCCAGTAATTACGCGTGTTATGTCGTCCTGTAAGGTTTCAATCGTGTTCGGTTTGTCCACATACACTAACGACTTTACATAACCCCAAAGAAATAATCCAGAGGCGTCAAATCGCTTGATCTTGGCGGCCAATTCACAGGGCCAATTCGAGAGATAAGCTGCTCTCCAAATTCATCCTTCAACATGTCCATTGTTTTACGAGCTGTGTGGAATGTGGCACCGTCTTGATGAAACCACATGTCAACCAGGTTCAACTCGGCCAACTGGGGCAGAAAAAAGTTGCGTATCATAGCTCGATATCGTTCGCCGTTGACGTTAACGTTTCATTTTTCACGAAGAAAAATGGACCGATGATGCCACCAGCCATAAACCACAACAAACTGTCGTTTTTTCGGGATGCATCATTAATGCTTGTATGACATGTGGCTGTTCATCACTCCAGAAGCGACAGTTTTGTTTATTTACATATCCGTTAAGCTAGGAATGAGCTTCATCGCTGAACACCATTTTTCGATAAAACAGTGGATTTTCATTAAACTGTTCTAAGGCCCATTCTACAAAAATTACACGTTGTGGTAGGTCATTCGGTTTCAATTCTTGCAGAAGTTGAACTTTATAGGCTTTCAAACCCAAATCAACACGTAAAATTTTCCATGTGGTTGAGTAACACATGCCCAATTGCTGAGAACGGCAATGAATTGACATTTCACGATCCTCATTAACACTTTACGCTACGGCTGCAATATTCTTTTCAGTACGTACTGTACGCATGCGAGACAATGGTTTAATGTCCAACAAAGTAAACTTGGTGCGAAATTTGATGATAACAGCACGAATTGTTGATTCACCAGATCGATTATGACGACCATAATATGGTCGTAACAAACGATACACATTTTTCACGGAGGACGAATTTTGATAGTAAATTTCAACAATTTTCTATCGTTGCTCGTTTGTGTGTCCATGATGAAAATCCTGTATACTGAAAACTTTTTACTTTGACAGATGACGTTTGGATGTCATTACCAACCAGTGCCGCCACTGAAAACTGCAGCAATGCCTGAAAAACTTGATAGGTGATAGTATATAAGCTGAGTTGAAAGCTGTCACAATATTAATAAAGTAAGGCATTGTTTATCTCACCTTTTCACCTTTGATCAAAAAATTAAAACATAATATAAATAATCAAATTGTTGAAATTAATTAGATCCAAAACCAAAAACTTATGAACGCTGTTATTCTGTGGGCCAACTGAAATGAAAGCTTAAGCACAAAACTACAAGAAAATCTAATATCTAAAAAACTAATATCGAAACTTATAACTAGAAAACAATCAAACCAGAGTTTGCCCGAAGTGTTAAAACAGCCAGAACTTTAGTACGATACAAAGATGAATAAAAAACTTTTGTGTTCGAAAACGTAATCTAGGAACACGGACATTTGTAAGGGACATAACAGCACAAAAATCAACAAAAAACCTTATGAACTTGTACATGATCATTATTCCGAGTATTTCCTACGTGTTTCAAATAATGAAACATTATATCTAGGGAAAGTAACCTAGTCAACGAGAAATACCTCGTTCTGGATAAACTCCATCAGAGCAAAGCCATAAATATTTCAAAAATCGTCATTGAACTGAATCAAGATTTTTATATAAGACACGTATCCTGGATTCCAAACAACACTAGCATATCCTAGTTTAGATCGCGATCGGTATAGGATAGAAGCATAGTTGATTCAGATTGATACTGCAATTTGGAATTTCTTATTGCAAAATTTGAGTTTCGTAAAAGCTTGAAGCAATATTGTTTATCTGAGTAGCAAAAGTTAATTTAGTTTCAAAAGTTACTCCTAAAGTTCTGAATTCGGTACATCTATAAAATTTTTATCAACGTTCATGTTATAATGAGTGTAAATATAGATAAAAATTTATATACCGATCACTTCTTAGGATTCAGCAAGATAATAGAATTACAAAACAGTTATTGCTTAAAATTTTATCATGTATTGTTCAGGAGTATATTGCTTTTCTTTGCTTAGAAAGTTTTCATAGTTATTGAAATTGAATTTGAATTTGATACTTTTTTCTTATACACAAAGTTATATGTTTATGTTATTTAGATTAAAGTTTAAATGAAGAAAAATATATACTAGTTACTAAAAGCCATTTTTGTTTGTATCTAAGTGCAAACATCATACACCTATTGCATTTGTATATGAATGTAGTTGGTGAATATCACCGTTACTATAATTTCTGCAGCGATAATCCGTCTTTCAGTATTACAATTCTGGATTCGAGATTCCATAAGAGATAAATTGCTAATAAAAGTTTTGAGTTTGTGCAGAAACAGTTAATAGAAGAGGTAATTGACATTTGAATATCAATGTTTTTCCTTTAATTCAGAGGACCTAGACTTTAACGTTCTCAAACTAAGGGTAACACCAATTAATCGAAGAATAAAGATGACAAAAGCCAAAAATACAAAATTTGAAATAAATATTACACCAACGGCTAGCGACGGCTACAGAGTGCCAACAAAATTTTTAGACTCTGTTGAAATTCAACATCATCGCTAACAATTAGAGAAAGATAAAAATTTGAAGATAGTCTTGAAAGCAATTTCCTGAGAACTGTAAGAAGAAGAGATTGATAAAGACTTAAAAATTGAAGGATATCATCCTATACGAGTAATCAGAATGCGAACAGGTCCAAAAAATATTCCAATTCCTATGGTACTAGTCCAAGTACCTAGCAATGAAAACAAGCTTTACAATGAAAGAGGAATTGTGGATATAATAGTTGAACTCGAAAGTCTGAAGAAAAAAGTTAATATAGGACAATGATTGATATACCAGAGTTACGAAAACGTTCGGGCACTGTGTAAACGGACCTTAATTGTGTCAAATGTGGCGATAACCACTGGACGCTTAAGTGCATTAAGCCAAGTGATATACCCGCTAATTGCAAAGGACCCAGGATCAGTATCTAAAGAAAACAACACAGATATTAATACGAAAGAATGTATGCCCAAGTAAACACAACCAACAAGACCAACAAGTTAAGAGGAAGGAGAATTAGATGAAAAGAACCTTTTCTAATATCAACTTGACTGAAAAACTTCGATGAAAGTAATCAATCTTCTGGAAAAATAGTCCTCATCAAGTCCACAAGAGACCTCATTCCTATTATGAAGTCAATTTATTCAGATAATACATTCAAAATATTAAATATTATAACAAGTATTATACAAATACTTAACACAAATCCTTGTCAAAAGGATGTGTGTGCTTGTGATGAAGGCACAAAAAGTGCCTTCATCAGGACTCGAACCTAGACGACTGTTTTCCCGACTAAGCCACGGAGGCCACTCGACATAAATGTTGTTCACATATGTTGCTTATTTATATCAATATGAGAATATGATTTTAGATTAACATTTGCTTAAATGAATCCTTATTAATGTAAGTGTAATCTCCTAATTACCTATCGTCAATTTTTTTTCAGTGTGTGGAGATATTCACGGTCAATTTTATGACCTTATGAAATTGTTCGAGGTCGGAGGACCACCCGCAAGTACAAAATACCTTTTCCTTGGTGATTATGTCGATAGAGGATATTTTAGTATAGAGGTGAGTTATCTTTTTGAAATTACCTACTATCTATTCGAAAATGTATCAAGTGAAATGTTTAATGCCTTTTCAAATGAGTGTACTTCGTACTTCAAAAGTTCTTCCATATTTAGATTAATTTTTAGAAGTTTCGTTCATTTCTCCAAATTTCTTTTTTTTTTTAGAATGTTACATCAAAATTTTCATTTGAAAATATATAATGAAAGAATCTATACAGAATGAACAGAACAATCGAATCAGCTAACATTGCCTATCAACAGCAAATACCTACAAAGAATTAGAATGATTCTCTCTCCTATAAGTATATACGAGTATAACCGTGAATTTCTTCTTGTTCGATTATAGGTAATCTAGTAATCCATAATAATTAGAGAAAACAAGTTCTGAAAAATTGTTTTAAGAAACAGCAACAACCGCTTTTTTGGGTGAATTATACAATGTTGAATTGAAGAAGGATTTAAGAGAAATACTTATATTATTATTGTAGTTCTAAGTATATATGTTGCAAATGATGCTAGTTGCTTCGATTTTTCTTATTAACTAGTTTGTATTCATGATTTCAAAAAGTTATAATGTTTGCGAATGGTGTTTAGAATTCATTATGTGAATATAAATGGAAATTAGACAAATATCTTTAATTATAACTGTGGTAATAAATTTCAATGAAGTACTTAGTTCCGAATTCATACAAGAATTAACGTTTCTCTTCTATATTTCCAAAAACAACGTTAGCGAATATTAAAGATACATATGCGTGTTTTGTGTCTGATTTCGTGAGCATTCAAATAAACCTGTACTAAATTAGGATTTTTCATTTGAAAAAACGTCTAGTTAAGGATTTGCGTGTAGCGTGTAAAGGGTGTCCCAAAATTAACGCAAGATTTGAATTTTCCGCCATTTATGCGATCTGATAACACAGTTTTTCGCCGAAATTGAATGATATTGATTAAAAGACACGTGCCACATAGCCATACAGGACGTGAATCCCTTCAATTACTGCATGAGACATGTGAACAGAATTGGCCGTCTAGGTCGTGTGATTTAACACCATTTGATTTTTTAATTAGAATCACAGGTCTATTCCAACAATTCCACGGTCACACGTGGATCAAGGAAGAGATTTAACGTTGCATCAACGAAATTCAGTCACATGTATGCAGAATGATCATGGAAAATTTCGTCAAACGAGTACGTATGCGTGTGTAAAGCCGTGGAGGCCATTTGCCTGATGTGTTATTCGATATATAATCTTATCGTATGTGTTTTATGATCCAATAAAAAATTACAATCTGAAGACTGATAACTGCGTTTTTTATTCAATTCAAATCTTGGGTTAGTTTTGGAACGTCCTTTTTTGGTAAAAATTTTCGTTTTTAATTTATGTTTAATTAAAATTTTTTGTGTTTCATAATTATAATATTTGGCTTTATTATCAACTTTGGTCTAGATATGATACTTTACGTTTTTCCTACTTTTGCGGAAGGCGTTTTCAGATAACAGTTACCTAAGAAGATCGCTTCAGCAAATTCGTGTCATTCGCATGCCCCATCGTTACCGCATTTGTATAACCCCAACATCTCTCTTTAGAAAATATATACCACAACAGTATGCGAAATGTCAGTTATTATGTCAGTTAAATGTTGGTGCCATTGATGTCAGAAAAATCTGAAGCATTGATATATTTGTAATATCCACTACTAGGTAACTATTGTACTTGCCTATTAGAGCACTGAAATGAGCATGTATCACAATTTCACTTCCATTGCTGCTTAAAATTTCATTTGAACAAATACTGTTGTCACTATTTTACTGATGAAGGATGATGCATTTTTCATCAACTCATAAGGATTCTGAAAAAATTTTCTATCGATTCTTGGAAAGATATGGAATTATCGTGTATACAGTACCTTGACAAATTAATTTTGGAGCCATAGGAAGATTGTCGAGATTAAAATCGTTACCTCACTTGGCAAAGGGCGTGGCACAACTGATAAGGCCCTTGCAGAATTAAAGAGTCCATCTTGTGCTTCCATCCAGTGTGATATCGATTTCAATGTTCTCTAACTTTATTACTTGAAAATTATTAAAGGCAACACATATCCATGCTCATATATTCACCTATGCTATGAAATTATTTCAACTAATTCATATTTTTCGAATGAATATCCTCTGATATGAATTATTTAGGAAGTATGAAAGTTATTTGAATGAGTTTTCCTTTATACTAATTGTGCAGATAAAAGTCATTGCTTTTGATTGTCAATATATATAAACATTAATATACCTTCATCTGACAAAATATGTTTTATGAGCTGGATAGCTTATCTGAAGTTATTACATGGTAAATTGTTAAAAATATTTGATTGTTCTACTGATATTATTTTATTTCATCGATTAGATCTAAAGTTGCTATTAGACATTTAGCATTATTTCATAATAATAATTTCATCAACCTAGAAACTGTTATAAATGTGTACTACAGTCTTGTATGTAGTTACTTGAATTTATTGATAAGTCCATATCTTCACGAATTTGCCCTAAGCTCATATAATAAAGAATTGCGATGATTGCAACTTCTATTTCTAGAAAAAATTGTTTCCTCTTCGGTAGATGACATCGAAATATTTAAGAGTAGCTAATTCAACATAAAATATTCTCATTCAAAAATCTTGCCCCATTTCTCTCAATTTGCATTCTAATAATCAAAAATCTTAATTGAATTTTAATTCTCAAAACTCTTAAAATCTTAACCAAAAAATTCAATATTTAATTTACCTGAATAACAGCTTTTTCATTGAAAATTTATTACCATTTATGTTAGTAAATTTGAAAATTTCCACATATAGTAGTAGTAGTAGTAATCTTTATTGTAGAGAAAATAAATTTCTCACAAATGGTAGGAGTTTGACGAATCATTCTTCCACTCCTCCAAAAATAAAATTAACATAAATTAAAAAATGATACAAAATAGTAGATAAAGATACACTTAATTCTAGGTGAAACTAATGATTGAAGTCTAATAAGTATAAACTTAGTAAAGTTAACGAATTAATTCACCATAAAACTGAAAAAGAGAATCCATATAATGCACAAAAAAACACATATAAAGTAACACATGAAGAGATGTGGTGAGAGCATGTTCATATCAAAGACTTTGCCTTGAAGTGCTCCGAATACTTGCTGACAGTTCTGTTCTTGATTGCAAATTCAGTCTCCTCTTCATTCAATTACGTTGTAAATAACTTTTTATATAGAATAGATATTTTATATTTTAGATGAAATTAATTAAAATTTTCAACTCATAAGTAAATGAGAATAGAAGTCATTGGTGTTTCCATCTAGCTAGTTGGTAAAATATAATTTACTCGATGTATGTGTCTCTTATGCGAAACTTCATAAATAAATTGATGAATAGATCAAAGGTGAAGCTATTCAAAGCACTTAAAGAGTAACTATTTGTTAACGTTTTATTCATAATACATCAAATGTGGTTGACTGTCTTGGAATATTGATTATATTCACGAAAAGATCCTTGACCCATGAAATATTCTGTTTCCTTACTCAACCTTATAGAGACAAAATATAACAATAATAATCATACAATTAACCGTTACCTGCTTCCGTGGAAATAGTAGGCTATTTTGTAACTGTTTGCATTGCATTAATTTTTTTTACGGTGCCTCGGACACCTTAATCAATGCTTATTTTTATTGAAAAAAATTCTAATTCAATCTAGTGCAATCACTCTGTTTTTCGAGATAATTCAGTAATAATGATTCAGATAACCCTGGATTCATTATTACTGATTAGTGTTTATTATTCTTATTCTCGATTTCAGCCTTGCGGCTTTCACACTTCCCCATAAGGGAACCCTCGCTTAATCCATATCTCATATACTAGAGCAGCGGTTCTCAACCGGTGGTACGCGTATCACCGGTGGTACGTGGGGACATTTCAACTGGTACGCAGTCATATATTAATAATAACAATAAAAACTGTTGAATGTGAATAACATTAATTTACAGTTACGATGCAACATTTCGGCGTTATGAATACAATTCCTCCATCTGTGTTTTACACAGAATAGTGGCAGTTTGACGCTGACCTTGACGCTACACAAACAACCCGAGTGACTCAATTCCTTCTCCACTCCTCACCCCCCGCCACTCATCAAAACCATCCCACCCCGTTAGTTTTGTTTTGACAGTTGCATGAGCTGGTGTCACGTTCTCTTTTGTTACTTTCTCACCCAGTAGTTTCATTCTGATACCAATGTTAGCTGTTTTTCGATTGTGTTCCATGAAGTGAAGTTAAGTTTTAGTTTGTAGTAGTAATTCAGCATTAGTTTTAAGTGGGCATAATGAAGCGATATTTGACTAACCCCTCCACCTCTAAGGACATTCAAAAGAATATTAAACTTCAGCCAAATCGTGAGTACGATGCAGCGTATTTACAGTTAGGATTTATAGTAAAACCACAGAAAATAACGATAATCCTATTCCACAATGTGTTGTATGTTCAGAAACACTTCAAATAAGAGCATGAAGCCTGTCTTACTACAGCGGCACCAGATTACAAAGCATCCCGATTTGGTTGACAAATCAATTGAATTTTTTCAAAGAAAATCTGAATTGTTAAGAGAGAAAATCAGTGCATGGCAAAATTTGTAAATATAGACAAAAAACTGGTCAAAGCGTCGTACCTTGCCAGTTATAGAATAGCTAAAGAAGGTAAGGCTCATACAATTGGCGAGACACTTTAACTTCCGGTCGCTAAGGATATGGTCGAGGCAGTATTAGGCGAGAAGGCAGCAAAGGAAATCGAGAAAATTCCGTTATCGAATGACACAGTAAAGAGGCGAATTGTAGAGATGTCTTCGAGTATTGAAGAACAGCTTTTACTTCAACTGCACGAATGTAATTATTTTGCAATGCATGTAGACGAGAGCACAGACATAACAAATATGGCGCAGCTTTTTGTATTCTTCGTTTTTATTATCAAAGTGAAGTAAAGGAAGACTTTTTTTTATTTTGCAAACCTCTTGAATCAAATACTAAAGCTGAGGACATATTTAATGTCATAAATGAGTACATTATGAAAGCGGGAATATCATGGTCTAAATGTGTTGGTTTGTGCACGGACGGAGCAAAAGCTATGTCGGGTCATTTCAGTGGATTAGGAGCAAGAATAAAAACAGTTGCTCTAGAATGCCAAAGTACTCAATGCGCTATTTACCGAGAAGCTTTGGCTTCCAAGGGTATGCCTGCCAACCTTAAGTCTATTTTAACGGATAGCGTGAAGGTCATTAATTTTATTTAGGTCAGAGCTCTTAATTCACGGCTTTTCTCTTTGATGTGTGAAAATATGGGTGCAAAATATCAAACTCTCCTCCTACATACCGAGGTTAGATGATTGTCACGAGGCAAGATCCTAACTCGTCTATTTGAACTGAGGTCAGAAGTCTTTTAAGAAGTTTTTAAGTGAACAAAATCATGACATGAAGTACTTGTCCAATGATGAAGACTGGCTGTCACGATTGGCGTATTTGGCTGATATTTTTGATAGGCTTAATATCTTGAACATGGGACTTCAAGGGCCGAGTATAACAGTGTTCACTACCAACGATAAAATATCATCCTTCAACAAAAAGTTGGTTCTGTTTCGCTCTCAAGCACAGGACAAGGATTTCTCTGCATTCCCTACTCTTGCATCATTTTTGGGAGAAAATGATATTTCTCTGAAGCCAGAAGTGAGTGATCATATCACTAGTCTTATGAAAGCCCGTCAAACGAGTTTTGATAAATATTTTAATCAAGATTTTTCTAAATATGAGTGGATTAGAAATCATTTTCAGGGAAATTTCCTAGTCACTCAAACGAGTGTTTCATCGACTTTATAAGTGACAGCTCAATGAAAGATGCGTTTAAAGAAAAATCTTTAATAGGCTTTTGGATGGGGACAAAAACTGAATATCCATCAGTGTTCAAGCAAGCAATAATCTTTTTACTTACATTTGTAACCTCGTACTTATGTGAATCGGGCTTTTCAGAACTGCTGTACATCAAAAATAAATACAGAAATCGCATTAGTGTTGAAGAGGACTTAAGAATCAAGTTGAGTTCAATCGACCCAGATATAGAAAATTTGGTCAAGAACAAACAACAACAGGGAGCTCATTAGGATCTGTTTAATTTTAAATGATTGTGTTCAATGAACTGATTTAAGATTGTTTTTAATAATAATAATAATAATCTTTATTCATGTACACTTTATAGTATAAATTCTAAATTTTATCAGAAATTTAACAGAATGTATGATTTATTTATGTATGATTTACGTTATTTACGTTACGATATTTATGTTATTAATTCAATGTATGATTTATTTTATTTTATATCTAAGTAAATTCTATGTACATACATACAGTTGTAGAATCCATTTTTATTTTCCTAAACATGACCAAATTTAAATTATATATAATGATATATCATATATAAATAAATAAATGAAAATAAATATATATAAATATAAGGTGTATGTACGTCAAAATCTCTGAAAATTTCAAGTGGTACGTGGTTACTAAAAGGTTGAGAACCCCTGTACTAGAGGGATTAAGTTCTGGGGACCTTCGCGGCATTAATTTCCCAACAACTTTTTGAAAGTTCTTGAATTCTTTGACTTCAGGTGCAAATATTTGACATTTCCCTGTTAAGAGCTGAATTCTCTGTGATCTTTGTCATCGGTTTCGGCACCTGTTTTCATCGGTTTTTTACGACGTGTATTTCAGTTAATTACGGATTGGTATAACCTGGTCTGAAAAAGCTAGGAGTGTGCTTTCAGTTTCGGGAAACATTTTGCCTGAGACTAACTAGTACGTCGACGCTCCTTTATCGATATTTTCCTTCGCAGTTTCATTAATGTGTCTCCCGAGTAAGGGTTTTCCTCTCCAACTCTTAACTTTTCGTTGGTAGGTTCATGATAACTAACCTTCGCTCAGTTTCAGAGAAGCGGAGTCATCAATTTGGCAAAATACTTTGCAGCTGTTATTATTCTTATTATTATTTCACCTTGCTGAGTGGATCATATATCATTTTCAAAAATATTACACTTTATTCAAATCTTGGTTTTCATCATTTTTGTAAAATTTATCTATTTCGAAATATATACTCTTCGTGAGGAGTTTCCTGAGATTTTTTTTTCGCTGAGATACAATTTCATATATAAATAATCTCAAATTTGTGGTCAAACTCAAAATTTTCTACATTTTCTGGGAGTAAAAAATATGTAGGCAAGATTTGCGGACATATAGTAATGATCCATTTAACGGATAACGTCAATAAATGTTAAGGTTTCGCTTGTCACTGGTTAAACATGTTAAATGATAGTAAATTAAAACACTTGACCTAAGCTTCACTGAGTATTTAAACGACTCGACATTCGGTTGTTAACATTTATGTAGAATTGTTAATATACTCAGTGAAACTCAAGTCAAGTGTTTCAATTTGAATTACGTCAAGCTTAATGCTCAGTTTTCTTGAAACTTCGAAAATGTAAGCATTCGCATTCAGATTATCTTAGTCCTATCTAGACATAAAGACGACCGAAGTAGATCTCAAATGCAAGTAATTGGCATCAAGTCGATGTATCAATTTTCTAATGCGGATAACATCTGTTAATTGTCATGTCTATAGAGAGAGCAGCTGTGGCTGTCTTCAACTAATGAAAGAGTGAAGAGTCAGATTACAAAGTAACCAGAAGATTGAATTACGGAAAATTATATATTGATACTATTATCTTTTCTAGTGTGTATTGTATCTGTGGGCGTTGAAGCTGTGCTATCCGGCTACACTTTTCCTTCTTCGTGGTAATCACGAGTGTCGTCACTTGACAGAATACTTCACGTTTAAGCAGGAGTGTAAGTACGAATTTTCTGATTACTTAAATGTTGGTGATTTTTACGGCCAGCTTTAATTTATTTTTGCGAGTGACAAAATTTGTTTTTCTTCAAAATTATAGCAATTTTGAATTAATTTGCAATTTTTAGTTACGCTTATATCAAATATGTAATCGTCAAAAATTTGAAGATATAATGAAAAATTTTTTCATGAATTTCCTCCTATAGTTACTAGTGAAACAAATGTATATATTGTTTTTATTAGTTGATCATCCATAACATGATTTTAATAATTAATTCAATATCGTGCAAAGGAATCATTCAATTTGTGTGGATTTGTTCAGAAACCTTTTTTTATAAAAGCGAATTTCTGTTATATCACCTTATATTAATTTTATACAAATTCGATAATCCGACAATGCCCTGAAAAATGTTTGTCGTTGAACCGAGCTCGACTGTAATTTGATGGTTTTATACTTTCGTTCATATTTGGCTGACTCTGAAATAAAATCGAAAGTGCACTAAATTATGAATTAATTTTGTTTCCATTGTTATAAATGAAAAACATATTCTTAAATATACACCTCAAAAACCCTCATTGTGTCCCAACTAGCGAACTTCAAAACATTTTCAAATATTTTAGGTAGCTTTTCTGGAACAAAATTAAATAGTTTATTTTTATTCATTTATAATAATATTATCTTTTCAAAAATGCCTATTTCTTAGTAAAAAACACTAAGAGATAAACACAAATTACATTTTTTGATGTGTCCTTAAAAGGCGAATCATTCCCTCATAGTTTTTATGACAGTGAAATAAGGCGAAATTTCAAATCAAACTGAACGCAGCGTTATATTTTTAGTAATGTGGTAGCACTACTATCAGAAAAATTTGGCGAACTCGAAAGTCACGGATCAACAGTATTGTTGAAATTACTTTAAAGGAATAATTATTCTAATTTACATTTTCTGGTGTCATTCCCTCACACTGAGTTAAGAAACGGTAAGAGTTTGTTTATTCATTAAAAACTACTTATCGTATGTGTTTTTGAGCGTATTTTATTAGTATGCATTGCCATAGAAAAGTAAGGTTATGTTCGCATCTTTTTAACTTTTAACGTTTTTTTCGTCATTCCCTCACAAATTCTTACAACAACCGGGAAATTCTCGGTTGTATGTTTTTTTAGAGCGATATGAGAAAGAGATGGCACGAAAAAATAAAGTCACAGAAGCAAAAGCTAAATTAAAGAAAAAGGAATACGACAGAAAAAGAAATTTTTTTTTATTTTCACGAATAATATGTTCGAGTTTAGAACACTATCGTGTTTTAACTGCTTCAAAAAATGTCAACATTTTCACCTTGGTAATTATAAAATCTGTAAGTCTCCTAATATTAAGTTTTGCAATGAAAACATTGATTGTGATATTGAAGAATATTTTATTTTCGTTTAATTTTTAAGAAAAATAATTCCCTCACTGTGCTATCATTCCCTCATTTTTCAATTCAAGTAACAACCCCTCTATCCCCCTTAAACGTCATAAATGTTGGGGGCCAGTATAATCCCTAAGACAATTACGTTATACTCTTTTATAATATCATAAGAAATTCTATAATAAAAAATATTTCGCGGCATTAACAATATCTTTTTTCTAATTTTTTTGAGAATTAGACATTTGATGGAAAAGCCGAAAACAAAAAATATTTGAAAAGAAAGTTGTATAAAACATAGCACTTGTATTGCAAGAGCATATTTCTATTCTACGTAAAAAAAATTGGTAACCTTGAGGGAGGTTTTGATATTCATTTGGTAAACAATATAACATGTAAATAAGAATTATACACATAAGTAATACCTACTTGTCTGAAGTTTTATAGGACTTATTAGGAAATTCTACATATGTTTCGGGTTGTTATCCCATTCTGATGAATAAAATATACACATATAATAAAAATGTAACGGATCGCTGTCAGTACATGGAATATATATGAAAAAAAAATTATAAAGGCCTTTATTAACGCAATGGCACCATAACAATGATTGATGGAAGTTATGTCTCTGCGTTTGTTCGCTCTAATCTCAGAAACGGCTTATCCAATTCAGATGTGGTTTCATTGATATATTGTGGTGAGCTTCACTGAACATTCAGTGTTTCTTTCATGTCAATCAGTTTTTAAATGTAAACGTTATGCCAATTTGAAGAATCACGTCGAGCATTTTAAGTCGTGTACTATATTCTTTTTCTGTTGATATAATAGTCCAAGATCTGGCACCAATTATTGCGTAGGTCTTTGAGGCAAGCTAAAAAATTGTCACATTCCTCTCCTGATATACCCCAATACGGAATTGCAAACCTGGCGGGTGAGTAGCGGGGCTAAATCAACCCCTAAATTTTTAAAAATATTTTTTTCCCAAAAATATGTTTGAGGCAAAACACAATTTCTATATGTTGCAGTGTATATGAAAATTAATGAATACGAAAAAAAATAAGCCAGACGATTTAATCGGCGTTTTAACATTGCCTGACACGTTCAAAAATATTTTGCAAAAATTGTAAAAAATGTATTTGAGGCAGCTTGAAATTTTAATGGAGTATTATTTATAACTGAAAGATCAGATTTCCGAAAAGACAGATCATTTTGGTTGGGCTTTCCATCTGTCTACCCCTCAAAATTTAGGGGTTGATTTAGCCCCGCTACTCACCAGCCAGGTCTGCCATTCCGTATTGGGGTATATCAGGAGAGGTATGTGACAAGTTTTCAGCTTGCCTCAAATACCTACCCAAAAATAGAGTGGAGTGCCAGCTCTCCTACTATAACTTCATAATATTAATAATAATCTTTCCCACTCAGTAATTGGCTCAAGCTGTTGGGTGGTGTATTTCAAAATAAATATATAAATGATTGTCTATATCAAATTATGATCATTCAAAAAAAAGAAGTTGAAATGGATCAGTTCTAGAAAATTTTAATAAGCAATATATATGTTGGCCTCAAATCTATATCACCAATCATATGAAATAGGGTTAAGATTACGCTGGACGTTTGTAGGTTGTACACGCCTGCGCGTGTATGATGACTCTAGAACGACTGGACCGATTTTTATGATCATTGTGTTTTTTAATTCTTCTTCCAGAGGAGCATAAAACTAATGTTTATAACTAATAATGAAAGGAGTTTAGCTAAGAAGTAACACTGTTTTAAGTAACGCAAGTTCAATCGGATTAGGAAATTTCTAACGTTTTTATGCTATCTAATCCACAATGGATAATCTCAAAAATTCGAAAAAACACTGATGTTAAGATAAATGAGGTAGAAAAGCTGGGAAAATTTCGAGGTGAAAATGGTCATGAACATGTGTTTTTGGCAAAGCATATTAATGCCTATAATGAAACTAATTTTTCTTTTTTTGTTATATTTTATTTTGAATTGAATATTTGGCAAAAATAAAAAAATTTAAAACCGATTGATTAATACTAATATAAAATTTTCCGGAACTATATGCTTGACAATTGTTTAGGGGTGTTACCCCATTTTCTGAAATTAAATACTAAATAATCAGTTTAACAAATTCGTTATAACTTCATATAATACAAAAATGCTGCAAATTTTATATTAGTATATACAAATTGGTAATTACTGTTCATCTTATGTAGTGTTCGATATTTTGAAAAAATCTCATTTCTCTTGCTCAACAAACTACTCTGAAAAGAGAGCCTGCGAAATTTGGAATTGAAAACTTATTATTTTGATTACTATTATGTACAAATAGTGTGTACAAAAATTTTACAAAAAAAATACAACTAATTCCATTATTTAATTGTGAAGCATAGTTTGAAAATAAATTACCGTCAATTTTAGTGAAATTATAGATAATTGGGTTTAATTGGTTCTAGTGGTTGAAACGATATGTTCTTGATTTTTGTTTCTATTTCAGGTAAAATAAAATATTCGGAAAGAGTATATGATGCATGCATGGAGGCTTTTGACTGTTTACCATTGGCGGCGTTGATGAATCAACAGTTTTTGTGCGTACATGGTGGTCTTTCACCAGAAATTCACAATTTAGACGATATACGAAGGGTAAGTAAGTTCTGTATTATTTATTGCCTACTATTCTGATTAATATGGAAATAGAAACACACTTAGAATGTCGATTGCAAAATAATTACAAATATTCTGTAATATACTATTTTTCAAACCTCATAAAATGGGACAAGAATAAAAATGCTCATTCTTTGAGTTTTCAATACATTTGGAAAATATGATTTCATATGAAAAACGATTTCAGGTAACAATTAAAATTGTTTCGTACTAAAATTATTTATATACATATTTCTCTAACGAAGCTTTATACTTATAAAGTTTTCGATATATCTTAGAGAACATCAATTTGTTAATGATTCGCTAATATCTCAGTGCAGAGGTCTCAAACCAGTGGGGCGTAGGAGGATCCAAGGAAGCACAACCAACGGCTTATAATAATAACATTATGAAATAATTATAATAATAAAAAAACATTACCAAATATATTGATCTAAATCTAAAATGTCAATATCTAAATGTTCAATTATAATAATAATAATATAGGAAACAAATCACTCAGAACTCCAATGGAAGAAATCAAGATACCTCACTGTTAAGATTTAAGTACATATTTACGATAGAAACAAGTGAGTCCCAGTGCAAATCACAGCAGCTTGATATCTGGTTTGCAGTAGAACATACAAAGCTAAGCGGCGATTGCGAGAGAAGATTGGTTCTGTGGGTATTTGAGTAAAATGTCTGGCTTATTCTAGTACACCTAGGAAGAACGAAGAAATTAAGTTTACCCAGAAGCTCAGGACACTCGAGATTATCATTGAGCAAATTGAATAAAAATTTCAATGCATTCAAACTTCTCCTGGTGTGAAGGCTTCTAGTGTCAAACCTCGATAGCAAACAAGCGTGATCACAACCCCTAGGTGGATATAAACCATCCTCTCGAAATAAAACCATCTTATGTGAAGGATGTCCCAAAATTAAGGCCAGATTTTAAATGATACAAAACAGTTTTCAGTTTTTTTATTGTAATATTTTTATTGAATCAAAAAGTACACAGGATAGGGTTATTTATGAAATTACACATCCTGCAAATGGCCTACACGGCCACAGTCACGGTCGACTTTAAACAGGCCAAGAAGAGGGTAGATCAGCGGTGTTGCCAAAATCCTGTCGGTGGTCTACTTTCCTATTCGGTTGTTTCCAAAGTTTCAGGCATTATTTGAACTCATTATTTTTTGTGTATTCCGGAATACACAAAAGAATATAGAAAATAGAAAATATAGAAAATATTATTGGTATTTATAACTTATTGACTATTATATTGGGTATTATTCTTGTGACATAAAAATGTAAAATATTAGCCTGAAAACAACGATGTTTTCGATAAATCTGCACTGCATAAAAATATTTCTATTTCAGCATCAGTGGGACTTATTTACACAAAAATTGCAGATATTGCGAAATATTACAGATATTGAAGGTATCTTTAGTGGGAAAATGAAGTAATTCTGCATTAAATCATCCGCACAGGAAGGAAGAGTGCAAATCATGAAAGACATATTCATGGTATCAGAGGGGTATCTTTTTATCTTTGGAAGTAATAATTTTATTTGATCAATTAACGTAAATTATTTAAGTATCCGTTTTAAATACATTGATAAATTAACGTAGATTATGCAAGTATCCCTGTTTTCTGAAAAATCTTCTATTATACCACATCTAGTTTTAATATATGCCTCATGTGAATAACATAAAGTTTTCTCAATTAAATATGTGAAAGATTTATTCACACTATCTGAACTATTCTTGAATCTTATCCAAAAAATTTCTATTATAGACTACCTAACAATCCAATTTCAATTAAATAGGTAAAATCCAACTGAAATCATTGTACAACAACTTGTTTCCATTTAAAAATACAGTTACAAATATGTCTTTCACGGTAATTTGGTTACTTATGGCAATAATTTCTTCACTTAAATTAAGAAGGTAAAATCAATTTTGTTGTTAACATTCAAACATTCTATTAATTCATTTAACATCAACATTGGAGTAATGAAGAATTAAATATTGAGCAATTAAATCTGAATGTTATTCAATTCAAATAATCACTGCGAACTAAATTATTTCTCTGCCTTTTCTCTGGGCTTTTTCTAGGTGAGGGTAAATTTTTTGACAAATAATGAGGTATATTTGGAAAAATAGAATGAACCTAGTGAAGGACTAATCTCATTCTTTTTGGCATGCTTACAATCCCACCAGGTGAAACAAATTTCTCCTCCCTGATGATATCAATATCAGGAGATTGCAAGGCAAAAATAACTGAATATTTTGTTGGAGCTAAATTATCTCGTAGTATAGATTTCCTACATTAACTCTTTGAAAATTCATTTTTAGTGAAACTAAATATCGATACTATTTGCCTAACCGCCTTCAGGGTACTGTTATAATTTGATTTACAACCAATTTTCGCCATTTTAAGCGAATAGATTTATTAGAGATTCACTAAATTATTAGCACTCATTATGCTTGAAACTTATTAAATCGCCTACGGAACACCTACCTCTACACTATATTTCACAAAATATTATTTGTAAATAATCTTTACTCAAAACACAACACAAATTCTATTTCGATTCGATGAAACTGGTACACACAAAACACTTTGTAAAAACAAATTTGATTTTGTAAAATTAATTTGTTGTTATGGTATGCACACGCTATCAGCAATAACATCATAACAACATAATTAATACTGAAACCATAAAATATTTAACTTCAAACTACGAAAGTCTTAAACAACACAGAATTTATTTCGTTTCAATGAAATGGGTAATCACACAAAACACTTTGTTTTTATAGTTTGATGTTGTGATATCAAGAAATTATCAACAAGACATGTATTACCCTATACACAATTGAAAAATATAGAATTTACATTAAAAAGCTCAAATTATTCAACTTGCAACTGCTGAAGAAGTGTCTCATTCGCATTAGTACATAAACTAAACTAATGGCGGGGTGTAAAATTCCAATAGACCACCAGCGCCACAGTTACTTTCACTCATTTCATGGCCTGTTTAAAGTCGACCGTGGCAAAGGGATCATACTGCATAAATTTCGTTGATGCAGGGTTCACTCTACTCATTAATGGACTCGTGGTGGTGGTTTTTTTGACATAGGCCTGTTATTTCAAATAGCTTCATTGAAAGAAATCTAATGGTGTTGAATCACACGATCTAGGGGCTAATTCTGATCAGGGGCCGTCCATTAATCATGTAATTTTTTTTGGCATTTTTAAACCCCCTCGCCCTTGGTGATACACGGTGAAGTTCAAGACTACACCTTCCCCCTAGCTTATATCACGTGTATTTTTTTATCTGCAATTAATCTAAAATTTTTGAAAATATTTATTATAAAATACAGGTTTAAGTATCATCAAATTTTATTATAGAAAATAAAAAAATTTAGAATTACCTTAAGAGGTTAACAGAAAGGTTGCAAGTTGTTTTGGACTGACATAAAAATAATGAAATAAATGCGAAATACTTTTTTGTAGTAATACATGAACATAATTTAATGTACAATGTCCTCAGAACACGGATTAGCAAGACTTTCTTCAGCACCAATAACTGAATAAGCATCTTGCAAGTTAGTTGTAGGCAAAATGCTTTTTGAACAACATCGGTTTCATCAAGCCACAACGGTGAATCAAGGTCACACTGAAAGTCGCTTTCGAATTTGTACGCGTTTGACGAAAAAATAAATACTCGTGATATTTTACTACAACCCTCCTCCTTGTGATATTTCGTGATTTTTTATGGACACCTCTCCCCTCCTTTCGAGCCTCGCATGATTAATGGACTGCCCCTCACAGGAACGAGAGAGCACCTGGATATGTGTCATGTAGAAATTGAAGGGTTTCACGGGCTGTATAGCATGTAGCATATCATCCAATATCATCCAATTTTGGCAGAAAAAAACTGTGCCATCATGTCGCGATAAACCAGTAACAGTTACTGCTTGACCAGCTTCCAAAAAAGTATTGTCCAATTATGCCTCCAGTCCAAAATCCGGACCAAACATTGTCACATTGTGGATGCATTTGTTTTTCGACAACCACGTTTCTCAGAACCCTTAAACCGACAGTTTTGGCGATTAACAAACTCATCAAGGTGAAAATGTGCTTCGTTGCTTAAGATGATGTTGCTCGAAAAATCAGCACCCGTTTGTTGATCCTCAATGATTCTTTCTGCAAAGTCTCTTCTCTAATGACCTCGTACTCATTAGGGTTCAGCTGTGATGAACGAATTTTGTGAGCATAAAGACACAGCTTTTACTGAGTTTACGCTGTAGAGAGCTTCTTGAAATTTGCATTCTTGTCCACGACTCGGAATTGAGGTTCTCTGATGCACTCCTTCGATATTGACTTTTGGACGAACAGTGTATTTGGCGTCTCCAACAGATCCTGCATCCCACAATAGGCATGATGACACTAATCAAAAATCACAAAAATACTATATTTATCTGATAAAACTTGAAGCTTAGGATAAAAAACAAGCATTGTTTTTCTTATTAAGAATGTGATTGATATATATTTTTATAAAATAAAACTACAAAATAAGGCAATCCGCCATGATATCTTGAACACTAATCAGAGCTCATGACGTCAGTGTTATACTTGGATTGATTTATCCACCATCTTATATGCATTTTCTTGTGAAGTATTGCTTATGGGTGCTTGTGAAGCTGAAAAATACAAAAAATAGTATTTATAAAATATTACCTTCAAATACACATTTAAAAAGAATTTACAAAGATTTACAAAGAAGTGGAATAAATTTGTATTACAAATAAGTACCTACATGAACTTCCACATGACACCTCTTCAAGTTCCACATGCTTTTTACCTATTTCCTCTAAATCTTTCAGACATTCTCCTATCAATGTCTTTCTTTGTTTTTTGAGAATATATGGTCTTTCTGTAGCATCTGATGTTCGTTTCCTTCTATCTGGTTGACATTGAAATTTAGTGGGCATACACCCCGGTTTCATGCGGATCTTTGACACCGATCCCATCAGATGATATTCCATATAATTATCCATATCATTTGGTAACTGAAATTTGAATAAAATACATAATATAACATCAATGAGATGAAATTTCGAGGTTAGAACCACTTATACACTTTCGAATTCATTTTTAATACCATAAAATAATTAAATTGTTGCACGAACCCAGAACCTAGTGTTTGAGTTACCGATTATTGACGTCACAAGCGCCGCCATGACACTGACAAGCGTTTTAGGTAAACAAATAAATTTCTATCTTAAAATTGCATTTTTTTCCTATTAAACTCTTGATTTCAGCAGAAATATCTTATTTTTTGTAAATAGTATACATTTGTGGACATTATAGGCTCGTTTTTAAAAAACTGTCTTCATGCCTATTTTTCAATTGATCTCTTTACGAAGTTAAAATACTATTCCGACCATATTTCATGAAATTTGCGAATTTTGGCCGCCAAGCTTTCATTATTTTTGAAATTTTCTCCAATAACGAAAAACGCTATTCCATCGTGTAACATTCCATTTTTACTGAACCTTAAAAACTACTTCTACTGTAAGCTACTGCTAACAGTTAAGGTTTAGATTAAGGCTGACAGATTTTTTTTTTCAGGGTTGCTAATACTTCGGGGTTTTACCCGATTTATGAAAGTTAAACTCAATCAATAACTTCAGTTTTTTGATTGAGAACAAAGAATGAAGATAATATATTATCAAAAGTACTCGTTAAATCTAGAAGAGCAACACTGTATTATCTATATCATCGAAATAACAAAAAACATTTTTAATAGTTCTGTAGCAACATGAATTGATTTCATTAAAATTTTTACAGTTAGACAGATTCAAGGAGCCACCGGCATTTGGTCCTATGTGCGATTTGTTATGGTCAGATCCTTTGGAGGACTTCGGCAACGAGAACAACGCAGAACATTTTTCCCATAATTCGGTTAGAGGCTGTTCGTATTTCTATAGGTGAGTCCGATAATTTTGTATCAATAGTTTCATTTGTTTAATGTTTTTCAGTAATTTCGAAAAAGTTTCAGAGATTTTCAGTAGTTCATTCATTTGTCAGACAAACTGATGTAATTCTCGAATAATTTTCAAGTTTTAAGATCTTTCCCTAACATTGTCAGATAACGTTATGAATAAGATTCGTATTTTACGAATTCACAAATTGCACATGCTTATACATAGTCTTCTAGAAAATCAACAATAAAATGAGACATGGGAGAGAAAACGACAAAATCACAAAAGTTCAAAAATTGAAACTTGAACACAGATAATGGAAGGTTCCCAGAACGTAAACTGCTACAGTAAAAAATGCAATGATCTTTTGTTGAAATCTAACTGACAAGCAAATAAAACTCCTTTATAATTATTTTTCAATTTATTGATTTGTGAAAGAACTTTTTGAAGAAGTGGGACTTCGAAATGTGGGTGTTCGATTTTAATATATGAGAAAAACATTTAATGGTTGTTTGTACAATTCTTGGAATATTGGGTTCTACAGTTTTGGTAGGTAAGTCTTTCTCCTTTGTTCGATTGTCCTTTCAAATTTCAAAAAGTTTCTCAGTCTTTGCAAAAACCCAATCCCGTTCTAGTTCTTCAGTCAATACCTCCTGCAATTTTTACAAGCCTCTGTTGAATTTATTTAAAAATCCTTAACACGCTGTTCCGAATCGAATGACATCTCGTTCGTATTTTTTTGGTGGCGAAGAATAGTTTAACCCAAAAAGCACTTGTTGAATAGCTATTACTTGCTGTGAACTAATTTTAAAAAATCTATATTTGGTTGTCATGAGATATCCTTATCAATCATCAGAGGTTATTGATTTATTTGCCAACTCACTTGCACACTTAATATATCGCTTCATCATTCAGGAATAATTTGAGGCATCTCAGAAGGTTGAATAAAAAAATTTGATAATTATAAGGACGTGAGTATGTTGATCATTTTCAGAAATCTTCGATTAACTTCTTATAATAATAATAATTATAAGTTCTTTATTCTCAACAGGTATAATACCCAATTACAGAAAATAATAACATAAAAGAGCCCAATCTAATCTAAAAAAAACTAAAATATTAACTAATAACTAAATAATAGTATTACTGAAATATTACATCGAACTCAATCTAAATCAATTCATTTTAGTCAAATTCTCCTTTGTTCACATAACTCCTAATAATAACTTAACTATGGAGTCAAAGTGAATGTCACAATTATTGACAACTCTGTTGAATGTAGAATGCATAAACCAAATGGGGGATTGTATTAGGTAGTGGGTTCTCAGAGTCCCTAGGTGGAATAATTCTGTAATACGAGAATTTTGCATTGGAATACGAAATTTCAAAGCGGACAAGATAGGAGGACAATCAATACTATTGTGCAGTAATTTGTACAGAAATTTGAGTGATAGGAGTTTATGTCCTGCTCTGCAATGAGATTAAACTAAATCTTGCGAACAAAGTAATGATTTTCTTGAAAAATTATAATTTCATAACATTTAACATGCATTTTTTTTGTCCGATGTAAACAAAAGTTTCCACAATTCACAAGAGATTGATTCCATTGTCAGTTACAAAGGTTCATTTACGATGTGTCGTCCTTTTAACTACTTTATGCCTCTATAATAATAAAAATTGTTTACTTCAGATTAGACATAAACCATAAAACATAAACAGACTATACAATTATGATTTTATAGCCTGTTTTTTGTATTTTTTGGTCTAATCAACACACAAATTTAACTATTTGTATATACTTTGTTCCCATTATCACTTACAAATGGTTTTTTACAATGTGTCATCCTTTTAACCTGCCTGATGCGCCTTTCATAATTACAAGATGCTAATTGGGATTAGGCATAAATAACGTGACCATCTGTCCCGCTTTCAGTTAGTCTATCCCGGTGTCCTCAGCGAGGTCCACATAGTCCCGAAATCCTCAGCGAGGTCCATATAGTCCCGAAATCCTCAGCGAGGTCCATATAGTCCCGGAATCCTCAGCGAGGTCCATATAGTTCCGTAATCCTCAGCGAGGTCAATATAGTACCGGAATCCTCAGCAAGGTCCATATAGTCCCGGAATCCTCAACGAGATCCATATAGTCCCGGAATCCTCAGCGAGGTTCATATAGTCCCGGAATCCTCAACGAGATCCATATAGTCCCGTAATCCTCAGCGAGGTCAATATAGTCCCGGAATCCTCAGCGAGGTCCATATAGTCCCAGAATCCTCAACGAGATCCATATAGGCCCGGAATCCTCAGCGAGGTCCATATACTCCCGATGTCAACGATAATTCAGAATGTATTTTTTCCGAATTCAACTTTTTCTAAAATCGAACAAATTCCTGGGCTGACAGCTTATTGGAATTGGATGAGGTGCCAACATAGTCCATAACGCGATCAAAAATGCCGCTGTCTTCCTGTTGTCCCATTTTTCTGCATCTACAGTCTTCAAGTAGAAGCTTTGAAAGAGCTGCGATTCTACCAAAATAGAGTATCCCAAACAGCTGGGCTACAGTTATACAAGGTGACTTGCGTCACCTTGTATGAGTTATAGAAATGTAGCCCACGCTTGAGTGAGTTATAGAAATGTTTCAGTCTTTGAAAAACAATTTTATGAATATCGATAAGTACATAAAATTTCGTGGAAGTGTTTCGAAAATCCCAGTTAAAAATTGTGGTACATTTTCTGCACGCACAATCACAGTCTTTCATGAATCTATGTTGAAAATAGAAGGCAATATAGAGTCCATGAGGTTACTCAAAGAAATGAATCGTCTCCGAAATAACCTGCCACTAAAATACTGTTTTCCTTCTTCAATCATCAGTAACCTGTTTGCAAAATGACAAGAAAGAGAAATTGAAGTGTTGAGTTTTATGAAACAAGCAAGAAAACTCGGCGCAGTAGAAAAACTAGAAGTGTTTGAGTGGGCAAATTTGATTTTCTCTAGTGAAAACCTTGTGAAATACTAAAAAAATTTTTATTAGGTTATATAATTTGGCATATATCCCGCTTTGGTGAGAAAATAAATGGTCGCGTTTGGCATAAACCAAAAATTATAATTTTAGAGCCTGTTTTTGCATTTTTTGACCAAAGGCGCAAGAGTAATGCCTTGTATGGTTGTTGATTCCATTGTCACTTACAAAATGTCGATTACGATGTCTCGTCCTTTTAACCTACCTAATAAGTTTTTCATATTAATAATTTGTCACTTCAGATGAGGCATAAACCAAAAATTAAGATTTTATAGTCTACTTTCGCATTTTTTTCAATCCAAGGTAAACAGAGGTTCAACTCTTTGTTTCGAAGTTGATGGCATTGTCACTTACAAAGGTCTTTCAACCTGTCTAATGCGTTTTTAATGATGACAATTTGCTACTTCTGATTAGGTATAAAACATTATTTTATAGCTTGTTTTCGCATTTTTTTGGTCCAAAGTAGACACAAGTTTAACTCCTTGCATCGATATTGATTCCATTGTCTCTTACAAAGGGTCTTTACGATGGGTTGACCTTTCAACATGATTTTTATCTAGCTTACAAATTGGAAACGAAAGGTACTTTTATTAGAGAATGATATTTTTATGGAAGGATTAAGTTCTCTCGAACAAGATATCTACCTAAATAATTGTTGTGGACTTTGTGTTTTATTAAAATTATGGATGCAAAGCATTTATGATTACGGAAGTTGCCAATTTTCTCATATTCTCAAATGGTTTTGATTTTCTCAATTACTGTAGTCATTCACATATCAAATTCATTTCTTAAACAACTCTAGAGAAATTTTTGAGGATGTTTTGAAATGTTAAAACTAAAACTAGTCATTATACCTGACTTCAATGCGTACTTCAAATATTTTCACGAAACTCGCACACTTTATGATTGACTCGAATTCGATTTACATGATGGCGAATATAAGAACAATCGATCATTTGTTGAAAGAAATTTTGAAATTAAAACCCACAGTTCGTTTATCAAATAATAAAAACTCATTTTAGAGTGTGAATTTCGATAATTTATGAAATAATTTTTTCCTCTTTTACAGCTATGCTGCCTGCTGTGACTTTCTACAAAATAATAATCTACTTTCAATAATCCGGGCACACGAAGCACAAGATGCAGGGTAAGTTTAAATTATATGTTCAATATTCGTGCTAAAGGTCGAAACATTTATGTATCTATACAATATATCTTTCAACACGTTTGTAACTTCAATTTGGAAAGCCGTTCTGATGAGAGCCAACAAGCTCGAAACACGTGTCAGCGGCTGTTTCAAAATGCACGCTATTCTCCATTCGAATTTTATAATTCCTCCGCAATAAATTCGCTGTGTTTATTCAAATTATAGGTTTCAAGATTCGGTAAAAGATGAAAATCATCTTCCTGTCGAAGCAAAGATAAATTCTACCAATGTGGAGGGATCATGCAGAGGCTGAATAAGGAACTTGTTCTCTGTTGAGTATCGTATGTTGGTTTTATTAAGCAATTTGCAAATTTTAAACTCTATATCTGCGTTGTAATAATACTCAAGAAGCTCAAAACACGTGTCAACGGCTGCTTTCAAATGCTGAAATACCTTTAGTTATTGGCAAGGGTGGAGAAAATTTAGGTTCAGAACCTACCACTGATCTAGCAATGGAATATTTTCATTGTTATAATAATGAAGTTATATGTCTGATCATATTCTACGTATGCTTAAAAATTTTTTCAATGATGCAAAAATTTGATATTAATAGAATATTTGAGTAACTGTCCATTTTGATATCCCTAAAGAAGTTTATCTCTCTCTTTATATTTCACGAGACGAAAGAGTGTCATAATATGATGAAATTGTTAATTTCCTTTCCTTTCAAATATTTCGTCCGAAATGGCAACGTTTCAATTTCCAAATTGAAGCATCCAAAATTAACCTTCAAAACGCTTATAAATTAAACGACATATTGAATTATTATGTAATCTTATGTTGAAAGAAACTATAATAAATATGACCATTGACAAATTAACACCAATGATATATAAAATAGGTACGCTCAAATAAATCTACTGGGAAAATACAAGAAATAAAATCAAATTAGCTCTTTAAATATTCATCTTTGACATTCTTCCGACTTCAACAAATCCCAAGAAATCAACAAATGTCATTCCAGCAGAGGACCAATTATACCAACTTATGGCTTCTGCGTGATCTCTACGGTTTGGTAGAATGATTTTAGTTCGCAACACAAAGGATTTTTATTCTTTGCAAAATATCGAAATCAAGTATTTGAATAAACACAAAGGAATAACCGCGGAAGAAATTGTAAAACAAAGTGAGGAAATTATCGGTATATCCCAAGATATAGAAAGACATAGTCTTGAGATAAAATAAAAATATGAAATACCCAGCAAGGTACAAACGACCATTTACGGCTTCCCCTTGAAATCTCGAAAACGGAAAACGTTTTCCCAATCCTTAAAGTACTTCTGATAAGCACTGTTTGGCATAACCTTCTTTCATCCAGCGATGAGGATCTTTATGTCCTCGACCGTTGCAAAACGCCGTCTTTTCATAGTTTCTCAAGTATCGGAGGCCAAAAAAGTCACAGATGTTCTAATCCGGTGAATGCGATGGCTATGACTACGTGTTGGTATTGGCCAAACAAATCATCAATTTTGGAAGAAACTCAGCTAACACATGTCTCATCCCAAAACAACCTTTAAAATTGCTCAGCACGAACCAAATGAAATGCCGATATCATCAGCAACTTCTATTAATGTAATCCAACGATTCCTCAACATTATTTTCTTCAATTCTTCAACGTTCTCACCAGTTCATAACGTGGTGAGGCGTCGAGAGAGGTTCCTCATTGACATCTTCTCGGCCTTTTTGTAAGAGTTTATGCCTATTCTCTTATTCATGTTTTTCGATAGTGAAAAATCGCCAAGCACGCAAAACACTTCCAATCTTGATGCCTTCCACAAACCAACAAAAATATTATATACTACAAATTTTTCGCAGATGTTCAGGACATCATAACAAAAAAATTCGAAGATCGAACAGACGTAACCCGCGAAATCTGAAAATTCATCTCATATCTTTCATAAATTTGTTCTTTTTAGGTATCGAATGTACAGGAAGAGCCAGACAACCGGTTTTCCTTCACTTATTACTATATTCTCAGCACCGAACTACCTTGACGTATATAATAATAAGGTACGTATATTACCCCATATTTTTTGAGGGTTTAATCTTAGGACTTTTTAGAAATTTTTTCACTTTTTTATTATGTTTTTTTTTTCAGGCCGCCGTACTGAAATACGAAAATAATGTGATGAATATTAGACAGTTCAACTGCTCTCCTCACCCTTATTGGCTTCCCAATTTCATGGATGTGTTTACGTGGTCACTTCCATTTGTTGGTGAAAAAGTAACGGAAATGCTTGTAAACGTGCTCAATATTTGTTCCGATGACGAACTAGTGTCGGACACCGACGACGCCCAGGAAGATGGTATGTAAGATTACAATTCGCTTTTAGCTTATCGAATAATTTATTCCATTATAACTTCTTCATGAAATAAGTTCATTAATGAAGTAACGAAGTAAATTTTCGTGTCGATTTCGAACGAAGAAAATTGCATTTAAGTGTATGTGAAATACACAAAACACAGATTTTTACGAGTGCATCATACACAATATGCATGACTTGGTTTAATTGATAGATTTTTGAGAGTACATTCATGGAATATGTCAATTTGTGTTCAAAATATATAACGTTCTTGAATAGACATAAAATTATATATTTAAACAGGATGATTCACGACTACGGTACAATAGACGTATAGAACGAACGTGGAAACGTCAGAAAGAGTATAGAACATACTCTTTTCTGAAAATTTTGTTTCTTTCATGACTGACTCAGATCTATCGATCTAAAATGTTTTCAACGTTGCGACGTGCTTATATCGAAAAGTGGTAGCAACTTTGGCATTTCAAATGAGACATATCTGCGCCCCCTTTTAAAAAAAAATTGTGGCACTCTCGGAGTGCCGCGGTTAAACTATTGCATAGCATTTTTCATCAAACTTATGCAGTATTTTTTTTCTTTGATATTAATTCAAGTTACATTTATTGAGCATGGTGACCGATAAGAAAACAATTTTTTTTCTTTTATTGAATAACTGAGAAGTTAATATCTTCTTAATATCTAAGAAGTTTAAAATATTTTTATTATCTTACAATACATTTAGGTTATTCTGGAGTTTTTATCATTGAAACGATAGGTTTATGGTAACTGAAATAAGAAACTAACTTTGAGATTTGATATCCTCTAAATATCTGGAAAATACCGCGTCAATGGTGATCCCATATTTTGTTGTGGATTTTTGTGGATCATTATTCATTTTCAAGTTCAATTTTTCCGAAAGAAAAGTTGTCAACCGCTCCGATTTTTATCAGCGAAGTTGATGTTGAAATGGCCAGCCAAGATAAGTGCAAATTTATTACCATTTGTAGCAAATATTTTCGACCGTTCTTCAGCGTACTCCAGTAAAGTGCAATGAATAAAATGCTCTACCTCGTCCAATTTTGGATTCGGAGAAATGTAAACTGCTACCATCACTATGTGTAGGCCATTTCTAAGTTTGCATAAGCACGCACAAATTTCTCCAACAAATGAGCGCCTAACATTAACATCGCTAACGTGTGCAATATTTATTTCAATATTCGGAGTCATAATATTAATAACATTATTATTATTTTGGTACCCCCTTAACACCCCCCTCGGAGTGCGGGAGGTTAGGTTTCATTTTCGTTACGGAATTTCTTGATTCGGTCGCCGCGTTCAAAGCCAGCGATAAACTATGCAATAGATTAAAATTGTTGCGTCCCCTTGATTTTTCTAACAATCTAATTTCATAAATACTCTACTGATATTAAATTATTATTTAACAAAAAATAATTATTTATTATAAGAAATAATAATTTCAAATGTAATAAAAACAAATGTTACAAAAATACAAAAAAAGAATATATAAATAATACAACATTACAAAAATTTTATGCGACGGTTGAGCTTGTTTTTCAACACAAATTTTCTAAAATTCCGGATCAAGCAAGATCGATACTTTGTTTTTAAGACAGCTACTGTAGAAAAACCAGTTAAAGCTTTGTTTGTCAAAGTAGGAAAATCGCCCTTTACTCGCATGCAAAACGTAACAATATTAGTTCGTCTAAAAAAATCTTCTTTAATGGGCTATCACTAGATAAGTTAATTATCATTTCAAAATTATCATGGCCAAAATCATCATATTTTTCAATCACAAACGGGTTTCTAATCCTCTAATCCATTCATATTAGGAAATTTCAAGATCTTTGACGTAAAACGAGAATTGCTTCCATAGACTGGTCGATGGATTATTAATAAGAACTTTAGTTTCTTCTATTTCATCAGCAAGACAGAATTTCCAATTTTTTCATAAATGCAGTAATCTTGTCTTTCTGCGTAAAAGCATGACTTTGGGGCCCATGCATTGATTCATTTAAAGTACTGAGTCTTTGTAAAATATCAACTAATTAGAAATCAAGAAATTTAATGTCTTACAAGTTTGTATACCTATTTTGCTGATTAATTTTTTTGACACCTATTCGATTTTTTTGGTTGCATTCGAAAATGATATTTTGGAAACAGATGCATGCCCCTATTGCAACAGTCTCGCGCCCTACAAGGGTGCGCACCCCATAAGTTGGAAACCACTGTATTACATTATTGCCTTCACTGTTCCTCTGTCTATCTTCGGCCGTTTTCGTGATTAGTGAATTTCATTATTTTCCAATCGAAACAGGGTAACAAGGGAATGTTTATCATTGTGGTGTTTGAATTCGTAGAAAGTTCAAATTCTGACAAAAATGCTGAATGTATCATTTCTTCAAATAGGACAAACAGTATATTTTCCGATAATCTGATAGAAAATCAAATTCCCTTCAAAATTATTCATTATGTTTGTATGATTATTTGATAATTTAGTCACCTTTTTTATTACCTTTGGATATAAACAGTGACGTTACAACGATGAAGATATTTCAGATCGATACGAGTTACTACTCATGCAAATAACGAAATTTTCATTAAAATCGTATGTCAGGTTCTTCGTAAACCACTAAGGTACAATCGTGAATCACCCTGTACATATAAAGCACAGAGGTTTCGCTAATCATTTTGTAAAACATTATAATAAATCGATAATTGACAAAATACGTGGTCTAAGTTTCACAGAATGTTCACTATTTTGTCGTACTTCCATTGCCCATAGATTTAATTTCAAATTCTGAAGCAAACTATGATTAAATGAAAATTTAATAGTAAAATTATAAGGATCAAACTGAAGACATTGAGAAAGTTTTCATTCGAGAACGGTTAGATACATTACTAACCGTAACGTCGATTCGATTTCTGATTCAACCATTTGTCGGGTCATCGGGGGTGAGAGTTTATTAATTTTATTTCATTTTCTTTCTCAGTTTATATTGCTATTTCAACCCTCTGGATATTAATTATTATCAATCTTTTCTCATCTTTTCAGTTCAATCCGATTAATTTTACCATTTAATTTTCATTCAATCATAGTTTGTTTAGTTTGTTTCAGAATTTGAAATTAATGGTCCGACAAAATATTGAATAATCTACTAAGCCAAACAGCTTTAAATTTTCTCAGAATATATTGAAAAACTTGACTCATTTGATCAACACCGGTGGAAGGGTAAATCTAACTTAATCATTGCAAACGAGTAAATTAAACCTAATTACGATATTCCATCGCTTCGAGGTTATCGAATACTTGCTTTTTCTACCTGATTGGATAAATATTTGTTTTTAGACCTTCATAAATAAATATTTGTTTTTGATTGAAGGCGTTACAAGTCCAAAATTTGTAGCTTTGAAAAAGCTCTGAGAAATGATACCATTTGTATTGAAAAATTGCATAAAACCAAAGGAGAAAATGAATTCTCATGAAATTTCTTAAACAATTTTGTGACGAAAATTCAAGTGATTGACTAGAAATAATCGACAATAAAAAAGATTATCTGTCTCTCCATTGAAAGAATCTTTATTTTTCTTGTTGTTTCATCCCCAGGTTCGTACAACTTGAGTTTGGCTACGACATTCTGAGGAGAGCCAATAAGCTCGATACATGTGTCAAAGGCTGCTTTCAATTGCGCTTTGTACCGATAAAATTTACTTCTGTATATATGCATACAGTAAATACTGAGACTCTCAATCGAAATATATCAAATAAATTTCTCAGGGAGCTCTCTACACAAATGTTGTCAACGAGAACAATCCTATCACTCACGACAGTGAATATTAACTGCGCTTCGAAAAATGCATCGATCTTGTTGAATGACGATAGGATACAGTTCTTTCATCATTGTTATGAATCATTTGTCCGCATTTAATCAATCAATCAAGAATCTATGATTTTCAAAACGCCTACAGATGGTAAAACTATATCCGAATGAGAAGAACAACACTTTGTGAAAATTCACGTGAGCTCCTTCTATCGAAGAAATCTCGTATGAACTCTCTCTAGCGTTCTAGATCCCTACTCATATTAACATTAGTGCGAGTACGTAAGGCTTCGTGGACATTTCATGCGAACACCACAGAAATTGGTCTGCAATGTGTAAGAATGTTACCATCTTTGATCGCTCCAGATCACGCCCCGCCTGACAAAAAGATAGGTAGTTTCAAGATTCACGAATCATTCATACTAGTAAATACTGTATACTTAATATAAAAAGGCAAAAGTAAATACTATATAGACATTTTTCTGTAGTGTTCGAATGAAATATCTACAAAGCCTTTCACTCGCGCTACTGTTGTCACCAGTAAGAATCTGGACCGGTAGGGAGAGTTTATACGCCTTTTCTCCGATAGAGGGAGCTCACGTGTATTTCACTAGGAGAAATTCCCCTCAATTTGGTATAGGACCTATGTTCGTTTTGATATTTCTATCGATGACTTTCAAAACGAAAATTCAAAATTTCTATCGGTGGATTAAATATGGACCGATGATTCATAATAATGATGAAACAATTGTATCCAATAGTCATTCAACGAGATCGATGAATTTTTCGAAATGCCATTAATATTCACTCTCGAAAGTGATGGATTCGTCCAGCAATACATCCGTTGATTTGTTGAATGCCTGTTGGAAACTGGCAGAATTCAGTCACCTGACTTCGAGCAATCGACAATTTATAATTAAAGCATTGATAATGTCAAGTGAAACCTTGACGAAACGTCTGCCAGTTTCCAACAGGCATTCAACAAACCAACGGATGTATTCACAGATCATTTTAATCTATGCGTTCAAACATATTATGTATTATTAACATGTTCAAACATATACTCTAGTTCTACAAATTTGGCTAAATATTGTTTTTTTGTCAATGTAACCAAGTCTGTGTGTATTGCACTTCAATATTTATGATCCGTTGTGTTGTTAATAATATAACGCAATTTTCCTGAAATATTTACATTTTCGAAATTTTTCTATCCTTTTTGATGTTTTCAATTTGAAGAATGATTTTTATTATTGTTATGATTAGTATATATTTTACCTTTATTTATTATTATCTTATGTATTTATGTCATCATATGAGTTTCATATTACTATCAATACAGTAGTAATTTCATGGAATCATAGATGCAGAAATTCATCTACATTTATTGTTTTTATTTTTTATGCTACTTGGATTCAACAGACGGTAAGGCTTAGATTTTTCCTTGGCACCTCAATACAAAACTGGCTTTGAATCTGTAGTTCAGGGTTAGATTGCCTGTTTTAGTTATATGTTAAGTTTTATGACAATTCTTTTTTGTTAGTTTATCCGTGTTACTTGGATTTATCAGCTTTCACCCAGGAATTACGACTTTCTTTCCAATATTGTCATAAAAGAAATTAATTTACATAAATTATATAATTTACATAAACTATAATTTATAATTATAAATAAACTATAAACTATATTTCTCACCAATAGACGTTTATAATAAATTACTATAACGATTTCAATAGCTCCATAATGTTTCAATATTTTCAATTGAAAAGTTAGTATTCTGTATTCTTCTCCATTTCAAGTAGGAATGAATAGTTTCCAAATTTTATTTTTCCGTCATTGTTTGAGAATTTTGTATCTACCTTCGTACTAACATCCTCTGTAATTTTAACAAAATTCTTTAAAACTTTCTTATTCTTAAAATTTTTCAAAACGAACAAGATGCATGACATAATACTCTTAACAAAGTTTTTCATACTTATAATTGAACGAATAAAAAAACGAAAAAATCAAAATATACGTTAATTTACGTAAAATGATCACATAATTTTACGGCGACAAAGGTTATATAAATTCATAGTAAATAATATCACATTAAGTATAGAAGCAAATATTGAAGTTTGTTGGTAAAATATGAATATTTTAACAGTTAAAACATTTAACATGTGTAGATACGGTTGCATCTCAAATTTTATCATTTTTTGAAGGTTAGACAAGAATTTTTTAGAACACGTTAGAAATTTTTCATTGTACCAATGCATTTTATTTTAAAGTGATATAAAATAGGTCATTCCTAGAATATCGGAATATAATAGAAATAATTTTCATTACAGCACTTTTTAACATAAGCTAAATTAAAAAAAAACTTTTCTAAAATAATGGTACTATGCATATATCGTTTGGTATCATTTTCATTTAAACTGCTTTGTTTTCATGTTGAACTATTCGAAATACTTGAAATATGAAGTTACACATATATTTTGAAAATATTTTGTGATGCATGGGTGAAAGCAAAATACAAAGTATCGATCGAATATTTCAATTAATACTGTAATAATATTCAAGTTTTCGTATCATTTTTTTTGTCTCGTTATTTTTACCTCATATTGAATATTGAGGTCTCTAGCAAAAAGCTCCAAGTAGCATATAATAGTCGGTGAATAAATTGATAACAATATCGACCCTTTTATTTATTTGAAAGCACTGCATTCAGTCAGCGGCACTATGAACTTTTTGAAATATTAGATATCATATTTAGATAAATTCACTCAAGTGGTCGTCCTCTGCACAACGTATTGCTTTGTATTTTCCTCTATTCTGACACTTCTATTTTTCACCATTTTCTCTATTATCTCCTTGGAATCGTACCGAATACAGCGATACAGCCAAAAATTGTTATAAAACAACCTGGTAAGTTTTCACCGTACATGCAGCTTGAAGCAGAGGATTAACAATAACAAAAAGATAGCATTGATCTCATTAATGTATGATGCTGAATTCCATTTCGCGATTTTTATCAGCGTTTCAGAATAATACTTTTTCACGTGCAGAAATTTGTTATTTGCTTTTTGTTTCATTAATACCAATTGAATTTTTCACTACTTAATTATATTGAAAGATTTTGAAACTAATATATCAGCTCTGAAGTTTTTGGTTTGCTCTTGAAATTAACCAGTTTGAAGATTGTGTTAGATTTGGAGAGAGAGAAAAGAAACTTAACTAACTTACTTTTATTATTTAAATATAATTTGACTTAAATATAAAAATTGATTATATATTCGCATTAACGTTTTTACTACGAAAACATCACGAAACTTGACCACAAGATAAACCAAAGTTATGGATAATGTTTGTGCATTAAAAATTGTGCATATTTCAAATACCAGGAATATATTCAGTAATTATGCTAGACTTTTCTAAATGTAATCGAAAAAATTCTTCATTAATTGCGAGATCACAGTTCACATAATCTTTTTTCTTTACTTTGAAATTTGAGTTCATAGACCCAAATCAGTCCAATTTGTATTTTATTAGTTCAGTGCGTAGAAGTCGATTGGAATGAACTTTTTTTTTAATTCACTGGCCCTGCAGTATAACGCCTATTCCGAACGGCCAATGTGATTGTAATTAAATTACTCAATCAATGTAATGGGTGTTTTTTTTTTTAGAGGTATAGAACTTTAAATTGCAATAAAACAACGATGGTTCATTCGATTGACAAGATTTTTTTTTATTCGAAATATAATCTTGTGGCATTACATTTTGAATATGATTTCTGGCATATGACCGCCACGGCTGACTCGGATGTAGTCCAATCTGGGCGTCCAATTTTCGATGACTTTTTCAAAGATTTGTGGATGTATATCGTCAATAACACGACGAATATTGTCTTCCAAATTGTCAAGCGTTTGTGGCTTATCCGCATAGACCAATTACTTTACATAGCCCCACAGAAATTAGTCTAGCGGTGTTAAATCACAAGATCTTGGAGGCAAATTCACAGGTCCAAAACGTGAAATTAGGAGGTTACCAAACGTGTCTTTCAATAAATCGATTGTGGCACGAGCAGTGTGACATGTTGAGCCGTCTTGTTGAAACCACAGCTCCTGGACATCATGGTTGTTCAATTCAGGAATGAAAAAGTTAGTAATCTTGGCTCTGTACCGATCACCATTGACTGTAACGTTCTTGCCATCATCGTTTTTGAAGAAGTACGGACCAATGATTCCACCAGCCCATAAAGCGCACCAAACAGTCAGTTTTTCTGGATGTAACGGTGTTTTGACATACACTTGAGGATTATCTTCACTCCAAATGCGGCAGTTTTGTTTGTTGACGTAGCCATTCAACTAGAAGTGCGCTTCATTTTGTCGACAATAAAATGGACGTAGTGCGCGATACGTATTCCGCACAGAACCATTATTTTCGAAATAAAATTGCACTATTTGCAAGCGTTGTTCAAGCGTGAGTCTATTTTCATGATGCATTGCCAAACCAAACTGAGAATAAATCTTTTCTCAGCTGTTCGCCATCGCAATGGCAATCGCAAATCGGTCGCCATCTTCAACAGTAATGCCAACTTAAAGTTCTATACCTCTAAAAAAAACATCCTTTATATTACTCAGCAATTATCATCATGGAATTATTTGAATTTTAGACAAAAGCATACCCCAATGTCTTCACCGGGGCTCGAACCCGAATCCCACCGTACTATAGTCGAGTATTTTCACAAATAAGCCAAGGGTACCTTCAAAATGTGACCCTAGCATTTCAGTTATTGTATATATTCATATATATTCATAAAATATTTCAATTTTAGAGTATGAAGAAATTTTTTATCTACCGTTAACCTTTTTTCAATGACCGTTATAAATGTTTCGAATACCGAAGTTGAGGTTGGTGTTATTATTTCATTCGCAATTTATTTTCAATATTTGTTCAAAGAATTTATTCAGAAAATATTCATATCAGCGGCCCTGATTATGTTAAAAAAAACGTTGAGGAAGGGTGTTTTTTAACATTATCAACAACGGTACAGTCAGTATTGATTTCTGTTATAATCCTTTCGAGTGTGTTCTGGTCAATTATTACAACCGAATAATTGTTTTTTTACTGTTGATTATTGCAAAAAAATGGCTGTAAAAACATTTCTCAATTTCCCTAAAATTATGTTTCAAATATAATAATATAATTCATAACTCTGCTAAAATTCATTTAAACTGCTAAATATCTGCTAATTTTCTCCAAAATTACTGGATTCAATCGGCATGTGTCTTGGCTTCTAGCCTATTTACAACAGTTTATTACCTATTTTTTCTACCTATTTTAGAGCATGTTGTTTCAATTCTTTGTTATGGGTTGTTTTCCCGAAACATGTTCAGTTAATTAACAGATAAGTTTTCTTGGTATTCAAACATTTTGAATTAGAATATTCTAATTTCTATAATAATCCACCAAATACGATATAGAAATCACTTAACATTGAACTGTCATCATTGAAAGGGGTTGACTGTACGTTTCAAACTTTTTCAATATACGGAAAATATTTTCATCGAATTTATTTCCCAATGTAAAACTTCTAATTTCATGAGAATCTAATCACAAATACATAGATAGAATAATTGAAAGAATGAAGTTTTGCCGTTCAATTTTTATAAATGTTATAGAAGATGCCTCTATATTTAATAGCGAATTTCCTAGATTCACTGAAATTTTGTTTGCATTGATGCACATTATTGACTACGGAATATATTTTGAAAATTTTCCTTTAAGCAAATAGCGCAAAGGAAATTAATTCTTGATTCACCGAAATATTCACTACTTAAACATGAAAAAATTTCGGACGTGTATTTGACCACTCATAAGAATTTGGATAAATATTGTGGTAACATAATTGATTTATGTAAACATTTTAAAATCATGCGTTTTACTTTTATTTATATCACCTTTATACTGTTGATAATTCATTGTGGTTTTATATATTTATGTTATTTATTTTTAATGCAAATTACCATTCGTGAGTTCACACATTTATATGTTTATGGTATAAAAGTTAAGTGATGCACTGTGCCTAAGTATTATTCTTAAGTGCGGTTACATTCAATTCAAACAGAATTGTGAAAACTTTTGATCTTTTTTTTTCGAAACACTAAACCCTTCTAACTTTCTCACCTATTCAATGATTTTCAATTTTCAATTCACTTTTTTCATCGCTAACATTGTCATCAGAATTGGAATAAATTTCGTTATATTGATTTCATTTAATTCAATTTTTTCTGAATTTTTCAGTTTCATTTTTATCTCGTAGGAAGCCTATAGTGGAGCATGTTTTGTACCCGTGATATGTGTGGAACCGTGTTTAAAGGCATTTCTAGTAGATGTCTGTAAATTTGTTTCTTTTACATGTCGGGCTACCCTTCCTATTTCATATAATTTTCTTCGGGTATTGCGAAGAAAAATGTCATTATACTGAATTTGCGTGTAAAATATTCTTGATTTATTCTTATCAGGGAAATAATTTCAATATCAGGGGCTGATTATTCTGAATAATGAAAAGGTTTTAGTGTTGCTGACGAAATTGCAAACTAAATTAGTCATGAAAATGAAGTTATGTGGGAAAAAATGTTGAAATATAACAAGAATTATTTGCCTATTGCACAGGGTGATTTAACGTTCTATTATAAATAGGAAATAGTTGATATAAATAATTTTTTTGAATTTGCGTAAAATTCTCAAACTTTTTTCATATATCTCGTTGAATTGTGTATAATATTTAGGATTCATTATAAAAATATTATTTATTCATATCAATTATAAGAAATTATCTTTGTTCAAAAAAGTAAAATTCTCAACACATGTTGTGTATTAATTTACATTTGTTGTGCATTCTAATCATACACATTATAAAATTATCATTGTCATAATTTTATAATTCGTTATAATGAAATGCTCCTATTTGATAATTAGATTCAGATCATCAGGTTTTCGATTTTCTGTGAATGAACAATTTCAAAAATATTATTTCAATATTGAAGTTTTTTATCGAAATTATTTGAATTTAATGTACCAATAACGTTTCTTACCTTTTTATCAGCAATGTTTACTCACACTTTGTGTTTGTTCATTTTGGAAAGTCTACTCACACATCAGAAGGGGCCATCTTGGATATGTGACATACAGTGAAATCATTGAAAACGCTAATACGTATTTCAAAATTATCTTGTACGTCACACGGTTGTTAATGTTAACACACAATTATATGTATATATATATATATCATATAACTCCAATTCTGAATATTTTGAGGATGTCCATGATACTATCAGTGTGGTCAAAAACTTACACTTACGAATTACAAAGAATTCACAATTACAAAAGGATTGTACAAAAATATTGATGAACGACCATGATATTTATGATATCTAAAATTCAATATTGAGTTTAAAATTTTTTGTTTATTCATTTCAACATCATTTTAAAAAAATTAAATAGATATTTTAAGGGAGATATGAATGGCATACAACGCATTTTTCCAACTAGGAAGGTAAAGGGTAGATCACATGAATTGCTGTGCATTGCAATTTTGGCTTTCTTTGTATTTTCACGGAGTATTTTGATATTTCCAAGATAATTATTTTGATACGCTTTTTCTGTCGGACATTAGGTTTGGCTGTATTTGATTCTTGTTTTAAGTTTTTGTCAAGCTTTCATCATATAGAATTTTTGAGAAAAATGATGACGCAAAAAAAAACGAAGTTAATATTGAATTTTGATAAATGAAATCATCATTTTTCTGTCAAATTTTTCAGAAGGACTGACATCGAACTTCTAGTTCGATATGTAAAGAAACAGTGAGTAAAGGATTGGTTGGTACCCGATGATAAATATATTGTTAGAGTTCCCACGTATATTGTATAATACGTATAACACCACGTATATTGTATGAGATTGATTTATGAATATTATGCAATCGTGGTAAATAACAAAGAGTGTTAACCTAGTTGTACAAGAACATCAATTTGTAAGCAAATATTTGATGTCCAATATATTTACTAAAGAACTGAACAAGTGTTAATATGATGAAAAGTGTTCAGTACAGTACACTTGGAATGTAGTTCTAAATCACTGCTTCTTTTCCCCCCTGAATTGCCCTTACAGGTTGACTTGCTCACGGCCCACTAAAGGGTGTTTTTTTTAGAGGTATAGAAATTTAAATTGCAATAAAACAACGATGGATCATTCGATTGACAAGAATTTTTTTTTCGAAAGATAATCTTGTGGCATTACATTTTAAATATGATTTCTGGCAAAGAACCGCCACGGCTGACTCGGATGTAGTCCAATCTGGACGTCCAATTTTCGATGACTTTTTCCAACATTTGTGGCCGTATATCGGCAATAACACGGCGAATATTGTCTTCCAAATGGTCAAGCGTTTGTGGCTTATCCGCATAGACCAATGACTCTACATAGCCCCACAGAAAGTAGTCTAGCGGTGTTAAATCACAAGATCTTGGAGGCCAATTCACACGTCCAAAACGTGAAATTAGGCGGTCACCAAACGTGTCTTTCAATAAATCGATTGTGGCACGAGCTGTGTGACATGTTGCGCCTTCTTGTTGAAACCACAGCTCCTGGACATTATGGTTGTTCAATTCAGGAATGAAAAAGTTAGTAATCATGGCTCTATATCGATCACCATTGACTGTAACGTTCAGGCCATCATCGTTTTTGAAGAAGTACGGACCAATGATTCCACCAGTCCATAAAGCGCACCAGTCAGTTTTTCTGGATGTAACGGTGTTTTGACATACACTTGAGGATTATCTTCACTCCAAATGCGACAGTTTTGTTTGTTGACGTAGCCATTCAACCAGAAGTGCGCTTCATCGCTAAACAAAATTTGCTCTATACGGATCCCGCACAGAACCATAATTTTCGAAATAAAATTGCACTATTTGCAAGCGTTGTTCAGGCGTGAGTCCTATTCATGATGAATTGCCAAACCCAACTGAGAATAAATCACTTCTCAGCTGTTAAATCGGTCGCCATCTTCAACAGTAATGCCAACTTAAAATTCTATACTTCTAAAAAAAACGCCCGTTATATACTTTTTTAAGTAGGACGTGGCAAGTTACCTAACAAAAGGTGACATGGCATTTTCTTTTATATCCGCAGGCTTGGAGATCAGTAGGGCCAACTCATTTGTATTAAACAAATTAATTGGCAAACACAATGGTTTAGGAAGGTGTTTTACTAAGTTAGAAATGAATTAATAATACTTTGCCAGCTCTATGATCGAGCAGTGGCTTTGAAAAAATCAGGGGTATATAAATTGAAAAGTGATACCATGTACGTAGTAGAATTTGGAACACGCAACGGCACGAGAATTGAAAAATTCAAAAAATTCACACCACAGAAGAATGTTAAAAAAATATTTGATCACTGTTTCGAAAATGAACGTTTTAAGACCAATAGTAATCTGAAATTATGCCTTTATGGAGCAAAGAAAAAGGATTCACTATAGGCTTTTGCAATCAAATCAGAAATAAAATAACGTTTAAATTGAGCAAGAGAATTACAGACTTACAGAAACAAATAATTATCTACCTATACGTTTATATTATTTATTCAATTTCAAGAGAAATCACTGTGTCAGAGGCGTTGTATTATCAACTTTTTATTTGCTCAACATCTGTAAACATTCCGAATAAAATAAATAATTTTGGCGGGTAGTAAAATATGATTTAAATGTGGGTAGTAAAATATGATTTATATTGAGCTAGTAAAATTTTCCACAAAATGTTGTGCGAAACGCCAATCGAGAATTTTTCATAAGAGTTTATACCACCAAATCACTGAAAGCTTTCTTTGATGTAGAAAAAAGATTTGTATATCGTTTTTCGATATTTTTGTTTATGGTCTAAATTCAGCAGTTCGTTCAGCATATATAGAAATTCATTCATTTGAATTGAAATTATATTTGTATATGACATATCATTAATTTCACTTTATTGATCTCCTGTTTATTTGGCTTGTATTATATCGCAAATCATATCAATGTGTGATGAAAATTCGGAACTCTGTCAAACTGTTCATATTTCTATTTTACGTTCAAGTCATCTATAGAGTATATCAATTATTTCCCACATAATGTATTTGATATATATATATATATATATATATATATATATATATATATATATATATATATATATATAGGCTTTTTCCAATATGAAAAACTTTATTCTCGTTGACGTTTCGTTGTATATCACAACTTTGTCAAAACTAATGAATAATTGAATTTTATGAATTACTATAGATATCAGAATGTCAAACTTATTTATTAGAAAAATTAAATTAATTTTTTTGTATTTTCACATATTGATTTTTAGTATCAGAGGAATATTTCTAGCTTAGCATTCGCTTCGGAAGTTTTAGTCTGCTTCATTATGAAAAACCTCTGAAAAACTCATGGTAAGCCAGGTGATTCAAATAAGTGTGATTTATCTATACATATAGATAATTACATATAGTTGAGTTTTATACTTATCCAGAATGTGTATATTAATTGGTTTATGTGTGTGAAATTGAAGGTAGATCTGGAAAAAATGAGTTTTGAGATGTGATGTTTGGTGATTGTTGTGTATTCATTTTATGGGTGTTATTTGTAATAATTATATATACGTGTATATATAATTAAAATGTTTAATGTCTGTTCTTTCATTTAACCATGTTTTCTATTACATTTTTTCCAGATCTACCTTTAATTTCACACACATAAACCATTTAATATACATATTCTGTATAAGTATAAAACTCAACTATATGTAATATATATATATATATATATATATATATATATATATATATATATATATATATATATATAAACCACACGTATTAGAATCATCTGGCTTACCATGACTTTTTCAGAGGTTTGTTCATTGTGAAGAAGACTAAAACTTCCGAAGCGAATGCTAAGCCAGAAATATTCCTCTGATACTAAAAATCAATATGTGAAAATACAAAAAAAACTAGTTTGATTTTCCTAAAAAATAAGTTTGACATTTTGATATCTATAGTAATTCATAAAATTCAATTATTCTTTAGTTTTGACAAAGTTGTGATATACAACGAAACGTCAACGAGAATAAAGTTTTTCACATTAAAAGAAGCCTGTTATTGCTAAAAACATTCAAAATGAACTATCTTAAACAGGCAATAAATCAATTTTAAATATATATAAGTCCATTAATATTTTTGATAAAACTTTTAAATAACAAAGGGCTCAACAAGGAGCTTCTAAGAATTCCCAATCTAACTGTATCTATGGATTGGAATTTAAATATGTACTGTTTCTAAAATTTTAATTTAAGGGAATTATCAAACATATTATCAGTATAAAAATCTAAATTATTTATGTTCAACAAAACAAACAAAAATGGACAATTTGTTGAGAATTTTAGAGAGATATAAAGGTTTTAAGTTCAGTTTGTTGTACCACTGTTTCAGCAATATGTTGAGGGGAAAATTGTTACCATTTGAGGTTTTCATGTATATTACTTTAAGAACAAATATCGTGGACGAAAATTCGAATGCTAAACATCATTGACGTACTTTCAGTTGTATACTTCTATATATAATCCTATAATGTACATATTATCTCGAAAATCACAAATAAAATCACAGCGAGTGGTCATTATAGTTTATCGCATCACAATATCTTCCAAAATTGATACATATGTTTGAAATATTAATAGATCTGTTTGAATGTTGAATAAGAATTTGTACTCTCATACAATAATGTAAAAACACTTTTTTCTTCTAATGTTGAATACATTCAGAAGCGATAATTATCGATTTGTCGAAGATGATTGAAGTATAAAAATAAATTATTTCAATCATATTGATATATATATTTTTCCAGGTCCACCAGCCAACTTTTTCATTGTTCATCATAACAAAATTTCTTTCCCAACGAAGCAAAAATATATATCAGAAGATATGACGAATATTGTCATTACATTTGAGATAAATAATTCACTGTCTCTTTACAGTCATTTTATCATCACAGTTTTTATCCATATGCATAACAATGCGTGAATGTGATTATTTCATTTCTTTAATGTCTGATATAATTTCTATATGCACCATTTCTTTTTTTTTCTATAATTCTCCGCTCTGTGCATTGCCGTCGATTTTACTCTACACCAAATTTGTGGACGACCTCAACTATACCTGACTTTGGTGAGTAAAATAAGTATATTCTCGTAATATTAGGTGTAGTTATACATACTTATTGTAGTAATTTGATGCCGTGCGTAGTTTTCATAATAACATTAATTACCGATGGAATAATAAGTTCAAATGTATTTTTCTATTAATTGATGCTTTCACGACTCGAGACAGAATATCTTTTGAATAATTCGAAAATCTAATCATAAAAAGTATATAACTAACACAGTATCAAAACATCCTATGATTTTGATTTCTTATATCGAAATACGATTCATAAAACATTATAACTCAAAACATATATACAGATTTCAATATAATATTATCACTTAAAATCTTTTTTGATGAAGATAAGCACTAATAGTTTTGTCTCTACGCTTTTCTCTAAGCTCTAGTATCAATTAGAATTAGACTATGTAGGCTATCTATATAAAAACGATGTAGAAATTTCTCTCATAAACATTGCTTGAGTTTATCTTGGAATTAGTCACACATATTAAGAACAAACGGGAAATTTTTGAACAAATTTTGAAGAATACTGCTGTATAAAAATTGTATTTTTCAAATATCTGAAGTCTAGCATAACCGCCCTACATTATATTACATACATCTACTCAGTAACCGAATGAAACTATTTTAAAAGCTTCAAAGCGTTCTAAACAACACAGTAAATGGTTTTATTGGAGAAAAGCCGTTCTTAAAACTATTAAATTTTCAAATAATTCAAGTTTTTGGGGCAGTTCAAGTACTAACTAAGCAGAATGATTATAATTTTCATTCCACCGCTCCTCTTGACAGCAAAATCTTACCATCCCTCTCAGGCTCAAGTTAGCATTATTATATGATTTCCTTTTAATGTAATCTATTCATGTTCATTGATTTATGAACAGTTGTTTTCTGGGTCTATGAAAATAGTCCAACCTGCATTGCGTACATAATGAATTTCAAACTAATAATCCACAATTTCAAATTATAAACAACCTAAGTTCATACGTTTACTACGTATGAAAATTAGACTTTAAGTTTTTCTTTATTCCGTTGCAGACCAAAATTGCCCGAACGTGGCCTTAATGACAGAAATTGCAACCATAGCATTAAAATCATTTTATAATTTTGTGAAAAAAAAAACTAAAAACCGTAAAAATTAATCACTCCTTTGTGCATTATGAAGAATTGTGAGAGAGTTCTATTTCAATAATAAAATGTATCTCTAGGAATTACATTTTTATTAGTAAAAACATACTACTCATACATAAAGCTGTAACTCCCAGAGGGTAGATATTGGTTTTAGTAGTAGATGAAACCAGCTTAAATTCATGCAAAAAAAAGTGATATTGAAAGAAAGATTGTCATCAAATTAATCATTGATTCAATGCTGTCGGTTCTTAATAAAAAGAAATCACTTCTGATGACTGCATATTATCGATATTGAAGAAACAGTATTGTAGAGGGTCTTTATTGAAGTAACTATAACCTTTGAAATTTTTGTTTGACAAGCATCACGCAAAAACTACTGCATGATATTGAGTGCAATTTTCACCAATGCATTGCTTGAGGTCCAACTCCATTTCACCTAATGAAAAAATATATCATTCCCAGTGTTCAAGTTAATCATTGATTCAGTGCTATAGGCTCTTAATAAAAGAAATCGCTTTTGATGACTATATTATCGATATTAAAGAAACAGTATTGTAGAGGGTCTTTATTAAAGCAACTACCTTTGAAATTTTTGTTTGACACGCATCACGCAAAAACTACTGCATGATATTGAGTACAATTTTCACCAATGCATTGCTCTAGGTCCAACTACCATTTTACCTAATAAAAAAAATACATCATTTCCAGTTTTTGAAAATTAAATATGCCCGATCAACTGAAATAATATAGTTGCTTTGTATTATTTCCTTCCATCACATTTTCTTACCTGTATCCCATAGTTTTCATTTTTTCTCTTCAAATTGATTTATGTCAATCGCCCTTATAATACCAATATTTTCATTTTTTTTTCATTAAATAGAAGTTATCTGATTAAAGTTAACTAAGAGCTTTTTTAATTTTTTATTTCGAAGTGCAAAATAGTGCATAATTATTATATATGTTCTCATAATTCTTCGTCTTAGACAAAAATACTTGTCCATATTAATACTATGTCTTAATTGAAATAGGAAATGCAGCCAACCTTAGAAAGGAGGTTATACGTAACAAAATTCGAGCAATTGGAAAAATGGCTAGAGTATTCTCAGTTCTCAGGTGAGTTGATTAATTATCAAAGTGAGTATTTTAATTAAACATTTCATTTTGCATCAATCTAATTGGATATAAACGATTACTCGTTTGCTTAATTAGCCAAGTATCCCTGGAATCTTTTTTTTTACAGTAAAATGTTTCCTTTATTTAATTTTTTTTGTATGTATTTTTCTTATGTAACTGTATTTTTCTACAAGAACTAATAAAATTCTACGAAGTTCTACTTTTCTTTAAACAGGTCATATATGACAAGAATTGATGGCTTACCCATTTATTTTATTTTGATTATAATGGTTAACAACCATTAATTACAAGTTTACCTAATATACCTAAAAGAAATATATACAATATTTCAAATCCAATTACTTAATTTTGTAATATTCTATTTAATTGAAAGGACATTGGTAGTCCATAAGATGTAACATTTTTTAAATTCAGTAGTATTTCATATTTACTGTAGTTTTTAGAATATTTCAGCTTTTCATTATCATGTATTCTGTTTTACAAATAAGTATACATATGTAAAATACACATCTATTATACCTTGTCATAATAGAACAAAGTAATTTTCTGAGACAGAAATATTCTGTAATGACCTGTTCAAATGATGATTACAATGTATTATTTCAGTTGGAACAAAGAATATTTGAAGTATCTATGTATCCAAAAATATTTGTTCTTTTCTTATATCAGAGTTTACAGTAATATCTATATGAACACTTTTCATGGTAAAGAAATCAAGAGTTTATACCTATTTAATCATGACGAAACATATTTGTGTTGTTATTAATATACTATTAATATTTCATTTTATTCAGAGAGGAGAGTGAATCTGTTCTTCAACTCAAAGGACTTACCCCTACTGGTGCTTTACCACTTGGAGCCCTATCTGGTGGAAAAACAAGCCTGAAAAATGGTATGTATATCATCATATATATTATATTATATATAATAATTCTATTTAATATAATATATTGTATTAAATGAAGTATTATATATTATTTCATTGATCCCGAAGCATTTTTGACAAAATTTATATTCTTTATAACATTTTAATTTTTCTCCTCAGCATTACAAGGGTTCTCCCCCAACCATAAAATCACAAGTTTCGCAGAAGCCAAAGGGTTAGATGCAATTAATGAGCGTATGCCTCCTCGAAAAGATGCACCTCCTTCACCAGCGGATGAATCATCCCAAGACCACAATCATACCCAATCAAATGCGCACTCGTGAGCTACACTGAAACAGTTCATCATTTAAGCCATCCAAGGGTAAGCTCCAGTTGACTGCAAAATTAGCGACAACGTCGCCTTGATTTTGCAGTGTCTTATTCATAGAATAATTAATGAATAATAGAATAAAATTAATGGTGATATTGCGTAGTTATTGTAACGTGTAATTATAAACACTTGACTTTATTTCTCTTCAATACATTCAACATAGTTACTAATACTGATACACAATACGATCATATTATAATCATTTCAATCATTTTATATAGTCTGTATTATACGATTAATAAATAGTGATCATAAACGTGAAATATATGTGAAATACACAATAAAATTTCGTGTTTCAGCCAAGAGTTATTTAGAGTTAATTATGCGGTACATTTCAAAGTGTTCCAGAAAGTCTTGTGTAGGAAAGGGATTCACATTATGCAAACCTTGGTTATTATGCAAACCATGTAGTACTTGTTTTATGAATTCACTATATATAGTCAGTTCAAATCAGAAGAAAATGATATGTTGACTGATCTTATTCAACTATATATAGTGAATTTATACTACATAGTTTAAATAATAACCTAACCTTGGCTATTACTTAAACTATGTAGTATTTGTTTTGAATGAATTCACTATATCTAGTTAGATAATATCAGTCAATAAATCAGAAGAAAAGAATATGCTCCGAAGTGCAGTGATATATCCTGATCTTTAACCATACTTTCGCTTTTCAGTAAACAAACTTCTGTTATAATTTTAGGTATTTGTTAAGGAAAAAGTGTCTGCAGTATTCAAAGTGCCGTTCAAATATGAATTGTGAAGCACTACATTTTTATATTAGAATAGCTGAGAATCAGACAAGCAATTTGAACACCAGATTTTATATTCTTCTTCGAGGATGTTAATATGAAATTATTTTCAGGAACTATCATGAAGAATCAGCCCTTCCCCTTTGTGTGTGGCGGTCACTTAATCCACGTGTAACATATAAACCAATCGATGTCCATAAGACATGGACAACCACTAATCCGAAAGTGGCGGGTCTGCTTCGTCCCTTCTACTCTTTCTCTGCTCTTAAACTCTCTTCAAATATAGAACGCTCGCCGTTGCACACTGCTTCAGTCATTAAAATGCACCTGCGATCTAGTTTAAAATCCCCACATTCCACTACTCGAAGGATAAACAACGCCTGTCAAGACAGTGATGACGCAGAATCTGTTATTTGGATTATATCATGTGTCCTTTTAAGTGGACTTTCTAAAATGAGTAGAATGAAACTACTCTTAAGTTTTTAATTTATTTTAATGTTTCTATTATTGTTCTTGTAGCGAGCAGATTTTAGATTTAAGCAGTGTAAAACTGCGGGCAAACTGGCTGGCCAGTTCTTGGTCGCAGCACGTGTTGGGTGATAAAGACGTGCCATAATCTTAATGTCGCCATTTTTCCATGTTATACAGTTTTACATTGATATTCACTTATGTTCTGTGTGTAAGAGTGTAATTTAACAACAATAATGCTTCATATATTTCGAATATTTTCAACATGATACTATTAGGGTACATGTGGAATCTCTCTATTTTTCAGATAAGTATTTATTGATACATTAACATCTATACCACCGAGTAAAGTTTGTTTGCAATATCTCATTTTGACACCATATCCAAAGAGTAGACTAAATTAAGACATCTATCTGAAAGGTATTTTTCATATCAAATATATCAATTCTTTATTTTTTTAATTGTCCAATTTCCATTTATTATATGCACATTTAACTAACTTCTTTCTGGAAGATTTAAGTAATGAATATGTGATACGTCCTGATTAATCAATTTGATAACTTCTATTGTTGTCATCTTCGAAATTTCTTTCTCAAAAATTGGACTTATTGTGTATTCATAATTGAGTGCATTTTTGGAAAAGCTGAATTATGAGGTGGACGTTTTTTTATTATTATGATTTGATGATAAAATGTGAGATTCCAATCAATTTCATTAAATATTACGTAGAATTATTATAATTTTTTTGATGGAGACTAAGAATCTCAATTTCAGTGTAACTGCTCATCATTTATATGTTCAGTGTTGCTATTCTTCAACACTCTTAAAGTTTGAATTCATATATATATATATATATATATATATATATATATATATATATATATATATATATATATATATATATATATATATATATTCATTCAAACTCTTTCCATTAAATAATTCTAATCGCACAATGTATGATCTGAATATACATGTAGCTAGAATTTAATGTATTTCTATGGCGAATGAAAAATAAGGTGTTATATAATTCGAAACATCAGCTGTAAATATCGCATAATTGTTTGATTTTTCAGTGCAACATTTGAAACTGTAGATTGGAGGACCATGATAATAGATTTTATACTTCATACTCACTATCGATACTAAATGTTATTTACGCTACTTTTTCTCTCCAATGTGATATTGCAAATGAATGATAAACTTTGCTACAAACTGTACTTATTTTGAATTGTACAAATTGTGTTATATTACTCTGTAAAGTATAAAAGTTTCTATAGTGCTTTTCAGAAATTAATATTCATTTCATGTCGGAAATGTGAGAAATTTTAGGTCTTTGAAATATAATAGTAATGAGATGGCATTTTTGGAAATTTAGTTGAAAACAAAAATTTGTTTGTTGTTATGTTTATGAATTTAATAAATATGAAGCGTTACTTCTGCAGACATGTGTGTGTTTGCGAATAGTGTGATTGGAAGTCTTTAATTGAAGATTAAACTATTTCTGAAAACACTTTCATTAATAAAGCAGATTTGTTTTGAATATCATTTTCTGAAAAGTCCAATGTATGGATGGGCTTATTTTGTGTGGAAGCGTATTTAATTATAAATATTATATAAATATCTTGATCTTAATAAAATTCTGTAAATTTACAATATATTATATACATCATATATTATGGCATAGTTGAATTAATAGGTAAAATCTCAAATATCCATAAATATGAAAATTATCAAAAGTTCCATATGGCGTCCCTCAACCTTATTGCATAGATAACAAAATTGTTCTTTTATATGGTATTTTTTGCTAGATTCCTCAAATGGCAGTAAAACTTTTCAATGCCTAATTTTTTTTATTACCCGATTTGTGAGGGTATACAGTTGCTTCAAATTTATTCTTTTGTGAACTTTATAGTATTTTGGTCACTGATTTTAATCAGGTGAAACATTGCAAATTGTTTTTAATTATGCATGAATCGTAATTCGTGATTATGAGAAGATATTGAAAATTTTTATTACTGCTCCTTCAGTGCCTTCGGACTGAATTCTAGATATTATATACTCAACTGTGTGTCCATACCTTTCTCTTTGTATAATACTACCCAATTGGTCCTTCCTTTTTTCTGACTAACTAATAAATGAAATATGCATCAATAGATTACATAAATGGTGATCGTTCTTGAATTCGGATTTGTTATAATAAAATTTTCATCGATAATTTTTGTTTTATTATTGAATTTAGAAGTTCCAACTTTCATCATTCAAATGTTGGTAGCTAGTTGGGTTTTTATCTTATCTACAAGTATAATAATAATTTGAATTTCGCAAACTTATTTCTCTCATTGGTAATATTGATTTCAAGTGTTTGTGCTCAACCATTTTGTTATTTAAAATATTTAAAACTAATACTTATTTGGGTATATATAATTTGCACATAGTATAAAGAACAAATGAATATTTGAGAAGCGAAAAAAATTGTTTGATGTTCAAATACTCTCATATTATGGTGGAAAATTGTCCTTCAATAGTTAATTTTTCCCCAGATGTGTTGATGTAAGGCAACTGAATACTCTGTTGGAAATCACAACTTTCTCTTATATAATTCATATTTAATTTTAAGTTCATCTAATCCTTTGATCGACGTCTTGCTATGAAAATTTTATTTATTTTTTGTATAGAAATTTTTTTAACGTCTATGTAAATATTTAATGTCGACGTATTTGGTGAAAGTCAGTCTTCAGAAGAAATTTTAGTTTACAGCATATTTATATTTATGTATGATACCCAAAAAGGTGGCATTAAAGTGGTATGAAATTTAAGAGGAATAATTCTAATTTGTATATACGGGAGCACGTAATTATCCCCCAATAACGACGAATCTATCTCTGAAGACTGACCTCTCATTATTTTTAGATTTTCTCTGATTTTGTTAAATATCATCCATCACAGGAAAATACACTGAGAATTTCTATTGAATTTTCGATATGTCATATTGTGGCTGACGAGGAGTAGTCAATTTTTCTATGATGTGTGGTATACGAAATTATTTTTGTAATGTTTCATCCTAACCTTCCGAATGTCATGTACGACTGTTTGTGAAAAGAATAATGGTGCAAATAAGCAATAAAACTTTGAATGGTCATAGCAAATATTTTCAAAACTATGGTGAAAACCAGCTGTATATTTATAATTTTCATGTTTGAAAACAATTATGTACCTACTTGAAAGTTGTCAGACACTGGAATATTAACGGAGAAACTATTCTGCATTTACCAATCTGCAAATTTGAATGTGAAACTTGCCACACTATTCCTGATTTATTCATACATATAGAGCAGCATATAAAAATTTTCTCTAATATTCTAAAATTATTCTTCAGTTCTTACTCTTCCGTAGTTTCTGGAAATTTTGGTGATCATTACAACTAATAGTTTACAGTTCTCTTTGTTAATTCTTTGCATTAAATTCGTCTGAATATTTTATTTTTTTGCAAGAACCTTTTGATTATTTCTACGAATAGGTTAACTTATTGTGATAGATATGGCTATGTATTGTTTTCTGTAATTTTTTGTAATCAAATTCGCTATATATAATATATACGGTGGCTTCGCATTCACCGTTTGATATGAAATTTGGGTGCAAGTTCAAAAATCTACCTTGAAAATTAGATAAATATGAAACTATATCTGTATTGCCTTCATACTTCCTATTTATTATGGTACTACCATAGTCACTAAGGTATTGAAATTTTATACTTTCAATGCTTTAGTACTCTCACTCTTGCCGCTGCATTGTGAAAATTTTAATATAATTATAGTACAGAGCTCTCAACCATGATCAAAAAATTTATCATTTTACGTAAGTGTAGTTGCCTTATTTATTCTTCAACTACCTTCTTCTGCTAACAAAGGATCAATACTTTTCATCGAATATTTTGATTGAGAAACGAATATTTTATTTTTCAATTTGCCTTTTATATATTCTTAAAAATATTTCATAAACTGTATGGACATTAGTTTCGGGGGTATAAGACATAGTATTTTAAATTAGAAAACAAAATGCACAATCACATTCACATTTTCTTCAATCTTACGTATTGATTATTTAGATTATTATTTATTATCAATGTCTGTAACAGGATTATAATCAGCCAAAATATTCATTTGGGACAAATAATTTTTGATCTCCATATATAATTTATCTGAATATTGGATGTATGCTATATAGTTAATCAGTTTCTTATATAAAACAGTCAATGGACTTATAAAAGTAATAGAGATGTTACCCAAAAAATTTAAATGAAGAGTTATTTATAAAATTTATTGAAATAAAAATCTATAACCATTCTGTAATATGAAACCTACTCGATATCAATTTTAAAAATGTAGAGTTCGGTAATTTGTCCTAAAATATCGAAATAAAAATCAACATAGGTATAGCAATTGTCTCATCAAATAAATATACTTCATATCAATGTTTCACATATTTTCGATTTTTCAAGAAAAAAAAAGTATGCAATTGTAAACTTTTTTATTAGAAGTCATACTTGGCAGTGCTGAGTAGAAAAATGGAACTGCAGGTTTTCATCTTACTGTTTTTTTGTAAAGACTCACAGCAAATCATGAGAATTTCAATTTTTGTCACAGAAGTAATGATTGTATATTCTCATTATAATGGTAATTTTGGTTTATGCATTCATAATTTATTCTATTAGTTTGAACCTGTAAAAAATATTTTGTAAATACGTATCGATGTCTGCAACTAGAGTTGAAAGTGAAGTAATTTGAAAAGAAATTGGGTACATTTGCAATTGAAAAAATTGTTTTGCACTCTGAAGTAAATAATGTTCAGTACAACTTCAATGTTTCGATATATCCTGTGCCTTTTTCTTCGTGTTCTCCGAAACTTATTTGTAGACAAAAAAATTCCGATGCACTGAAAATCTGTAAAACGCGTCTTTTCATAAATATTATATAGCTGACTATTTAACGTTACTTAAGAAGCATAACGTATTCATTTTGAAAATTTCTAAACAGTATATTTCGAGTACACAGATCATGGTTCAAATCTCAGGTACTTTTTAGAATTAGGTGAATGTTTTCGAATTATTGAATATACCTAACTATAGTCATATTGCGTTAATATTCATTCCTATTTAAAGAAACACAACTTTCATTAAACAAATTTCAAAACTTATGCATGTGCAAAATAATATGTGACCATTATTTATATCTGTGATCACATTACGTTTTTGATAAAGCTTCATTTTTGCTGTTTTGCACAACATTCATAGTAAAAAATGGAAGAGAATTTTTTCGTATTAACCCGAAGTTGCAGGACTCCATTTTGTTGAATAATTGGATTGTGTTCTTAATATACCACATTGAAATTGATATTGTTTCATTTCATATCAGTAAACATGTATATATATATATATATATATATATATATTTTTTTTAGCAATAACAGTTTTGACAAAGTTGTAATATAACAACGAAACGTCAACAAAAATAAACTTTTTCATATTAAAAAAGCCTGTTATTGCTAAAAACTTTCAAAATAAATATCTTAAACAGGCAATGAATCAATTTCAAGAAATATATATATATATATATATATATATATATTATAAATAAACAGTAGTCGTGCTGTATAGTGACTATAACGCCTTTTGCTTATTGATGCTGACGCATTCAACTCCCACCGTGGTCTTGGGCCGTTTAGAATCGACAAAACGGTAGTTCCATCAGACGAGCACGGCTCTTGAAAGGGAGAACCAGGGCTAACACTCGTACTTTTACTGCGTTACGAGTGCTAGTGTATATATATTTATATATACTATCCCTCAAATGAGAATTGGTAGGACACCTGGCAAGAAGAACTGATAATAGCTGGACTACAAAAGTAACAACATTGTGTCCACGCTATATCAAGAGGCCCAGAAATCTAAGTGGGACCATGTTGAAACGTCTATATAAGGTGATACATATCATGTGGGTGGAGTTGATGAATAATAATTTTGTGTATCTACTTTAAATGTTTTTTATATTTGCAACCTTAATGCAATATATATTCAATTTTATTTATTGAAACATATCAGTAATAACTGAAATTCAGATGTCTCATTACATGATCAGTTGTAAACACTTTTAATGCATTCCGCATTTTCCATTTCCCTAGGCTCAGGTAGTTCATTGCATAGAGAATTCTTGAACTTCGTTTCATAGTTCTCGGCAAACTCAGCTACGGGTTCGATCAGTTCTTTCGTTAAATGAACGGAATATACGAAATCCAAGTGATTCCATCTTTTATTCGGCAAGATAAATTGCCTGACGCACATTGGTAGTGCATTACACATTTCTTCGATATCCTGGAATGATCAAAAGATGAATCATATCTATATTATTATAAAAGTTGATACAGACGGATGAATGTAACGCTAAATAGAAATGCTATAGACTAATTTCAGTCAAACAAACTGATCTTCACTGTGAAAACAGGAAGTTAACACTCTGTGAAATCTGGAAGTCAACAGTGATCATTATTTGATCACAATTCCAATGACCACAATTTTTCCCTATCAAATGAATTATCCACTCTTACTCATATTTTTCTATAAAATGACCTACACCCTAAAACTAATTGTATCCGTAATCACAACATATAGCCAGATGAGTAAAATATAGCGTTACAATAATACAACTTATTATTATTAACCCATTTATATAGGGACTTTTTCAACAAGAGCTCTCAGGAATGCACCAACTAAACAATATCTTCCGTTTTATTCGAGTTTATTTTCTGGGTGTGATGATATTCTTTGAATTCTGAGAAGTATTGAGAATTTTAGCCAAACAAAAATTCAATTATGAGAACTAATATTCATAATAAAACAATATCAAAAATTTTTCTTCTAAATAATGTATGATGCAAGTTTAGAAATAATCAAAATATAATAAGTTTAATGATAATTTAAATCTTCATAGTAGGTATACCCAGTAACCTTTCAAAAATTCAATATATAACTTACCTACGTAGGTATCTATTACATTTAGTGGCAACATGACTTATACGAAGAACAAAGAGATACAAAATGTAAACATAAACCTACTGAAAAAATCAAATTATTGAAGGTATTGCTAAAGTATAACGAAGCTCAAGAAAACACTGCCAGAATGCATGAATTATCTTATAACTGGTAAGATTCACCTGACTGATGAGAAAAAGACTATTTTGAATTTTGTTAGTTGCACCTACATAATTATCAATGATCAAATGGTTTGACATCTGAATTCTTATTCCCATCTATACACTACTGAGATGTGAGAACGTCAGGAATTCCTCAGGTATCTTTTATGTCATGGATAATTATTGAATCTCGACGAACACTTTTTGAACATTTTATATATATATATAGAGAGAGAGAGAGAGACTCTAAATCGAAATATTAAAAATAAAACTGTCAGGGAGCTGTCCTGAATTTCCAAAAATTAATCGATCTTGTTGAATTTTTCGAAACGCACTTAATATTCTCTCTCGAAAGTGATGGGTTCGTTCTCGTTGACAATATTTGTGTATACAGCTCCCTGTGAGTTTCAATATTTCAATTAAGAGTCAGTATTATATATTGTCACAGGAAACGGGGATATTACACCGGAGATCATGCGAAGAACCAGAACAGCTTGGACAGACTGAAACACATCTTCAAATCAGATATGCCACTATCCTTAAAGAGCAAAGTGTTTGACAATGCGTATTACCAGCGAGGACCTACGCCAGCGAAAGTTGTATCATGAAACCTGCTCACATCCAGAAGCTTCGAACAACCCAGCGGAGTATAGATGGGCCTAACCAAACGAGATAGAATACGCTGCAGCTGGATAAGAGGTCAAACAAAGGTGAAGGATGTCGTGGAGTGTGTAAAAGTGGAAATGGGCAGGTCATCTAGCCCGAACAAGAGATGAGCGTTGGTTAGCTGGTTGGTGATTGGGAGCCCAGAGACAGGGTAAGACCAAGAAAGCGCCCTCACGATCGATGGGATAAAGAGCTTGTGGGTGGCTGGGCATTGCCTGGAAGAGAGAGACTGTGCTGTTAGGGAATCTTGGCAAAGACAGGGGGAAGCTTTCGTTCTGCAGTAGACGGGCAGAGGTTGATATGATGATGATGATATAATATATATATATATATATATATATATATATATATATATATATATATATATATATATATATATATATATATATATATATATATATATATATATATATATATATATATATATATATATATATATATATATATATATATCTTGAAATTGATTTATTGCCTGTTTGAGGTATTTATTTTGAAAGTTTTTAGCATTAACAGGCTTTTTTAATATGAAAAAGTTTATTTCTGTTGACGTTTCGTTGTTATATTACAACTTTGTCAAAACTAATGAATAATTGAATTTATGAGTTACTATGGATATCAAATGTCAAACTTAATTTTTTGAAAAATCAAATTAGTTTTTTTGTATATTCACTTATTGATTTTCATTATCAGAGGAATATTTCTGGCTCAGCATTCGCTTCGGAAGTTTTAGTCTTCTTCACCATGAGGAAACCTCTGAAAAACTCATGGTAAGCCAGGTGATTCTTAAGTGTGATTATATTTACATATATACAATTACATATAGTTTTTTATATACTTATCCAGAATGTGTATATTGTTCGTTTATGTGTGTGAAATTGAAGGTAGATCTGGAAAGAATGAGTTGTGAGATGTGATGTTTTGTGATTGTTGTGTGTTTATTTTGCGAGTGTTATTTGTGAGGTTTATTAAGTTGTTGTAGATAGAATTTAGATGTTTAATGTCCGTTCTTTCATTGACTGTGTTTTCCAAATTTTTACGAATGTGTAACATTTCTAAAATTTCTCTACATTTTTTGTCTCTTTCAGTTGCCAAAATTTTCGTATTTTTGTAATCAAAATCATGTTTTTCTGTTATTTTATGTTTATTTAAGGCTGTGATTTGAGTTTTCGCGTATTTATGTGCTTTGATTCTTTCTTCGAGATTTTGTGCTGTTTGACCGATATAGCTTTTATTGCAATTGTTACACGGAATATTATAAACTGTATGAGTTTTTCTCTGAATTACAGTTTTACTTTTTAATTTTGTATATATTTCTTTGATTTGATTTTTGGCAGTATGTGCTATTCTTAAATTATAAGGTTTTAATATTTTAGCAATATTTGTACTTAGTTTTGGAATATATGGTAAGGGAATGTAATTATTTTCGTTAGATTCATTTCTTTTTGAATTTAAAGTATTATATAATTTATGAATTCTGCTTTTCATGATTTTGTTGATTAAATTTGATGGGTAATTATTTTTCATGAGAAGAGTACGAACTTCTTCAAGTGTTTCATGTCGTAAACATGGTGATGTTAATTTTAGTGATCTATCTATAAAATTAATTATTATACCTTTTTTCTGGGAATAATGATGATTACTTATATAATTTATGGTTCGTTGCGAATTTATTTCTTTTCTGTACCATCTTGTAAAAATTTTGTTATCTTTTCTTATAATTGTTATATCAAGAAAATTTAATTTTTCATCTTTTTCTTCTTCAAGTGTGAATTGTAATTTATTATGAAAACTATTGAAACGTTCTAGTATATTATTAATTTGATCTTTATCTGCTATTATTAAACAATCATCAACATATCTTTTATATAATAAGATATTTTCTTCTAAATTTTTTATTATATCTTCTTCTAAAAATTCCATTACTAATTGTGCAATGACACTTGAAATTGGACTGCCCATTGCTACACCATCTAGTTGTTGATAAAATTCATTTTTATATTGAAAAAAATTTGTTCCTAAAGTGAATTTTACTGCTTCAATGAATTCATTTTTTGGAATACAAGTGAAATTTTTTAAAATATTCCATTTTAGATCTATTATGTTTGGAACGATTGCATTGGGTATATTAGTATAAAGTGAGATTACATCTAAAGAATATAATTTATGATTTTCATTAAGTTGTAAATTTTTTAGATTATCAACTAAATGATAAGAGTTCTTGATATAAAATTGATTTTGATTTATTACATTTTTTAAAATTGAAGAAAGAAATTTAGAAAGATTATATAGAGGAGATTGAATATATGAAACAATTGGTCTTAATGGAATATTATTTTTATGTATTTTAGGTAAACCATAAAATTTGGGTGGTAGACTATTATGTTGTATTAACTCTTTAGCTGTTTTTGGTGATATAAAATTATTTGTTTCCCATTTTTTTATTAGTTTGTTAGTTTCATTCTGTAAAGTTTTTGTTAGATCTCTCTTAATTTTTTTATACGTAATTGTATCACTAAGCATTTCGTTAATTTTTTGTTCATATTCAATAGTTTCTAGAATGACTGTTTTATTTCCTTTATCGGATTTTGTTATAGTTAATTGTGGATTAGATTTTATGAATGATTTTGTTTTATTTAAATTTTTCATAAGAAGTTTATTTTCAGCTGTATTTTTTATATTTTGAAAATTATTATGGTATGATTCAATTGTATTAGTTACTTTTAGTCGAATTGAGTTTTGATTTTCAGTAGGTAATTCGGAAATTCCTTTTTCTATTTTCGTAATGATATTGAAAATCGGAATTTGATCTACGTTATTTATTTGTACCGCGTGTTTTGGATCTAAATTGAGTATATTGTTGACATATTCTGGTATTTCTGTTTTTGTTGTATTTATAACATTCTCATAAGATGATGATGTTGGAAATTCTATATTTATTTGTTCAACGTAAAGTTTGTTGAATTTTCTTATTTTCTTGAGTTTATTTTTTTCAATAAGAATATTAATTTTTCTAGTTTCATTTTGTTGAAAATTTTCGAATATATGAGTTGGAAGAGTATTTCTTAATGATTGTGTTAGATTTTGTATTATTTTTGTGAGTGTTTTTATTTCTTTTGTTGTATCTGTAATAATAAGGTTGATAGTTTTTTGTATATATTTTTTGTTGAGATTTTTGAATTTTCTGGATAAGTACTCACAATTAAAGTTGATATGATTTCTGTTCAACTTCAGAAAAAAAAAAAAAAAACTATCAACCTTATTATTACAGATACAACAAAAGAAATAAAAACACTCACAAAAATAATACAAAATCTAACACAATCATTAAGAAATACTCTTCCAACTCATATATTCGAAAATTTTCAACAAAATGAAACTAGAAAAATTAATATTCTTATTGAAAAAAATAAACTCAAGAAAATAAGAAAATTCAACAAACTTTACGTTGAACAAATAAATATAGAATTTCCAACATCATCATCTTATGAGAATGTTATAAATACAACAAAAACAGAAATACCAGAATATGTCAACAATATACTCAATTTAGATCCAAAACACGCGGTACAAATAAATAACGTAGATCAAATTCCGATTTTCAATATCATTACGAAAATAGAAAAAGGAATTTCCGAATTACCTACTGAAAATCAAAACTCAATTCGACTAAAAGTAACTAATACAATTGAATCATACCATAATAATTTTCAAAATATAAAAAATACAGCTGAAAATAAACTTCTTATGAAAAATTTAAATAAAACAAAATCATTCATAAAATCTAATCCACAATTAACTATAACAAAATCCGATAAAGGAAATAAAACAGTCATTCTAGAAACTATTGAATATGAACAAAAAATTAACGAAATGCTTAGTGATACAATTACGTATAAAAAAATTAAGAGAGATCTAACAAAAACTTTACAGAATGAAACTAACAAACTAATAAAAAAATGGGAAACAAATAATTTTATATCACCAAAAACAGCTAAAGAGTTAATACAACATAATAGTCTACCACCCAAATTTTATGGTTTACCTAAAATACATAAAAATAATATTCCATTAAGACCAATTGTTTCATATATTCAATCTCCTCTATATAATCTTTCTAAATTTCTTTCTTCAATTTTAAAAAATGTAATAAATCAAAATCAATTTTATATCAAGAACTCTTATCATTTAGTTGATAATCTAAAAAATTTACAACTTAATGAAAATCATAAATTATATTCTTTAGATGTAATCTCACTTTATACTAATATACCCAATGCAATCGTTCCAAACATAATAGATCTAAAATGGAATATTTTAAAAATTTCACTTGTATTCCAAAAAATGAATTCATTGAAGCAGTAAAATTCACTTTAGGAACAAATTTTTTTCAATATAAAAATGAATTTTATCAACAACTAGATGGTGTAGCAATGGGCAGTCCAATTTCAAGTGTCATTGCACAATTAGTAATGGAATTTTTAGAAGAAGATATAATAAAAAATTTAGAAGAAAATATCTTATTATATAAAAGATATGTTGATGATTGTTTAATAATAGCAGATAAAGATCAAATTAATAATATACTAGAACGTTTCAATAGTTTTCATAATAAATTACAATTCACACTTGAAGAAGAAAAAGATGAAAAATTAAATTTTCTTGATATAACAATTATAAGAAAAGATAACAAAATTTTTACAAGATGGTACAGAAAAGAAATAAATTCGCAACGAACCATAAATTATATAAGTAATCATCATTATTCCCAGAAAAAAGGTATAATAATTAATTTTATAGATAGATCACTAAAATTAACATCACCATGTTTACGACATGAAACACTTGAAGAAGTTCGTACTCTTCTCATGAAAAATAATTACCCATCAAATTTAATCAACAAAATCATGAAAAGCAGAATTCATAAATTATATAATACTTTAAATTCAAAAAGAAATGAATCTAACGAAAATAATTACATTCCCTTACCATATATTCCAAAACTAAGTACAAATATTGCTAAAATATTAAAACCTTATAATTTAAGAATAGCACATACTGCCAAAAATCAAATCAAAGAAATATATACAAAATTAAAAAGTAAAACTGTAATTCAGAGAAAAACTCATACAGTTTATAATATTCCGTGTAACAATTGCAATAAAAGCTATATCGGTCAAACAGCACAAAATCTCGAAGAAAGAATCAAAGCACATAAATACGCGAAAACTCAAATCACAGCCTTAAATAAACATAAAATAACAGAAAAACATGATTTTGATTACAAAAATACGAAAATTTTGGCAACTGAAAGAGACAAAAAATGTAGAGAAATTTTAGAAATGTTACACATTCGTAAAAATTTGGAAAACACAGTCAATGAAAGAACGGACATTAAACATCTAAATTCTATCTACAACAACTTAATAAACCTCACAAATAACACTCGCAAAATAAACACACAACAATCACAAAACATCACATCTCACAACTCATTCTTTCCAGATCTACCTTCAATTTCACACACATAAACGAACAATATACACATTCTGGATAAGTATATAAAAAACTATATGTAATTGTATATATGTAAATATAATCACACTTAAGAATCACCTGGCTTACCATGAGTTTTTCAGAGGTTTCCTCATGGTGAAGAAGACTAAAACTATATATATATATATATATATATATATATATATATATATATATATATATTGTGTTGATATTGTTTTTCATCACCTGATATTTTATGAGAACGTCGCCGATGCTATAGTACATTGCTATGGGAACATCAATTGTCTCAATAGGATAATCATCCGGCATAGGTTTACCATATATCTCAATGTTCTTTTCTTCTCCGTGATCGAAAGGACGAAAATGACCTAAAACGAAATATTCAAATAAATTTTATTATAACCTATAGTGCTATATATATTAATACATATATGCCTACAAAAGTGAAAGTCAATTCATATTATTATGCATTCGAAAACGAAATGAAAACGTTTACGAATAATATTGATATATTATCAAAATTTGGAAATAAGTAAATACACAATTTGGGACTGGTGAACACTTTATACGATATTTTTCTCAATTCAGCCGTTTTTGAAAAAAATCCATACCTGAGTTTATAAGTTGAACAAAATGCAGTATTTGATACAATGATACACTCGTCCCAAATTTCACAGCCAGAGGCAACATTTCCTGAAATAAGTGTTGTTCAATTATTTGACTTATAACAAAAAAATAACAGACTTTCCAATTATTCATAATATCTTAATTATTAGTTAGTTTTTCAGTTATTTATTATATATATATGTATATATATATATATATATATATATATATATATATATATATATATATATATATATATATATATAGCTTTCAAGATCTTTTTAGCAACAACAGGCTTTTTTTATTGAAAAAGTGTTCATTTCAGTTGACGTTTTGCTGCAAAAGTTGCAAATTGCAACTCTGTCAAAAAAATTTGCAACGAAAAGTCGACTGAAATAGAAATTTTTTCAATCAAAATGCCCCATTATTGTTGAAAATAACTGAAAAACTAAAGATATCCAACAGGCATACATGTGTACACACTCGTACATATACTTTTTGTGTTAATAGCATAGATTAAAGAAAATGAAATCTAGAACAATCATTCGAAAAGTTCAATTCAATCAAAAGAATGCTATAGCTAGCTCTACTATAATAATAATACATTTATTTCCAACAGATATACATCCAATTACAGGAAAAAAATAACGAATTGAATAAAAATAATATCTAATGAATAAGAAAAATTAAAAGAAAGTATATAAGCGAATATATACAACGAAATTAAAATTAATTGATTCATAAATTAATACAATAAGCAAATGGAACAAACTTAAAATAAAATATTATCTATTTCAAAGTCACAGGTAGTCAAAGGAAGTTGATGAATTATAGTTAGTGAAGTCAACGAAAATAAAATTAAAATTAATTGATATATAGAATAAACAAATGAAACAAACTAAAATTGAAACTAAATATTATCTATTACAAAGACTTTTGAAGTCAACAGAAGTTGATGAAAATACCTCGACACCCTATTGCGCTGTTCTGAGTGGCATGTCAAAATCACTGATAGCTGATCAAAGTAGATATCCCATTGACCTCAACACACATCACAAAGAATACACACTAAATTAATACAAAAAAGTGACATAACATTTGATCTGCAGTAAATGACATAAAGTGTATCATTTCGCCTCAGGGCAGGCCTTTCTCCGCGAATATTCATTTTGCCATTTCTTGGGTCAATCGAATTGCGCAAAATTTTTAAGAGTAACCTTAACCCTTTTCTGCGAAGTGTAGCAGAATTGGTACATTTTGATCAGACAGGCGTCAGCTGTTTCATTGCACGTGCAATTGCTATTTCGAAGTGTAATATGAAGTGTTTTTTGTTGAAGAAATCGTTACTTGCTGGTAGAAATTCATTATTAGAGGTATGTATATTATTACTTTGAATTTATTCAACTATAATGTCGAAAGAAATCAAATCTATCAAAAATTAAATTTTATGTAGCAAATATGCAACATTGTGCAAGAACGGTTTTATTTCTATTTACAGAAATGGAGACTTCGAAATCAATAAATAAACTAACTGATGAAGAAAAGATCACCTTGCACCACATCTAAGTGAAATTAGTGAAGATGGATTAGATAATGACGAAGATTGGTCAGAGGAAGATCCTGAGCCGTTAAATTTTGAGGGATATGATTTTCCTATTCTCAATGAAAATATCTTTGACGATATTGTTATAAGAGGTTTGACAGCGTAGAATTTGAAGATGGAATTATTCTTGAAGCAGAAAACGAAGCGAAAATAGCGATAGATAGGAAGTCTTCGAACAAGAGCTTTTTCAGAAAAAAAGGGAAAGATGCAAAGTTCCCAAATGTAAAGGATTTACTTTTATGTTTTGTAAAAATGCAAAGTGCATTAAATGCATACAAAATACATAAATTTTATGTTTAAGAAAAACCCAGAACTTTCCATACCTAAAAGGTAAATAAATATTTTAACTTTCTTTAAAGATAATTGATTCATCTACTTATGTAAATACAACATTTAGTTTATGTAGCAGAAATGCAACATTGTGCCTTAAAAACTAGAAATGATTATAATTTTTGTCACCGTTCTGGTACAATGTAGCAACATATCAATTTTCTCTAAAAAAAATATTTTACTTATAGAAGGTTTTTTAAATATTTTTTCCAATCACTAGACCAAAAAATCTATCTTGTAGATTTTTTTATACAAAAATAAAAATGTGTGCAGTAAAGTGAACCGAAAAAAAGAACCGAAGCGTTCACAATACCCATGTTATCGGTTAGAATGGAATGTTCGAAGCCTCTCGAAGGATATTCCCCATAACATCTGAGATACATATAAGTACTTCAAACATTTTCTCTGAGCTGCCTTCAAGTCAACAATAGAACTATTGTACAGAAGAGACCAAATTATAGACGTATATTCCGATTTACTGCGAATACAGGTGTAGTACAGCGTTTTCATTGTGCAGAGATTAACAAAGCTGCTTCAATTTATGACCAAATATTCCAGAAATCTAGAAGCAGAAGCCGTGATACAAGTTATGTGTTCTGAGAAGGACATCTTTTAATTGAATACAACTGCCAGTTCATTAAACTCAACACATCTATCTAGAATTTGAACTTCCAATTTATAGCTGTAATGGGTTGGAGTGAACTTTCAAAAAATGATTAAACTTGACATATATAATATTAATATATAATATAATTTGTTTTCGTTTTCTGTTTTCGTTTCTATGTCTTCCATTTGAAGAAATGGTTTCAATTTCTATAGTAATAACTATACTTTTACTTTTTGCATGAGGGTGCCATATATAATTCACATATGTAATTGGATAACATACGCCTATGATGGCCTCTTATTAGTTTTCATATTTTGATGTTCAACATCGAACTGAAAATAAAAAAAAAAAGCTTATTGTGCAATTAAATAAACATAGGTTTATAACATAAAATTGAACAAAACCGAATTTTCGTATCTCTAGTGGTTTTCAGGTCATAAAAATATAGTTCGAAGGCCATCACAGGTGATTTTCGGCTATACCATAGATGCATATCAGCAATTAAGGTCTGTGTTTAACAAATATATTTAATAGTGTTGGCGTTTACTTGATGTAAATCCATTATAACTGAACATAAACTTGAATTCAAACACTTGAACTTATGATTTACACTTTATTCGCTACATAGCATGACGCGTTTCGTCGTTACAAACGACTTCTTCAGATGTTATTCTGTAAGCATCTGAAGAAGTCGTTTGTAACGACGAACAGCGTCATGCTATGTAGTCAATAAAGTGTAAATCATAAGTTCAAGTGTTTGAATTTAAATTTATATTCAATTTAACAAATATGTTGATAAACTTTTAAATAAAAAGATACATACATCATTGAATTCTTTTGTCTCACCACCTGATAAAATATGAAATGTTTTAACACAGAAATCAGGAACAACAAAGCCACACATCATCTCTAATAGGTCATGGACATGTAGATTTTCGGGAAAGAATTCGTAAAAGCCAGTTTCTTCAAGGTAAAGCTGTAATTTTATTAAACAGAATTATTCGTTATTTTAGTAGATTTTCTGAACGATATCTTGGAATACTAATTCTTCATTGAATATTATAAAGTAATATAAAAGTATTCCATTACTTTTTTTCGATAATTCTTCAACAAATTATTCAAAAGAACATTATCAGCAGAGCTGGAAATGTGAAACATGAACAATGTGATGTCGCCATTATACTCCTAGGGATAAATGTTGAGAATATTGATATCGATGCCTACATTTATTGGAAGCGTTAATGTTTCGTACTGCAAGGTACTCATCAGTTACGCAACGTCCAACAAATGAAAGGCAACGACTTCAATCATCACATACCCATATATCACATACATCAATGCCTACCTGCGATGAGATATTTATACCTTCTAGAAATTTTGTACAGACAATAAGATAAATTAAGAACAAGGTTTATCAGGTATGAAAATGGAGTGAAGAAATTTACGGTATTTGAGATTTAAGTTGCTTGTTTTTGTGACAGCCGTTTACACATGTTTCAAGCTAATTGGCTATCATCAGAACGGCATAGTTCAAATTATTAGATGTTCAAACTTGGATTTTGATTGAAAAGAAAAAAAAGACACAGAACAAAACAACACAAAATTCCACGTCTAATATAAACATCTAATAACTTGAACTACACCGTTCTGATGATAGCCAATTAGCTTGAAACATATGTAAACGGCTGTCACAAAAACAAGCAACGTAAATCTCAGGTAAATACCGTAAATTTCTTCACTCCAATTTCATACCTGATGAACCTTCTTAATATATATATATATATATATATATATATATATATATATATATATATATGAAATGAAAATTTTTTGTGCTTATGGCACTGAATGAAATATTTAAGAAAATGAACACTAGAACATTCATTGAAATTAATCAAGAGAATGTTATAGTAGAGCTAGATATGTGAACGTGTACGATGTGATGTCTCCATTATCCTTCAAGGGATAAATGTTAGAGAAATATTGAAATCGATGCCACACCTGATGGAAGTGCGAGTTTCGTTCTGCAAGGAACTCGTCAGTCGCACCACGTCCATCGAAGTGAGGCAACGATTCCAACCTCCGAGCATCTTCTTGTGACTTCAAGCGGAAGATCATAGAGTAATGAATACTCTATAACTCCATCTATAGAAATCAGTAGAAAACATAATTTTCATAAGATAGATGCTTGGTGTGTCTGTAATCCGAGAGAGGTGTTTTCTACTGATTTCTATAGATGGAATTATAGAGTATTCATTACTCTATGATCTTCCGCTTGAAGTCACAAGAAGATGCTTGGAGGTTGGAATCGTTGCCTCACTTCGATGGACGTGAAGCGACTGACGAGTTCCTTGCAGAACGAAACATATATGTCTCGCACTTCCATCAGGTGTGGCATATATATATATATATATATATATATATATATATATATATATATATATATATATATATATATATATATATATATACTTATACCTAACAGCCCATATTCAAATAAAAGTTACCTGTAATCGTTTAGGTGTCCTAGTGAAAGGCAATATTAATGGATAGGAGAAATGTTTCATATATCCCGCTGGTGCTAGAAATGACGCTATTATAATTTTTTTCTGATATTCTCTTCTATATGAACACATAACGTAAAAAATGACGCAACCTTGTGAAGTTGCAAGATAAGATAGTTTAGGCTTATTCGTTTTTTCAAGTACATAATCAATGATAGCTGGCAAGTCATATAATCCTATTTCATGGAAGCTGAAATATACGAAATATTAAACCAGATTTGCTTGTTCATTATTAGTTCGAATACACTTATTCCTTTTATGTATATTCAAATGCCTTCTGGTACCATTCGAATGTAACTATTTGTAATTTTAAGCTTTTAACATTTTATGAGTATTTTTATCTTTATAGCCTTAGGCCAACTTTCGATAGAATTAATTCGAAAACATTGTAATAGGTATTTTTCATGAATGCTTTCACATGGTAGCCAAACATTGCCTCGCAAATGTTCGATTAGCCAAAAATGTTAATTTCATTCAATCAATAAAAGGAATTATTCATCAATTACAATTTGAACCAAGATAAAAAAATTACAATGAGGGTGTAGTTACGAGGGTGGTGTAAAAACTCTCCGGGCTGACTAAGAAAAACGATATTTTAAAAAATTTTTTGCTCTATTTTTCAACATAATCTCAATCAACACTGATACATTTCTCATAACGGTGTTCTAATTTAGTTAGCCAGTTTTAAACCTAGATTTAAAACTGGTTTTTTTTAAAGTAGAAACATCAAGCTCCTCAAAATACTTATTTATAGTTTCGATAACTTCTTCGTTGCTCTCAAATCTTTTACCACCAAGCCATTTTTTGAGGTTAGCAAACAGGTAGTCGCTGGGGGCTAAGTCCTGATAGTAGGGAGGATGCGGCATCAATTCAAACTTCAATTCGTGGATTTTGGACATGGCAACAATCGACGAATGCGCTGGTGCGTTATCGTGATGAAACAAAATTTTTTCTTCGCCAAATGAAGTCGTTCAATTTGCACGACAATGCACGTTCAATTGCATCGTCTTTCAAACGTTACAATAAGTCTGTGTAGTATTGTCCAGTGATAGTAGTACCTTTTACAAGATAATCAATGTATATAATTCCTATCGAATCCCAAAAAGCAGAAGCCATAACCATGTTTGCCAATAAAATTGTTTTAGCCTTCTTTGAGTGTTTTCCCCCTTTCCAACCCTCTGTTTTGACTGTTCTTTATTTTCAGGAGTGTGGTGGTGAACCCAAGTCTAATTAAGAGTTATGAGTCGACGCAAAAATTCGTTTGGATTACGCATATATAGCGCCAAATTTTCGGTAGAAATGTTTTTTCGAATCAGTTTTTGGTCGAGCGTTAGCAAACGCGGCACCACCTTGCACAGATCTTTTTCATGCTCAAATGGTTGTGCAAAATATTTCGCACACGTTCAGCTGACATCCAACAGGTCTCAGCTATCTCATGCACTTTCAATCTGTGGTTTTCCAGTACTATTTGATAGATTTTCTCAATCATTTCTGAAGTTGTGACCTCAACGGACCGTCCACATTTTGAATTCAGAAACCCACTGCTTAATAGTTGAATATGATGTGGAGGAGCCTCCTATGTTGAATCCATTTCTTCTTTCATTTGTTTTGGTGTAAAACCTTCAAATAGAAGTAATTGTTGACAGAACTTTTCCCTAATTTCTCCATTTTCACGAAAACAACCGAAGCGTCTCTCGCAATGTGCTCTCGAACACAAACTAACGTAGCGATTGGGCTGAAACTCTACATACAATCACAGTAGGAGTGGTACTGTAGGACGCCTCTCGAAAAGTAGACCTAATGACGCCATCTATTGGTCGGCCGGAAACTTTTCACCCCACCCTCATATCACAGATAACAAATCGAAATTAGCTAATTAGCTTTAAGTTGAGAAATGTTCATTACTTTTAAAAATTATTAGTTAAAAACGTTATTAGTGACTCAATGAGGATCTAAATTTTACACTCAATATGGAGTGAAGAGTTTGTTTGAATATTTGCTCGTTACTGATTGATGATAAACATCTCATTTTTTATGTAATCTTTTTTCACCTATTTGGTATTTCTAATACTGAAATACTCATCTGCCCAGCGAAGCGTTACAACGTCACATAAAGGAAAATGTTTTTCGTTAATATCGCGAAGAGAAAATTATCCTACCTAAAATTCCAAAATTCTTTCTGTTTGGTATCAAGAAATAAATGTTTTCGTCCGTGCGGAGTTCCTCTAGTATTTCCTAACCATACATCGTAACCACGATCTGCCATAGAATATGCCCAACTTCCATTGTTCACTCCATTGATTATAAATGATTCTGCTTGACTTGCAATGCCATGCATCATTAAAACAGGTTTCGTATTTGTACTGTTACCATTTTTTCCATGACGAATGCGATATATTGAGATTTTATAACCATCCTGTGTGACAACTGAGTGTATTTCTAATGGGTATCCATATTTTTTGACCAGCTGGACCTAAAAAAAATCAAAGTTGATATATTAGAAGTTTGTGTGAATGAACCCTAATTACATATCATCAGAACATATCATTAGGAATATGAATTCAACATTCATATTCATACAGCAGCGAAGAATGAATATTGGTTATCTGTATATATATATATATATATATATATATATATATATATATATATATATATATATATATATATATATATATATAATTCGTTTAGTTTTCTTGTGCTTTGCTTAATAACATAAGTGTGAAGGTTTCTTGGGAATGAGCACAGTTTAAAATTTTAAATTAATTAAATAATATATATATATATAGATATAAGATTCACAGGTCATTCAATACTAGTAAATACTGAGGCTCTCAATCAAAATATCGAAATATTTCAAATAAAACTCTGAGGGAGCTGTCTACACAAATGTTGTGAACGAGAACGAACCCATCACTTTCGAGAGTTAATATTAAGAGCGTTTCGAAAAATTCATCGATCTTGTTGAATGATAATAGGATACAATTGTTTCATCATTATTATGAATCATCATGTGAGTCCATATTTAATCTATCAAGAATCGATGACTTTCAAAACGAACACATGTCCTATACCAAATTGAGGTGAATGTTTCCTAGTGAAGTATTCACGTAGGCTCCCTCTATCGGAGAAAAGACGTATAAACTCTCTGTAGCGTTCAAGATTCCTACTCATGATAACAGTAGCGCGAGTGAAAGGCTTTGTAGATATTTTATTCGAACACTACAGAAAATTGTCCGCAATGTGTACTAATAATCCCATGCCTAATCGCTCCAGATCACGCCCAGGCGGTCAAAAGTATAGCTAGTTTCAAGATTCACAGGTCATTCAATACTAGTAAATACCGAGACTCTTGATAGAAATATTTCAAATAAAACTCTCAGGGAGCTGTCTACACAAATGTTGTCAACGAGAACGAAACCATCACTTTCGAGAGTTAATATTAAGAGCGTTTCGAAAATCGATCACATGATCGATGATAATAGGATACTATCGTTTCATTATTATTATGAATCATCAGTCCATATTTAATTCTATAATTATCGTGCTCATATCGAACTTGTAAATATTTAAAAAATAATAATTGAATTTTATAAATTGCTATGGATACCAAAACGTCAATAGCTATTTGGTTAATCAACTTGACCGTTTTGCATGTTCAAAATTCAGATGAATTTTTCTGGATTAGCATTTGCTTCGACAGTGAAAACACTGTGTTCTTCACCATGAGGAAACCCCTGAAAAACTCATGGTAAGCCAGGTGATTCAAATGAGTGATATATTATTTTTAAATTAAGATATACATAGTTGATTTGTAATATACTAATCAATAAAATTTATATTTTAATATTTACTTTTTGTTTATGTGTTTGAAATTGATGGAGTATTAAAAAAAATGAGTTTTGTGATACATTGTTTAAAGATTTTGTTATGTTGATTCTATTAGTGGTATATAAAAGGTTTATTGAATAGAGTTATAGATTGAATTAAGATGTTTGATATCTGTGCTCTCATTCATGGTATTCTTTAAATTTTCGACGAAAGCATAACATTTCTAAAATTTCATTTTTTGTCATTTTCACTTGCTAAAATCGTGGTATTCTCTTATTTGAAATCGTGTTCTTCTATAATTTAGTTATTTTCTACTGTATGAATCCTCTGGGTTTTGCATTATTTTATTTCGTTTCAATTCTTCTGAGTTTTGTGATATTTGACACTTATAGAATTCATTGCAATTATTGCATGGTATATTATTGTAAGGTAGTTGTATGGGATGGTAAAGAGTTTCGGATGTAAATGCAGTGGGCTGTTACTTTTCGTTGTATTTCAATTCAAATCAAATATTTTTGGTGTCATTTGTTATCATAAAATAGGTACTTACAGTGGACAGGAATACATCTGGATGTAACGCAAATATCACTGTCGTCCATAAGAAAAATATTTGTACAAAAATCTGTTGATATTTCGAGAACATTTCGAACTATTTTATTCGTCTACGGTAATATATCCTATGAAAAAACAATAGGTGCACATTTTTCATTGACAAATGATTTTTTTGCCTACTCTATTTTTTATTTCACATCACCTCACTCCGCAAAAAAGCGTAATTTTCTTATTGTACTGATTCAGGTAACTGAGAAACTATGGACTAATTCAACTTTTACGGTTACACTCAACCTCAAGTCGTAAAAAAATTTATGATTCAGTTAAACTGATTAATAGACCTAGTATGATATGAATATTTCGATGTATTTATTCAACATTCAATTTTCATAATAGAAAGTTGAACTTATCGATTTTTCTGTCTAAGTTCCTGTCTAATGAAACTGTTTTATTGAATTTTGATGCAGGATAGACATTTAAGAAATTATAGATTCGAAAAGGACTGTTTGATATATCCGGAATATTATAATATTCCGGATGATAATATAATAATATCAGGAATGAACATTATAGTCCATTATTAGTCTTTACTAGTGTGAATGAATCATTCACACTAGTAAATTTCTTTAATGTGATAGATCGATTAATGTGATAATAATCGAAAGTGATAGGTTCGTTCTCGTTAACAACATTTGTGTAGACAGTTCCCTGAGAGTTTTATTTGGAATATTTCGATTAAAAGTCTCAGTATATATATATATATATATATATATATATATATATATATATATATATATATATATATATATATATATATATATATATATATATATATATATATATATATATATATATATATATATATATATATATATATATATATATATATATATATATATATATATATATACATATATATATATATATATATATATATATATATATATATAGGTATATATTTCTTGAAATTGATTTATAAATTATATTATATATATATATATATATATATATATATATATATATATATATATATATATATATATATATATATATATATACTATGCTGTTCGAATTAATTGGGACAAAGGATAAAAAACAATGTTTTCGTAAAACCTTACCTTTTAATGAATTAAGTACATACAAAATAGCGTAAATTCTTAATATTAATATGAAGTATGTCCTCCTTTCGCAGAAATAACTTCTTGAACTCGTCTAGGCATCGATTCCACTAGCGTATCGCAGATTTTCTTCAATTCGTCATCATGAAACCACACTTGAATTGCACTTATTATAATCATTTTTTTTAGTGCAATTCATTTTTGCCAGTCGTTTCTTTGAAATATTCCATAAATTCTCAATGGGTTTGAGATCAGGTGAATTCCCCGGCCAATCCAGTACTTTTATTTCATTCTCAAGCATAAAGGCCTGCACTTGTTTGAAATTGTGGCAGGGAGCCAGGTCATGCTGAAATGTTCCATCAAACGTTTCCATGAATGGGACAATCCTGGGGTGCACTATTTCCATATATTTCACTGAATTCATCATCCCTGTTATAGGAGCTAATCGTGCAGTGCCATTGAGAATTGCAGTGTCATTGGTTGTGAAAAAACCCCAAAACATAAGTTTCGAAGGATGTCTTACTGTTTGCTGGATGTGATCAGGCCGCAAAGTTTTCCCATCACTTCGTCTAACAACACTTGATTTGTACCTTTGAACAAACAAATGTGTCTCACCACTAAGAACCACCGTCTTTCAGTCGTTTACAGTCCACGCACGGTACTTTTTGGCCTATGCCAACGTTTTTTCATCATTTTCTGGGTAAGCAGTTGCTTTCTTCTTAGTTTTCTTGCCTTACGGCCAACCTCCAGCAGTCGTTTTCGCACAGTTGAGGTGCTCACCTCCACACCAGAAATCATTAAATCCCTTCGAAGATCAGTGCTTGTCTTTCTCGGATTAATTTTTAATCAAACAATTTGTCTGTTCTTGGAGTAGTTTTGCGTTTGCGGCCACAGTTTCCTTTTCTTTTTGGAGACGATGAGCCACTTTCTTCAAATGTTTTTAAAATTCTCGAAACGTCATTGATGTGTGTTCATTAAGCTCGATAATTTAGGAACGCTTCCTCATAGTGATATCCATCTTTGGACAAGACAATACAGCACGTATCGAAATTGAAACCACCAACTGTCGCATCGGTAGGCTCACAACTGGATTGCTAGCGAGGTAAAACTGGTCAGAATGTAAATGATGGTCAAGGTCGAACCCTCACGTCACCTCAGGTAGTAAACAAGCAGGTGTGAAAGTGTTTGGGCCACCCTGGTAATCACATACTTACTACAGTAACCCAAACGAAGAAAAAAAATGTTTGTCTCAATCAATTCATTCAACAGCATAGTATATATATATATATATATATATATATATATATATATATATATATATATATATATATAAAAATTTAAGTAATTCAAGTAAATGAAGTGCATTCAACGTTAACATATACATATACTGAAAATTTATCGACCGTTTTCAATATTCAACAAAATAAAATATTTTTTTAAATACATAAATGAATACTTATGTATGTATACATTGACATACTCGATACATTTCACTGAAAATCAATAAAGTAAATTACTAAATAATAACTCATTTTCAATAGCGAAATTGTAATTATAAATTACTAACAATACAGTTTCAAATGAACAATTCAAATTATTCAACACATTTTCCTTTTTTAAACGAAAGGTAGGTAAAACATAAATCTCAAAAGTGCACTAGATTAGATTTAGTGCTTTCATTGGGACCTTATATCTGATTATATTTGTTCAATAAATTCAGTATAGGCTTATGTAGAAGTTTCCTACCATTGATTGCGAAAACAAAATCAAGATGAGTCCATTTTGGATTGGGCATCAAGAACTTCTTCACGCAATTTGATAAGGCCTCGCATGTTTCTTCTGCATCCTATAAAGAAAAATAAGAAATAATTCATATCGTTCACTACAAATTATAATTTTCTGTGAGAATTTCCTAAATACTGAACAAAAATAATTGAAAAATTTATAAAGCGCTTAGCATAAAGTAGGGCTTATTTAAATATATTAGTTTTGTATTGGTTTATTATATGAATATATTTTTATAATTCTTATTGTAAGAGAATTCTGATGAAATTATACCATAATAATAACTACTCTGGTGAATTTATAAATGATGCATTATTAAATATTAATAAACGTACTAGTGAATAATAAGTTTATAATGATAAACAATATGAACAGATAGTTCTTCCAAATAATATGTTAGTATATGAATTTTCAACGTATAATGTTCGGAACCGTGCAATGAATAATTAAAAAGTCACAGCTTCAATAAAACTAAAAGCTACATATATTTATTTCATGAATGTTTTATAATGAAAATTCCTTCTATATTTAACTAAGTGAGGCACATTCAGTTGAAACTGATTTTGGTCTTTCATATGTGATTTCGGATTAGATATACGTTTTATTAAGTAGACAGTCACCCTTTTGACGTTAATTCTTTGTTTACATTTTTCTGTATTTCGAATGAAAAAATAAATTTTTTCTTACTCAAATTATTTCTATTTGTGATCATTTAAAGCGTTCAAAACGTAAATTATTTCGTTATTTGATTCAATTCGTGTCGATTTCCTTTCATATTTACTGCTCCATGGTGCCATCTCATGGAGCATTGGTAAATTGATATTGAACGAAATTCAACTGCTAGTTACTTCTAGATCTATACAATGAGGTGCTTTGGAATTCGAACCGTAAAGACAATTTACGATGAACCATCTTCGATAATAATTAATTCTTATTCGAGAATAATGAATGAATGTCTCAATTTTCAACAATATCCCATTTATAATGGATAGCAACAAGTCCAATAATATGAGCAAGGATTTCAGTAAAATTCCTTAGGACAAGATATAAAAATATCCAGATGTAGAGTGAGGAAAAAAATTCGTTCAGGATTTTTTTATATTGAGAGTATGTGGTGTAATTGAAGTAGTAATCTGTAAAATATAGAAAAACTCTCAAATTTTGAAACTTTTAAAATTTTGAAATTAGTACCGAAGTTGAGAATTTTGAAAACTTCAATCACGTTTCATAAATTTTCGATCTTTTCTCTAGAAAATTCAGTTCGAGTCCGGTGAAGGTATGGGTTTGCGTTTGAAAATATTTTGGTTAGTTGAATGATAATTGTTGGGTAATATACATATATTGCAAGCTCATTTGCCGTTTCAGCAGACATCAAACTTTAAGTCCACTGAATTAAAAATATATATTTTTAACATTCATGAAATATTCCATACCTATAATATTATTGCGTAATCATGAAATGCAAGTTGCAGTACCTTTTTATTTACAAGTGTATCACCTTGGCTGTAAAATATTGCAACTGGAGTTGTGATATTTCTAAGGTTATATTTTGGTGGCTGCATAACCTTGTATTTTCTCAAATTACCCTGACGACCAAAATCAAATTTCCTAAAATTACCTGAAAAAAATTCATGGAGAGATCAATCAAAAGAAAATCCAATATTTAATCCAATATAAAAGCATGACACAGTCACTGTTTCGTACTACAAGTGCGACAATATAGCACTAGAACTGTAGAATTCTCTTTTCGTGGTGAATATATATATATATATATATATATATATATATATATATATATATATATATATATATATATATATATATATATATATATATATATATATATATATATATATATATATATATATATATATATATATATATATATATATATATGTTTGAACGTAAAGATTCACGGATGGAAAAATATGGTATATTGGTCCAGAAATACATCCGTTCATTTGTTGGAAACTGGCAGACGTTTCGTCAAGGTCTCACCGTTACATCCAGAAAAACTGACTGTTTGGTGCGCTTTATGGGCTGGTGGAATCATTGGTCCGTACTTTTTCAAAAACTATGATGGCTAGAACGTTACACTCAATGGTGATCGGTATAGAGCCATGATTACTAATTTTTTCATTCCTGAATTGAACAACCGTGATGTCCAGGAGCTGTGGTTTCAACAAGACGGCGCAACATGTCACACAGCTCGTGCCACAATCGATTTATTTAAAGACACGTTTGGTGACCACCTAATTTCACATTTTGGACCTGTGAATTGGCCTCCAAGATCTTGTGATTTAACACCGCTAGACTACTTTCTGTGGGGCTATGTAAAGTCATTGGTCTATGCGGACAAGCCACAAACGCTTGACCATTTGGAAGACAATATTCGCTGTGTTATTGCCGATATATGGCCACAAATGTTGGAAAAAGTCATCGAAAATGGGACGTCCAGATTGGACCACATTCGAGCCAGCCATGGCGGTTATATGCCAGAAATCATATTCAAAATGTAATGCCACAAGATTATATTTCGAATAAAAAATATTCTTGTCAATCGAATTATCGTTGTTTTATTGCAATTTAAAGTTCTATACCTCTAAAAAAACACCCTATTCATATATATATATATATATATTATTCATATATATATATATATATATATATATATATATATATATATATATATATATATATATATATATATATATATATATATATATATATATATATATATATATATATATATATATATATATATATATATATATATATATATATATATATATATATATATATATATATATATATATATATATTTATACAATAATGGAAGGAGTATTGCTTTGTAATTTGAATAGAAATATTATGCGTTATCGGCAAAATAGGTGGCTCTCTATGAATGAATTTTAACCAATTTGTTTGCCTGGTCTATATTTCGACTATTATTGTAGTCTTCATCACGACAATCTATGTCTCTCTAACATTTATCCCTTGAAGGATAATGGAGACATCATTTCGTACACGTTCACATATGAGCTGAACGGAGCACAGAGCTCTAGTCTATTGTTTCTTTCCTTATTTGGTTAGTTTTTCCTAATTTTTGTATTTTATATCTTAGTATTAATATCCAGTTTCCTGTATAATATCGTATATATTTCAAGTACACACACTGCCCTCTATGGTGTTGGTCGAACATTCTACCTAGTTAGCCGTACGTAGTAAGAATTTTTTATCATGATATTCATTAACATCTGTTATTTTATAGAGTCCTGATGAAGACTATAATCATAGTCGGAATATAGACCAGGCGAATAAATTGGTTTATCTTCATTCATAATAGGCTCCTATTTTGCCGGTAACTCATATTATTTTTATTTATATCTTTATATGAATAAAAATATTATAAGGAAATTAAGTTTTTGTGCTTATGGCACTGAATGAAATATTTAAGAAAAAGAACACTACAACATTCATTCGAAAAATTCAAATTAACCATAAGAATGTTATAATAGAGCTAGATATGTGAACGTATACGATGTGATGTCTCTATTATTCTTCAAGGAATAAATGTTAGAGAAACATTGAAAGCGATGCCACACCTGATGGAAGTGCGAGACAGCTGTTTCGTTCTGCAAGGAAATCGTCAGTCGCTCCACGTCCATCGAAAACTATAAGTATATATATATATATATATATATATATATATATATATATATATATATATATATAGTATGTATATATATATTTTAATCAGAATTACTTGTGTCAGTGTCAGAAATTAGGGTATTTATCCATTACCTGATAATATTTCTTGTGCATAATGTAGAGGCTGCTTGATAGATACACTTGGAATGTACTTTATAACTAGAGGCAGCATTTGCTGAAATATATAATTGTTATCATATAATGGTTTTTGGTTTTTGTGAACTTATCAAATTCTACCCATTCTTGTCATTCAATATAAATACATTTTTGTCGCTGAAATTTATCAATTATTATACTGACCAGACTCATTTCGGAATTATTTCCTATTATATGATCTACTTTTATGTCATCAATATAAACGAAATTATTTCAAGCAATATAAAAGAAATAAACTCAACTCGTAATTATTATAACGTTAATTGAAATAAGATATATAATAACGATATCAACTGAAATCTTCAGAACTCAATATAACAATTCAGAAAAATTGAAAAAGCAATGATTACTACTTTCGATTGAGCTCGGACTGGACCATTGAAATATGAATGAAAATGTATAAATAAAGATAAATAATTATGAATGAATACAAATGATTAATTAATTGAAGAAATTTGGATATTTTGCATTATGTGAAGAATTCTTAACAAAAGAAGGTATATAGTAACATTAAAGTAAGCTTGTGAATTAACAAATATTAAAAATGTGACAAAGTATTTTTTTATATCTTATGTTACAAGAACATTATATTTTGGATAAATTCAACAACCGATAAGCATAATTGTGTTGTGAAACAGAAATTATTCTTCATAATATCAAGAAGTTTTCAATTTCTATTTGAATTTATTACTTACAAAGACACAAAATTGGTATTGACACTGTATTTGTCATTGCCATTATGGCCAACATAATTGAAATTATAGATAACATAATTGTAATATATCAGGTTATCTGTTAAAATTACCAATTTGAATTTTACATAATTTCACATTGTTAAGTAATGTGAATTTTTCAAATTTAACTGAAAATTTAACTTTTGAATTCTTTTCAGTATTTTGTATTGCAATTTGAAAAGAAAAAATTTTTTATCAATAAAAAATTGCAGATAATGCATAATTATGTAGACAATATAATTACCTCATTAAACTCTCCTGAGTTACCACCGTTTATAATAACGTGATACAATAAAGTGCACAGTTCTCCAAGAACATCATTTCTACATATTGCATCCAAGACGGAAGGAAGGGAAAAACGTTTAGGTGGTAGTTCATACAATTTTATGTTTTCTACAACCCTCTGCAACAAAAAAACCTTTCATTTCTGCGTTCATATACGCACTCTTAAAATTGGTAGTCGTATTAGATTGGAATCTCATTCAGATTTCATCTTAATGAGTAATTAAGTTAATGGTAAGCTGATGGCCCCAGAAGATATAACTACTGGAGACCTCAATTACGAGTATTGAATATTTTATAAACACACTCAATATTGTTTACGTGAAAAGTTCAAAAGGATGAGTTCACACAAAAACTAAGCTAATTACATATGATATATGTATGGATTGACGGAAACAATTAATTTATTGTAAATTGGTTGAAAAACAATTTCTTTGAATAAACATAGGCGTGATTTTTTCTTGAAAATAACATTCACCCTTCTAATAGATTTAGCGACTTGAAGGTCATCTAGTAATTCAAACTGAATACCTTCTGAAACAAGAAAATCTGATACAAAGACGTATGCAAAGACTTTGTCTTGTTCACAGTCATCGAAAATATTCTAAGAATATTATTAATTAAGAGCAACGATATCTACTGTGAGTATCAAATTTGAAAAAGGCAAGATTGGTGATTTTAAAATTGAAAATTATTATTAATAAGAATGACGGGAGTGGAAATTGTTGAGTTAGGTAACTCTTTAGAATCTTGCGAGCGAGTTATAGTGACATATATTCTTTTTTATGTATTGCCCATATTTTCCACATCAACATTGGAAAATTCTACTATTTTATATTATGTACAGGAAGAAAACACCTCATTTCTAATAATATATTACTGATATCCGCCAGAATTCCGTGCAAAAATGGAGCCTAAAAAAACTGCAGTTCGTATACCTTCAAGACTTTAATTATCTATCCATAATTTTCGACTTAAACAATTATGTTTATAATTCCGTTTGTCTGACGTTGAATTAAATAACTGATTAATTAATATAATCGATATATTTAATAGTGTTGTCGTTTACTTGATGTTAATCCATTATAATTGATGTTAATCGAACACTTATGATTAACCGACTTTGACTTCAGACGCGTTTCGTCGTGGTTACAGAATAATAATTCTGTAAGCATCTGAAGAAGTCGTTTGTAACGACGAAACGCGTCATGCTATATAGTCAATAAAGTGTAAATCATAAGTTCAAGTGTTTGAATTTAAGTTTATATTCAATAATCAATATAATAATTTAGGAATCGACTTAAAGTTTATTGTTCACGATTCACAGTTTTATGGTTCATATCTTTTTTTATGATTACTTCAGTTAAATGTAATTAAACGAAACAAATGAAAAAGTTATCATAAAACAATTGCGCTAAGCAAGATTACTGATTTAAGTGAGAATAGAACTAATTACAATTACATTATCAGCATAACATAAACTGCAAACTCATTAAGAAGTAATAACCACATATTCGATTTAGTGTTTGGTAGAGTAACCAATGAAAATGAACTTAATTTTCATGGAATAATTATCACTTGGTCACAGACACATATTTATTTTGCTGAAAATTAAATTTGTTTGTGATATTTAGGTGGAAGGAATATATTGATATTCGTTCTTTGGGAGATACCCCCAACAGAAATACTTTACCTAAGTCATTACATGTTAGCACAAATCTATTGATGATGAAGCTTCAAAATGAATGTAAGTATTTGTTTATGATTAATTTGAAGCACAATATTCTATTTGCTGAGAAGATGTTATTATGAATGTGCCAATGCTATCAATCTATCTGATCTCATCTAATATATCTAACACACAAATAACTTCAACAAATAATCGTCAACCGAATCAAACATTTCCGAATAACAACAGAATTCCCACCCAGTTTTACCCTTAGCTAGAAAAAAGTAGTCAACTGAAAACCTACTGAAACGTCAAATCAAAACTGACAACTGTAACTAAGGCGGTACTTCACAGTTTTAGAAAATGTTTTATAAAGCAGAGTTTGGAAATACTTTCAATTTCAAACTCCATGAACTAATTAAAGGGTGTTTTTTTTAGAGGTGCAGAACTTTAAATTGCAATAAAACAACGATGGATCATTCGATTGACAATAATTTTTTTTTATTCGAAAGACAATCTTGTGGCATTACATCTTAAATATGATTTCTGCCATGTGACCGCCACGGCTGACTCGATGTGGTTCAATCTGGACGTCCAATTTTCGATGACTTTTTCCAACATTTGTGGCCATATATCTGCAATAACACGGCGAATATTGTCTTCCAAATGGTCAAGCGTTTGTGGCTTATCCGCATAGACCAATGACTTTACATAGCCCCACAGAAAGTAGTCTAGCGGTGTTAAATCACAAGATTTTGGAGGCCAATTCACAGGTCCAAAACGTGAAATTAGGCGGTCACCAAACGTGTCTTTCAATAAATCGATTGTGGCACGAGCTGTGTGACATGTTGCGCCGTCTTGTTGGAACCACAGATTCTGGACATCATGGTTATTCAATTCAGGAATGGGAAAGTTAGTAATCATGGCTCTATACCGATCACCACTGACTGTAACGTTCTGGCCATCATCGTTTTTGAAGAAGTACGGACCAATGATTCCACCAGCCCATACAGCGAACCTAACAGTCAGTTTTTGTGGATGTAACGGTATTTTGACATACACTTGAGGATAATCTTCACTCCAAATGCGGCAGTTTGGTTTGTTGACGTAGCCATTCAACCAGAAGTGCGCTTCATCGCTAAAGAAAATTCGCTTATGAAAATCGGGAACAATGGCAATCTCGTTTTGGGCCCTTTTGACGAATCTACGCCTTGCTTGATAATCGTTTGGCTTCAATTCTTGCACGAGTTGGATTTTGTGAGCACGCAAACCAAGATCCTTCCGCAAAATCTTCCATAAAGTGGATGGACACAGATCCAATTCCTGTGGTCGATGGCGGATGGACTCATTCGGGTCTTCCTCAATGCTACGCTCTACAGTAGCAATAGCTTCTTCTGTACGCACCGTACGGCGTCTCTGGGGATGCGAGTTCTCAATGAGAGTAAACGTGGTGCGAAAACGTTCCATGGTTAATCGAATTAACTGCTCTGATGGACGATTTTGTCGACGATAAAATGGACGTAGTGCGCGATACGTATTCCTCACAGAACTATTATTTTCGAAATAAAATTGCACTATTTGCAAGCGTTGTTCAGGCGTCAGTCTATTCATGATGAATTGCCAAACCAAACTGAGAATAAATCACTTCTCAGCTGTTAAATCGGTCGCCATCTTCAAACAGTAATGCCAACTTAAAGTTCTATACCTCTCAAAAAAACACCCGTTATAAATAAAAAACTATTAAACAAATAATGAACAGAATTTATTGAATAATTTATTTTAAATAATAACAGAATTACTTGTTGAAGTAGAGTTAAAATTGAAAACCCTATATGTGATTTACTACCAAGAATATAATTTAATTTTAATTTCACTTTGAATTCACTCTGATTTAATCTTATTTTAAATATTCCAATAATTCTTCGTACAATTTATCTCATATTATTTTCTACTAGCATTGTATTTTATGCAATTCTATAACCCAATGTACCTCGTATGTTTTTGAGAGTTTGTCATCAACACCTAATACGCTCTAGTAGTGTAAATTAAAACACAACGTAATACTACGATGATTGGTAACAATCGCAACATTAAAACATTTGTTGTTTACCAAACAACAAATATTTTATTTCAGTCTTTTCTTGATAAAGTATTCGTTGGAAGTGATGTACAATTCATACATATTCATACATTTCATCATATATGAGTTTTAATACAAGAGAGTAACATCTGGAACTTCATTTTTTGCCGAGTCGGAAGTCAATTTTCATTGCGTATAGATACTGCCTTCACACAAAGGTATTCGTGTATTTGGTACTCACTGTTAATTCTCTATAAGTCTTCACAAGTGGAAGTAGTAACGGATTTGCAAAATGGTTCATATAACCTGCAGGTGCTAACAGAGTAGCCATAACAATTTTCCTTTGATATTCTGGTTTTTCTGACGTCATGATATAGAATGTTGTACCTCCTTGAGAATGGCCAATGTAATGAATTTTCTCTTTGCTAGTTTTTTGCAGAATATAATCAATTTTAGCTGGTAGGTCATATACTCCAATCTCGTGATAGCTTCGAAAAAATAGAAATTATTGTTTGATAGCAATAATGATTTGAACTATTAATATTCTCGATAAGTTTTTCATTCAGTTTCCTAATGTACTGACTTCTACTGACTACTTCAGTACTGACTTTCCTTGGCTGATCTTGAGAAAAAACAAAATTATTACGTTCACCAAAACAAGAATTGGAAAATTTCCATTGGGATTTCGCTTAGACTATAATCACTTGGAAAAATGGGTTGAAAAATTCAAGTAAAAGAAACGACAAAAACTCAAAAAATTTTTCTTCTGTGCCCTACGTGAAAACACAATCACTCTTGCAACATGAAAGGAAGGGAACCGCCGGGTCATTTGTGAAATTTGTTCCCGTGGCTCGTTTGACTCGCACTGGAAGAATCATTTTGTTACTTTATAAGAGTAATTTCAAAAAATTGGCATGAAAAGTCCAATTGAGGTTCTTTATCTAAAATGGTTTTCGAGATTTTAGAAAACCTATTTGTTTCTAATCTGCGTTTTATATTGAAAATTTTATATAAGAATTCATCTTATATAAAACATTATAATGAATGATGTTTTTTTCAATACTTAGGAAAAAAAGAATGACAAATGTTTCTGTCAGAAAACTCATTTCTTTATGTAATCATACATTCAAGTTGATCTATATATTTTATATTGTTACGAAATGTACCAAAATGTGTTTTTACAAAAATATGATTATTCATTCCATTAAGATACTTCATCTTAATAAAAATGTTTGATTTTATACTAAATTCTGTAAAATTAATTTAATATTGTTGTTTTCATTGTGAAAATGAAAGTTTTACCATTTACAAATGTACGCTTTTTTTTTCAAATCAGTGGACCTACACTTTAACGATAGTTCCGAACGGCCATTGGGCTTGTAATCAATGTACATTACCCAACATATTGATATATGTTGGGTAATATGTTGGAATTTCTTATTTCTTTCATATTTTTTATCAACTCCACAACTAAGAAAGGTAAAAAACATATTTTTGAACAGAATTCGATGAATCACACTTCAAAAAGGTGTTAAAAAATGAGACTCAATTTTACATCTTTGGAGAGAAATCTTTCTTTCCTTAGAATTGGAGAAAAAATCATCATTAATCATTTCCAAATTTCACCATGAAAAAACAAAAAAATTGACAAACAGTTTTTTTTTCTAATCTCGAAAACCATTTGAGTTAAAAGCTGAAAATTGGGATGAATTATTTTTAAAGAGTAACAAAATGATCCTTCAAGTGCGTTTGATAAAAGCAACAGGAGCAGATTTCCCACATAAACTCGACTATGCCTTCTGAAACGAAAATTAATATTCTGGAAATATTTTTTTATTGTGATAAATTTCATAATATTCGAACATGAATGACTCTCGAAACATGTACCTCGAAAGTGTTAATTTGAGAAATAAAAGAATTAATAATGGTTTCCTTTCTCTCAGAAAATTGAAACCGTAATTTTAATCGCATATCTTTCCTATTTTTGTTACAATGAAAGTATTAAAAATCGGGTGATTTTTTCATCCAGATAAATCATTAACTAGTAACGACGGAATACATCATTTATTCGAACATTTTTCTAATCTCACAAATTTTCAATATATTTATAATATGAAGTGCCTTCAAGCAACAATTGTAAAATCACACACATAGACAAAATATCCACAATTCGACAAATAGTTTCATTGAAATATTTCACCTGAAATCCCAAAAGCGTCTTCCGTTTGGATCCATTGTTTTGTGTTGTCTTCCATGCTGGCTTCCACGTGTATTCCCTAACCAAACGTCAAAACCGTTATCAGCCAGGAAATATGCCAAACTTGCATTGTTCATTCCCGCAATTATATAATTCTCTGCTTGTCCAAAAAGACCATGCATGAGTAAAATAGGTTTTTGATTCACTTCTTTTTCCTTCTTTCCATGAGGAATGCGAAACATGGTTAGCATGTATCCATCCATAGTTGTGACTTCATGTGTTTCTACGGGATATCCATATTTTTTGATCATATCCTCCTACACATAAAACAGATATGTTTTGATGAAAACAAATAATCTTTCAACAAATATAGGTGGGTGCTTCCTGATATATAGCAATACCTTTAGTTATATATATATATATATATATATATATATATATATATATATATATATATATATATATATATATATAAAGAATTTCGGTGTTGACTGAGTACAATTTTGAAACCAATATTTGTAGGCTAATCAACACTAAAAGGATAAGTAACACTTCATTATACTCTCGAGCTTTCAGAACATATATTTTTCTTCTTCAGGAACTAACATCATGGAAATCAGCAACAAGTTACCTTATCATTATTGGAGAAAAAGAAAACACTTATCGTGGTACAGTGAGGTTATACATTCATCAGCACAGGCTAAACAATGCTTGGACAAAAATTTTTAGATTTTATAGAATCTTAAATGAAACAATCCTTCATATGGACCAAATATAAATAGTTTATAACTGATTACTTGAACTTATGATTTATACAATCTTAAATGAAACATCCTCAATTATATGATTTACCAAATAAATAGATATTTAAACACCCTGGATACATACATACATTATATATATATATATATATATATATATATATATATATATATATATATATATATATATATATATTTTATATTTATATATATATATATATATATATATATATATATATATATATATATATATTTTGAAAGTTTTTAGCATTAACAGGCTTTTTTAATATGAAAAAGTTTATTTCTGTTGACGTTTCGTTGATATATATATATATATATATATATATATATATATATATATATATATATATATATATATATATATATATATATATATATATATATATATTTAAACGACAAAAATGTAATTCTTGGTTTAGCCCGCAACTCAATTGGAAGCAGCTGTCGACACGTGTTTCGAGCTTATTGGCTCTCCTCAGAACGGCGTAGCCAAGTTCAAGGTGAGATGGAGATGGAATCAACAATAAAAGAACACACCTGTAAAGGAAGTCTCCACTGCTAGGCCTCCACGTGAACTCTCCGGGTTTGGAGATTTGGTCAACGTATCGCCTTTGTGGCGACTATTTATTCTTTACGGAGTCTTCAACCGAGAAAGTTAACAACGAATGAAAAATTTTCTTGCCGTGAAAAGTACAAACGACAAAAATGTAATACTTTGTAGGTATAGCCCGCAACTCAATTGGAAGCAACCGCTGACACGTGTTTCGAGCTTATTGGCTCTCCTCAGAACGGCGTAGCCAAGTTCAAGGTGAGATGGAGATGGAATCAACAATAAAAGAACACACCTGTAAAGGAAGTCTCCACTGCTAGGCCTCCACGTGAACTCTCCGGGTTTGGAGATTTGGTCAACGTATCGCCTTTGTGGCGACTATTTATCCTTTACGGAGTCTTCAACCGAGAAAGTTAACAACGAATGAAAAATTTTGTTGCCGTGAAAAGTACAAACGACAAAAATGTAATTCTTAGTATAGCCCGCAACTCAATTGAAAGCAGCCGTTGACACGTGTTTCGAGCTAATTGGCTCTCCTCAGAACGGCGTAGCCAAGTTCAAGGTGTACGAACCTGGAGATGGAATCAACAATAAAAGAACACACCTGTAAAGGAAGTCCCCACTGCTAGGCCTCCACGTGAACTCTCTGGGTTTGGAGATATATTTAACATTAATTTATTGACTGTTTATGGTTTTTAATTTGATTTTTTTTTTTTGCAATTAGATTGTTTATTTTCAATGTTTTTAGCAATAACGGGCTATTTTCAATGTAATAAATTTTATTCTCGTTGACGTTTCGTTGTATATCACCACTTTGTCAAAACTAATGAATCAAAAATGAATTACTATAGAGATCAAAACGTCAAACTTATTTTTTTGAAAAAAATTAAATTGGCTTTTTTGTATTTTTACATTTTCATTTTCAGTATTCACAGGAATATATTTTCATAAAATGTTTTTCAGAGGTTTCCTCATGGTGAAGAAAACTCAAACTTCCGAAGCGAATGCTAAACCAGAAATATTCACCTGAATACTAGAAATGAATATATAAAAATACAAAAAGGTCAATTTAATTTTTTCAAAAAATACGCTTGATGTTTTGATATATCTATATTAATTCGTAAAATTCAATTATTCATGAGTTTTGACAACGTTGTGACATACAACGAAAACTTCAACGAAAATAAAGTTTTTAACTTTGAAAAACGCCTGTTATTGCTAAAAACATTAAAAATAAACTTCTTAAAGAGGCAACAATTAAATTTTAAAAATTAAATAACACCATACCTATTTTTATGATATTAGGCATCCATTTGTCTTATACTGAGCCCAATTGAGGCACTCAGTTAACACAAATAATTCTAGGTTCGGATTAAAAAAAATATAGAAATTAGTTGAAAACTTGACACAGCACCTTGTATAATGAAATTTTCAAAATACCTTTGCTTATTCGAAAGGAACACAAAAAACTATATCAAGAAAAGTCCATCGAGTTTTGCCGCCGAAAATTCACTTTATCAAATTTGAAAATAAGAGATTTCGAGAACTTCCTATGAAGGACCTAAAATATTATTACTATCAATTTTTAGTAGCGAATTATTGGTATTTTTTAATTCACATTCATTTCCATGTTACTCAATAATCATCAACCACTTCAATTATCTTTTTGTGGTTGTGCACCATCCACTGTGTATTTTCCAGGTTCGTGATTGTAATATTTGAATTGTTTTCAAAACATGTTGTACCTAACCACATATTTGAAAATTCGTACCTTTCAATTTTGGTTGGAGAATCGAAACAAATTAAGTTGATTTCATTCCAGTTAAAATAATTGAATTCTTTCAAATTATAACAATTCAATGAAATTCAATTGTAAATAAATATTCCGATTCATTTGAGAAAAGGCACTAATGATGGAAATGGCTCTAGATAAAGAAATGTATGGGATTGATAGTAATAATTTTTTCAGGCCTGATTTCTTAAAAATTTCTCTTCTATTTTTTTCAAATTATGATCTGGATTTCTTGAGATTACTAATTGGCTTTATTATTTATATAAGACACATAATGCCAAAGATAAAAAAATTGTTAGTGGTGATATGACTGTAATGACCCCAAGAGGAAATCAGCAAAAGTATCAAAACAGCCTTTATCTTAGTATTTAAAATTAACGTAAATATTAAATATTAAAAATAACGTAAATATTAAAAATAACGTAAATTATATAATAGTTCAATCTGAAATAATCATGTTGTTGGAAATTCGTTTGAGCCAAAATTACTTTATGTTCAATGATAAGATTTATAGTAGTGAGAATGGTCTTATTATGAGAAATCTGTTAAGTCCTCTTTTAGTTGAGATATTTATGGATGAGTTGGAAAATAGCATTAAAAAAAACCCGAATTTCAAAACTTTGTATTCTGCTATAGATATATAGATGATATAATCACTTGTTTTACTGGTACCGATCGTTCATTAAAAAATTTGAGAATTTCATTAATGCAGTTCATCCTAATATAAAATTTACAACCGAAATAGAATCTGATAAATCCATTAATTTTTTAGACTTGACAATCACAAGATTAAATAATAAATTTGATTTTTCTATTTTCCATAAGCCTTCCCATACGGATACCATAATACATAACTCCTCATGCCACCCATATCCACATAAAATGGCAGCGTTTCAAAGTATGATACACAGATTAACTAATATACCTTTATCAGAAGAAAATTTCAATAAAGAACTGAACATCATTAAACAGATTGCGGTTAATAATAATTATGAAAGCGAACTAGTGTCAAAAATTCTTCACAAAAAACTCTATCGGAAAGCTCTACGATTAGTATTTCCTTATCAGTCGGATAGAAATCGTAAATATAATAGTTTAACATACTTTGGAACCGTCAGTCAAAAAGTCAAAACCTTTTTAAGTAAAACATAATTTTAATATTTCATTTAAAACGAACAATAATTTATCGAGACACATTAAGAACAATAAAAACAAAATTAAAAGAGAAGACAAATCAGGTGTTTACCAATTGAATTGTGGAACATGTCAGTATATATATATATATATATATATATATATATATATATATATATATATATATATATATATATATATATATATATATATATATATATATATATATATATATAGGTAAAACTAGTAGAAATTTCGGTACTAGAATACAGGAACATAAATATAGCTTCGCGCATAATAAAAGTAATTCGAATTATGCTAACCATTTATTAACAGAAAACCATACTTTCGATACGAATTTCAAAATTTTACACAATATAGAGAGAAGTAGTCAATTAGATTATTGGGAAATAGTGGAAATAAATCGGCTTAAAAATTCTAGAAATTTGCTCAATGAACAGATAGAATTAAACAATTCACCCTTGTTAAACCTTTTCAGGTAATAGAAATTATATTTCAGAATGGAATATCTTAGGTAAAACCGAAGTCATAGAATCCTAAATTCCCTGATATTTATACCTGTGTTTTTCAAAATGTTGTTATTATTCTGTAAGCATCTGAAGAAGTCGTTTGTAACGACGAAACGCGTCATGCTATGTAGTCAATAAAGTGTAAATCATAAGTTCAAGTGTTTGAATTTAAGTTTATATTCCTTTATCTTAGTTACTAAAATATTGTTAAAAAATTTGTTTTTTTTCTTTTCAGAATTGATCAATTCGGAACTGTATAGTAGATATATGATACTCACAGCACATAAATGAAAATCTGGGTGAACCATTCTACTTTCCACTACCTCTGATAACAACAAAAAAATATAAAATATATAAAATAACTCAACCATTTTACTAAGGACAGGATTCAGTTCATGACAAAGTTTTTCTGAAAACTGAACTAATTTTTTCGTGGTGGGATGATATTACCTTTATAATATACATATTTATCTGTCATCTATAATCAACATTCATTCGAGTTTTCGTGTTATTGAAGGTTGTTCGACTAGATATAACAAGAATACTTATGTTTAGTAGATAATTACTATTTATTCAATAGAAGAAATATCTTATTAAAATGTGATCAAAATTTCTAGATGATATTTATTGTATTTTATTGGATTTCAATATCAAATAGCTTTGATGGAAAATTTCAAACAAGTTTCCTACGATAAAAGGTGCAAGCATATCAATAATATACGTGTATCATTAACCCATGTAGTGTAGATCTATTTCATACCCCATTCAGAATTCAGGCAATTTTCACAATTTCAAAACCATAACCAATATCATTGATTATAATATAATATTCATCAAATCTTGTCAAACACGTTTTATTGAAATCAAGTTGACCCATATCAGGCTATAAAATCATCTTGGTTGCCATGAAATATTTGTTGTCTTTTCTTAAGTTAGCGTGCTTCTCAAAACTTTGTTTCCGATATTAGGAACCTAAATATATGCAATGAGATATATCATACAAAGTATATAATTATGAAATAATTATGAGATCTCTAATTTTTTGTCACACCGGTTGTCTACTTATAGGAGTTTTTATAATATAGAATATCATGTGGTCTGAATTCTGATGATTTATAAGGCAGAATAAAGAATGGTAGAAAGACTTTATATGTCGTTTCTCCGATAGAGGGAGCTCACGTGATTAGTTCACCAACTAATGTTCTCCTCATTCGGATATAGGACCTAGGGGCGTTTTGAAAGTCATCGATTCTTGATTGATTCATTGTATGAGACTTATAATACCTAATAAGGATTAAACAAATGTATCATATTATCATTAAACATCGAACGATGATTTTTCTAAGCGCACTTAGTGTTCACTCTCGAAAGGGATAGGTTCGTTCTTGTTGACAACATTTGTCTAGACAGCTCCCTGAGAGTTTTATTTGAAATATTTCGATCAAGAGTCTTAGTATTGATGATATATATATATATATATATATATATATATATATATATATATATATATATATATATATATATGTAGGCCATCTAGCCCGAACAAGAGATGAACGTTGGTCAGCTGTTTGGTGATTGGGAGCCCAGAGACAGGGAAAGACCAAGAAAGCGCCCTCACGATCCATATAAGGAGCTGTCGATAGGGAATCTTGGCAAAGACAGGAGGAGGCCTTCGTTTTGCAGTGAATAGGCAGAGGCTGAAGATGATGATATATACATATATATATATATATATATATATATATATATATATATATATATATATATATATATATATATATATAATATATATATATATATATATATATATATATATATATATATATATATATATATATATATATATATATATATATATATAAAATATATATATATATATATATATATATAAATATATATATATATATATATATATATATATATATATATATATATATATATATATATATATATATATATATATAATAATCCAGATTGCAGTGCGGACGTCTCTTGGGGGATCCTGGTAAGATATTTTGTGTACCCATATTCTTACAAACCTGCTAGTTATTATTCTTACAAATCTGCTAGCCTGTGTTTAATGAGAGGAGTAAAATACTTAGTAATAAATAGAGAATGTAATATATTACGTATATTGAAAAGTATTTCCATTGAAATTTTGTCAATTCAAATTGTTCGCAGATTATATCAATATTCTTGAAGAAACCCAAATAATAATAATAAAAAAAATATATTAATTATAATTAAAATATAAACGTGAATAATTGGTGAATACTAACAAATAAGCCAAATAGAAAACGTAATTTTTGTTTCATTTCAGCTTGTTATAATACCAAGTGATATGTTTCCCATTAATTAGATTCGAGTTGATATATAACAATCATAATTCAGTGAATATAGTAAAACATTCAGTTTTTCTATTCGGTGTTATTTTGGACCATAACTTAAGACGATTTCTTTGCCTCAATTCAATATCTATCATTTAAGAGAATCAATTAAAACTGATTGGTACCCATATTCGAAATCATAAACTAGTTGAAGAGTAAAATTATGTCAATGAAATTCTCCATCAGTTAAAATATGCATAATGGTACCAGGTAGAAAGCTAAAGGTAATATGACGTCTTATATTGTTTTCAATATGTGAGAAATGACGTCGAAATGTCACATCCTCAAGACGTAATTTTGAACTGTTCAAAAGACGTCATTAAATTACGTTTTCAGGTATTTGGAATTAGAACCATTGCAGTTTCTTAAAAAATTAACGGTCATAAATTGACGAAAATTGTACTTTACGCTGACGTCATCTGTTGTCATCATATGAACGTCAGTTATCTGACGTTAAAAAGACGTAGTTTAGCTGTCGTATGACATCGCTGACCAAAATTGACCTAAAACTGAATCATATCTAATAAGACGTCATGTAAGATCAGCTTGCTACCTGGGGTGAACAAGTACAATGCGAATTCTAAAAAAATTATCAAATTTTCAAGTAACATTACAATTAATATTTTTCCTGGCCGGTCTCCGTAACTTAGTCGGTAGAACTCCCGACTTTGGTGCGGTAGAACTCGGGTTCGAGGCCCGCTGAAGGCATGGGTGTTTGTGTTTGTCTATGATTTAAGTAGTTTGAATAATGAAAAATGCTGGGTAATGTACATCGATTACAAGCCCAATGGCCGTTCAGAACCGGCGTTAAACTGTAGGTCCACTGAATTAAAAAAAAAATATTTTTTCCAAAAAACAAAAAGTTATTTGCATTTCTTTACAATTTTTTTGAAAATATGGGGTTATGATATCTAGTCTAAAATACTGGATAGTTATAATAAAAGGCGTTTCGGCAAGTAATAATTTAATGCACAGTGTTAGTGGAAGTAGATGAACCTACAAGTATCTTAAAGAAAAAAGTATGTCTAATCACACGTTTCTCAATCAATTTTCAATGCACATCGTGTCGCTTTTCCGAATGCTGAAATTAAATATCTGCACGTTCCAGGCGAGGCATAACAGAACTTCTTGCAATATTGGAATTGTTCAAGAAACTCATACAGATCCGACGCCAATGGGTTGATAAATGAGTTATATAAGAAATTCCCGAGGTCATTTTTATTTTAATCTTGTTAGATGGGTTTTAATGAATTAGGTCAGAGTATATTTTTATGTCTTCAGAAGCATGATATTTACATCGATCGCAGTTTGTAGAATATTCATGGGTCAACTGGGATTCCATCAACTATTGCTCAATATACGGTGCTTCCTCATCAAAACTATGAAGCAATTATGTATCAGTTACATGTGACATATAAGAACAATTAAACGAAAATATACTCTATTTCATAGAAAATACAACAAATGCAGAACATGCTAATAGAATAACATAAACTGGACTTCCTTCATTATTGAACTCAATTTGCTTTTCAAAAACAGGAAAATTTAAATATATATATAACGTTAAAATAAATACCAATGGCGTCCGTGGCTTATTCAGAAAAACACCCGACTATGGTGCGATAGGATTCGGGTTCGAGCCCCGGTGAAGTCATGGATGTGTATGATTGTCTATGATTTAAGTAGTGCATAACTGATGCTTATAAGCCCATTGGTCGTTGTGAACTGGTGTTGAACTGTAGGTCTATTGAATTAAAAAAATTACCAATATCGATTTTGTTGCCACATTTTAACCCCTGTTTGTTATAAGACCAGATAAGACCAGGACTTTTTGACTCCTAGCACAAGAAACAACTCCACGAATTACTTGTAGATGAGCTCCACAGAAAGTTTAGATACTCTTTGAGATCTTTGAGAACAGGAGTGTTGAAAGTTAGGAATAGTGAAGAATCTTCTTCATTCGTTTTTTACGCTCTCCCACACATTAGAATGAAAGGATGCCTTTGTAGCAAGAAATGTAGCCAAAATTAAACAGTTTGCTTAGTAAATTCAATGAAAATATGTGTACACAGTGGAATAAACATCTGCTGCAAAAAGTAGAAGCACTGTTCGTGAGTGTCATTTGTTTCTCAAAATAGACTGTAGAAAGGAAGTCATATATATATATATATATATATATATATATATATATATATATATATATATATATATATATATATATTAATGCAGTTTCCTGTAATAAATACTGGCGTTCTTAGTTTCAGGCCTTTTTACCAATCAGGCCTAAGTTATCCCAAGTACCTAATGATCGAAGGAAAAGACCGGCGTTGAAAAATGTTTCAAACTTGTTCGGTATCATTAGAACTCCATAACCAACTTCAAATTGTACAAACTTGTAGATGATATAAACAAATGAAATCTTCTGAAGTAGACGAACTTTTTATCAATTTTTTTTGTTTACAAATATATTCTTTGAATATTCTATGGCATATATATATCACAGATTGAACTTTTCGGTGAAACTATATATCTTGCTCACTTATTTTCCATTATGATAACTGCCATACAGATAATCTCAACTGAAACGTAAATTCATTCTTGTAAACATAACCTTCATGTTCATATTAAAATTCTGCTTCATGGAGTTTTTATCAGTCATTTATAATTCGCATTCTTAGTGACGTTCCAATTTCAAACCCATTTTAAGTAGCCAAGAAATCTTGGGTATTTTCTATTCACTACAGACTTACGTTGAATCAGTGGAGACAATACTTCATATTATTTTCCGGTTCTCAGAATAATCAGGCATGAGGAATGAACGCAAAAACTTAAAGAAGCTATGTTATCATTCCGTACTTCAGGAATGTGAATAGTTTGTGGAAAACATCTAAAGATGGCATTTCTAGTCTCGGTACTATATAAATATTTTCATGAAAAACGCGTACATAATTCATATCGAAAGTGAAATTATAAAATGAATTTCACCTCGAAAAATTTGGCTAATTTTGGTCTTGAATTATTTGTGAATGTCCAGAGAAGGTTCAAAAGGTAAATGAATATGAAAATGCTCGAAACTAAATAAGAACAACAATTTTATTTTTCCTTTGATGTGTCCCCCGTCGTGTATTAGTCAAATGGAAAGAATAGTTTAAAATGAATAACCATGATGATAGCGAGAAAGGTAGTAAAAACAACGATTTCATTCACCATATATACTGTTCTATCTACTTTCACGTCAAACATTTGAGGTTCGTAATTTTGATTGATTAATCAGTTATTTTTTTACGAATAATTTCAATATTTTGACTGTTATCATTGTTTAGAATGCATATAAATATAAGTGTTTATTATTTTATATTTTTTACTATTTCACACACACTTACACACACAAACACAGCTGTTTAGTTTGAATGCAAAAAAGAATAATATTTCTGTTTGTCAGGCGGTTGTCGAATATTTCAATTGAAAGTTATAAAATTATCGTCACTCTTTCAGCATTATACCATTATAACAATCTCATTATTATCATACTGTGAGAACTTCAATTGCTATCACTGTTTCAAAATGCCAAGGAAAAGACGAGTTGATAGGTCGTCGAGTTGACATAGTGCCACGAGCTTCCCCACATGAAAACCGCAATGATGACCAGTGAGAGATAGATAATGAAACAATTCATATTGGTGTGGTATAATTGTGTTCTGCAGTGAATAATAATGAAGTAGTCAGGCTTAGAATGGAACTGGTTCGGGCACATCAAACACAACAACAGCGAGCAAGGAAATCGAAGGATTCCGCAAAAGCAGTGCTCCTGTGAACCTCGAACGAGTAGCATTCCCCTACGATCCGGAAGTAGATTAAAGGTCGATAAGTCCGTGACAAATAATTAGAAGCCAATATTTTTTTAATATTGTAAACAGTTAAATTATAACGGCGAATCTAATGGATTATTTTTTGCTGTGGAAAAGAAAAAATTCTTCTATATTCAATGTGAACGTTCGATGCTTTGTGAGTCTATGATCTGAGAGATGTTTTCTATTGATTCCTATAGATGGAATTGTGAAGTATTCATTACTTGACGGTATTCCACTTGGAGTCATAAGAAGATGCTTGGGAATTTAAATCGTTACCTCACTTCGATCAACGTGGTGCGACTGACGAGTTCCCTGCAGAATGAGGCAGCTGTCCCGCAGCATCAGGTGTGGCAACGATTTCAATATGTGGGGAATAGTTCTCAGTGAAAATTCACGTGAACTCCCTGTATCGGAGAAAAGACGTATAAACTCTCCCTAGCGTTCTAGATTCCTACTCATGATAACAGTAGTGCGAGTGTAAGGCTTTGTAGACATTTCATTTGAATACTGCAGAAAACTGTCAATGTGTAAGAATAGTCCCATGTAGATGAATTTTTCGAAACGCTCTTAATATTCACTATCGAAAGTAATGGGTTCGTTCTCGTTGACAACATTTTTGTAGACAGCTCCCTGAGAGTTTTATTTGAAATAATTCGATATTTCGATTGAGAGTCTCCGTATTTACGAGTATGAATGATTTATGAATCTTGAAACTAGCTACACTTTTGCCAGCCGGGGCGTGATCTGCAGCGATTAGGCATGGGACTATTCTTACACATTGCGGACAGTTTTCTTTAGTATTCAAATGAAATCTCTACAAAGCCTTACACTCGCACTACTGTTGTCATGAGTAGGAATCTAGAACGCTAGGGAGAGTTTATACGTTTTTCTCTGATAGAGGGAGCTCACGTGAATTTTCACTGATAACTATTGCCCTCATTCTGGTATAGGACCTATGGGCGTTTTGAAAGTCATCGATTCTTGATTGATAGATTAAATATGGAATGATGATTCATAATAATGATGAAACAATTGTATCCTTTTATCATTCAACAAGATCGATGAATTTTTCGAAGCGCACTTGATATTTACTCTTGAAAGTGAGAAAGTGATGGTTCGTTCTCGTTGACAACATCTGTGTAGACAGCTCTCTGAGAGTTTTATTTGAAAAATTTGGATATTTCGATTAAGAGTCTCAGTATTCACTAGTATGAATGTGAATATATATATATATATATATATATATATATATATATATATAATAATATTTTTATTCAAGAATAATCGATGGATACAATAATATTTAGAAATGATTTCAATATGTGGTGAACTTAACTTAAAAAATATTGCATTCAGATCTAAATACAACTCAATACATACAATTTAGGTAAAAAATTCCATATGAAATATTTTTACGCTCATCCCGTTAACCAATTGCTATTTCCATCAGTTTATGGATATAATGTCTACTTCTTGTTTTAATCCAATTTTTTGATATAGTTTTGAACTTTTTTAAATTAGAAGTATTTCTTAAGTCCAGAGGTATTTCATTATACGTTCTTGGACCAATATACAAGTGACTGCGTTGACAAACCGTTTTACTAAATCTACGCACATACAGTGAACTTTCACTAAACCGAGTACCTGCTCTATGTTCTATGAAAATGTTTTTATTTATATTTTTCTCAGTAAAATTTAACACTGAAGCACAAAAAAGTTGATGCACATCCCATACATTAGAGAGTTGAAACAGCAGCTCCGTTGGAAATCTTATATCTTTGCTATGTATAATCTTTAGTAGCCACTTCTGTTGTATTTCCAATTTCCTCATAACATTATTGTAAGCGCCACCCCATACATTGACTCCATATCTCAACTGGGTCTCTACCAGCGCTCTATAAACCACTGTCAGATGACTTGTATCCAGAACATGGGACAGTTTTTTAAATTTTGGTAATAAACATCTAAGCTTACCAATTAATGTTCCAACTTGAAAGTTCCATGTGAGATGTGAATCCAACCCTATTCCAAGTTACTTACACTCATAAACGCACGGAATCGTGAACGTGGTATCCTCTCTCGCCACTGTTAAGAGTGTGCATTGAGGTAATAAGCGCCTATCGACAGAAAATGGCATATATTTGGTTTTTTCAACATTCAATGTTGAGTAATGCTGTCTCAACCATCTGTCTATATATATATATATATATATATATATATATATATATATATATATATATATATATATATATATATATATATATATATATCAGCAATGATGCACGTTTCCTGGTTTTATTAAGTCATAGTGTCATGGTAAAAATTGACTATTCAAAAAAATATTGACAACAAACTTGAAATAAGTATGAAATTTGCAGTGAAAATATCAAAATGATGCAGTTGGAAATTAATTAACCGATAAAAGCGCCCTTTAAATCCTGAAAGGATATATTAGCAGACAAATTGATTCAGTTCATAAAGACTAAATTACATAAAGACTGAATTAATAATATACATAGTATAAATTCTAGATATCATGGTCTATTCTGAAAACACAGCTATAATGAACAATTTAGGAAGAACCTTAGATGTTCGAATTGATTACAGAAAAGGTGTCAATTCTAATCCAAATTTATATAAAGCGCAATCATTTCGCTAAGTTTTGCATTAAAAAAAAACAATTTCAAAAAATAATTAAAATAATAAACTATTAGTTTATGAGGATTCGGACATCTTTTTCCAATGAAGGTTATGAAAGTGTTATGTGATTAGAAAAGTTTTGGTTTTTCAAGAACGAGGGGAGAACTGGATGGTGTGGATAGAAAGAGAAATAATTAATTTCCTTATTTCAGGTGTAAAGGGCCACTTCACCTGACAAGTGACAAGAACTGAAGTATCAAGTTATTTCCCTCAGGAGTTTGAATATGAAGAGAAATCCCGAAAGGGTTGAAGTACAGACTAATGGATTGATAGCATTTTCTAGAAGAAATTCACTAGAGCGATAATTTGAATATCTCAATTTTTGTTATTACAAGTCATATTGATTAGTTGGTATTTTCACTGTAACTTCACTCGTATTTTCACTCGTGCTTGTTTCGACAGTAATGCAAAAACGGAAAGCGATAATGAAAACAATGGTTTTGTAACCGCGAAAGATAAACCAGCAACTTGGCCAAGTATTTTATCGGACAGCTATGCTCAAGAATCTAAAGTACTTCAAGTAATCTTTACTCTCTAAAACAACAAAGAAAAAATATATCTTTACACTATAATTCAAAGAAACCTCAAATTCGCAATTTTTTTTCATTAGCCTTTATCATATTATTCGTTAATAAATTGAAAAACATTGTTATTGCTGTTTTTGAGGTTTTCCCAGTGATAGTTCGAGATTTTCGAAGAAAATATTTCCATACTCTTCATTTTTCATATTCATTTGAAATTGAATGAAAATTTGCCCAATTGTTAACTGAACTATTGTTTAATTTGTTTGAAAACTTTGACTCTAAAAGTATTTAATTAAAGTTTAAACAACCATACAGCTCGTGAAACAACGGACATGTTGAAGGATGAATTTGGTGAGCAGCTTATCTCTCGCAATGGCCCTGTGAATTGGCCGCCAAGATCATGCAATTTGACGCCTCAGGATTATTTCTTGTGAGGTTATGTAAAGTCGCTAGTGTATGTGGACAAGCCGAACACGACTGCAGCCTTACAGGATAACATAACACGCGTAATTCGTGGGATACAGGCCGAAATGCTCGAAAAAGTGACGCAAAATTTGACCTTCCGAATGGACCATTTGATACAAAGCCGCGGACATTTACATGAGGTTATCTTTAAAATGTAAATGGCAAAGGCCAAGTTATCAATTTCAATAAAAATTTTGAATATATGATGCAAATTGAGTGTTTTATTAGATTTAAAAAAAACTACGCTTGAAAAATCACCCATTATATACATATATACTTATATATATATAAGAATATAACTACTTCATTTAGAATATCATTTATATAATTATTTACATAATTTTGATAGAATCTAGAGAATCTATTAAAAGTATATGAAAACTTTTTGACCTAGTGAATAACCTAAAAAAACCTAGAACCTAAACAAATTTTCAGCTTCGGGTATCTAAAGGTGGTTTATATCAACATTGCGACGTTGGGGTAGGTATTTGTGAATTTTTTCAAACTGTATTTTAACATTAATAAAAAAATATTATATGGCTAAAATAAAAATATTTTGGCACTAACGGTGACGAAAGATCAACATCAAAAAATATTGATGTGAAGCTAAAAAATGTTCAACTGTTTGATTGTTACATATACTTATTATAATTTTCGTTGGTGTCAATAATTTGTGGATCATTTTATTTTAGATTTTTCTAATGAATTAATGAGGAATTGTAGATAGAAGTTAGAAAATCATTAAAAGATTGGTCCATTCGTATCAATTGGTCCAAGGCTGCCGCAATTTGCGTTTGCGATCTCGCTTCTCTTGCTCTGAATCAGAGCCTCTGATATAGCCGATATTCGATATTTATACCTTTTATACTCCCACCCTACCTTGTCCACTATATCGAGAACGGAAGAACGAAACAGAAACCAGAGGAAAAAGACAAGAAAACAAAATTATAATTGTCACTGACTGCGAGTAAAATGCTGAAACGCCTAACGCCAACAAGGGCAGGTAATCGGACCAGCGAAATGGAATGCCCCTATCATAGGATGCTGAGAGTGCGCACGCTTATGAAACGATTCGCGGATTCTTTCCTGCTTTGTCTAACACCGCGATGCTTTAATAAAGCAGATCCTAGATTCAAGACTTCTACTCGAACTATCAATTGAAATCAACTCGTTAAAATATATTCCTGTAGAAGTATATTGGGGATGGAAACTAATTTGAAAGAATAGAAACTAAGCCTCTTGTTCTTTAGTATTTGCTTAGGAATCTCATAATAATCAAAATATTTCAACAATGTTGCTAAAAAATTTGTTATAATTTATTGAGAAATTCTCATAATTTAAATCATTTAAGTATTAAAAAACTAGATTAAATGCCAGAATAGGGTATTTGACTGTTTCCACAAAAATATCTCAAATTTTTCGTTATAGCTGATGCATATTTCCCATTTGATTAATTCTCTTTAAATTTTTCTAATTTTTATGAAAATGACAGAGAAAGTTTGAATTAATAAGAAACCCGCCAAAACACTACTATACAGATTACTTAATGTGGTGACGTCACGATGCAATAAACACAGTAACTGTCATATTGTAATACGACGGTCGACTATTAAATTTAGTGATTGTTGACGATTTCATAACTTTACTGCGATAAAATGTCTTATAAATGGTGCGTAGTGCCACAATGTACTAACACAGCTATTAAAACCCCGGAGAAAATGTTTGTGAACCTTCCGACAAACACTAAAATTCGGAAATAGTGGTTAATTCTCTCTCGTAGAAACCCGAAAAATATAGCTGTAAAACTAACGCTTTCATGTGTGAAGATCACTTTAACGTAAGTAAATAATTCCTACCCTATATTTCATACATAAATAACGAGTTGATTTTATTACATATTCATTATAGTGTTCTCTATACATTCTACTATATTTTGAGGTTATTAATTACATACGTATTTTATTGTTGATCTTGAACGGAATAAACTGGATTTTATTCCTATCTTTGTATTATTATACTTTGGTATAATAAAATATTTAAAATAATAAAACTTCAATACTTTATTGTATGTGAGTTATTTTTTAGCCAGAGGTCAATTAACGATGATAAAATTGTTATTGCAGATGGAAAAAGATATGGAAAACTATACACAATATCAAATGGGTTTCAGCAAAGCTATAATCATGGTTAAAGGGGCTATGACATCTAAGTTTGAATGTCAGCTTGATCGCAAGAAAAGACTGTATGACCCTACCATGTTACGAACAGCCTACCTATATCAAACGGTTAAAAACCAAAATTGATAAAGAAACAAAAGCTGCACCAGATGTGTATCCTGGAACAAGCGAACTGAATGATGACAGTGATATACCTGAAATGTCTGAGGAAATTAATTCTGGGTAAGTAAACTTTATTATTATGTTATTTGGAAAAACTAATAAATATTATATTTTTTCAGTAGCAAACTATTGTGACAAAGAAACATCAACTGAGCCTATTAGTAGTGTGAACAAACAAGTCCAAACAAATATCAAAAGTCAAATATCAAGTCTTGAAAATGAGCTAACGTTTGAAACAAGTTGACTATTTCATATTGTTAAATAAATCGTGAAACATTAAGCCAAGAGTTCAATTTAATTTAATATTCAATTATGTTTCACCAAGAGTTAAACGAGAATTCAATCTCAGTGAATAAATAACTACCTCTTCTATGCATATTGTTGTCTATGCATATTGTTGTCTATGCATATAGTTCTATGCATATAGGCATCTGGGCATGCCACTTATGTTGCCTACATATGACTTAGTTATGAATATTATTTTAGTTTATTTTTAATTTTAGTTGTTTCATTTGTTTACTATATAGTACTATTGCAATCGATTTTTATTTCATTTTTATGCATCAAATATATTTCGTTACCTACTGTATGGTCAACTTCAGCTGACCATATGCAACTTTAATAGACAATATTTTATTTTATTTTTAGTTATCTGGTTATTGTTCAATACTATTTCAATTTTTTTCAATTTAATTTTTTCGTTGTATATATTCGCTTATACTCTCCTTTTTTGTTTTTTTTCTCGTTTATTTTTTCTCATTTATTATTATTTGTGTGCAATTTGTTATTTTTTCTCTCTAATTGGATATATAGCTGTTGAAAATAAATGTATTATTATTAGATATATTTATATAGAGATAATTTGCTGATTTGCACCTATGCATATTTTCACCAATTATATCTAATACTGACATTTCAAATGAAAATTGAATTATGTGCAGACATTACTGTTATTGGCTATATTTGTCCATTATTTTATATCTTTCCTTGCTGAAGTTTCTTTCTGCAACTATCCAAAACTATCCGTATTTTCAGCATGGTTGAATTACATAGTTGATTATGCAGTGCTCATTCTGCCTAAATCTGCATCAATAATAACGAAACCAGTTTCTAACTGCATAATTGTGATACATATGTAGCTGTAGCTACATACACACTGTAGCTTCACAATCATTCGTGGGTTTTAGCTGCTGAAACGTCCTGCCCCCATTTATTTCTATCCATCAAATCATTCCTCCAGTTGTCGAATTCCATCATTACCAGATTATTACTATATTGTACCTCAATCTTCGGTCTAAACCGAAATTTCTTTTCACTGTCTTCATGAGGCTGTCTATAAATGGCCTCTGAAATATATGAAGAAATTAACCGATCTTAGAATAATATAATAGGAGAAAATTTAGAAATGAACTGACAAACTAAGTCAATTTCATTAATTCAATAGCGGCCACTACGAAATTCTTTGAAAAAAAACAAAGAAAATGAATATGTAAATATCAATATTTATGATAATTAAACCCATATGTCTTGTTGGTCGTTGGTAATCAGTTCGTGCTATAAGGATATTCAGGATATGATATGACTTCGTAAGATTCTGCATCTAGAACTCGGCATTAAAAACCATTTAATCGCTAGGGAAACGCCTTATTACAAGTACGCACCGGAGGTAATTCTGAAAAACGATAACTGTAAAATGTACTACAACTAAAATATTTTCACTGATAAGACGACAAAACACAATAGTCCTGATATAGTCATAATAGATAAAGAGTGAAAAATGAATGTACTTTATCGACATTGCAATACCTAACAGTTACACTGTTTAGGAGACCATGGAAAAAGTGGTTACATATGCACTTATATTTATTCATTATGGAATTTGTATAAATATATCTTTGATACAAGTTATAAAAGATGCAAGAAGCCATAATTCTATAGGAATGAAATTTCTTTCATTCTAAGCATTATTACTAGTGTAATTTTCAAGATAGCCTGATAGATTGATACCCTAGGTTTTGCCTGGTATAAATCGAATTCATAATAGTTTTGTGAAAAAATTGATGATAATAATGATGACTTCATTCTCAATCAAACGAGGGAGAGAGGAGAAAAATAAGGAAGAAATTGAATATACCGCTGTAGTTACTAGGCAAAAACTCAAAATCGAAAATTCTTTAAAGAAGTGACAAACAGTGCAAACTCTAAATTGACGGCATATCAAGAAAAAACACAAACGTACCCAAAAATATATTCGTTAAAAATTGTAATGAATCATCTTTAGATTTGTAAAGCACTTTCGTTGTAGCTGTAAATTAACAGGAACAAGAGAAAGTCTGGAAGAGAGTCAGTAATGATTATACATTTTGTTGCGTGTATTCCCAATGAATTATCCAGAAAGCATTAGGATATGCAGAAATATTTCGGCATATTCACCTATGTAAAATCAGGTTTTCATATCTACTTTATTGTACATATGTATAAAAAATAATATGAATGTAGCGCAATAAATCACCTGAAGGTACAAATGAAATTTCAAACAAAAAAAAATTATGAAAAATTTTTATGTTTAATGAAAATTTCATTATATAAATATATTTGAATATTTCATTTATATACATTTTGAGGTGTTTGTATACTGGACTGTCTAATATCTATAATGCGGACTTTCTCACTACAATTAAAAATAGAGTGGAATTTAGGAAAATTTTCATTCTTTCAATATAAAAGTTGATATAAAGTTGAACTGCTGACCGAAGATCCCAGTTTCAGAAATCTTTAACTCTATAGCATAAAATTGATTCTTTTCGTAAGCCAATAACTTGACATGCTTCCAGTTGGATTCTTCCAAACGGAAAAACAAATATATCTCGTGTGAAACCAAAACATCGATAATTTGAATGACTATTTTAAAACTTGACTTGCTTTCTAAATACCTTCTTCTCTTTCTGGAAATTCTTTGCATGACTGGTTCTGAACTACTCATCTATATTTGTGGTTTTCAAGGTAGTTTCAATATTTTTCATAATTTTTTTTTGTTTTGTCTCAATAAAACGTTTTTACTGTTTTTACTCAAATACATGCAGAAGTTGAAAATATTTCGAAATGTAAATCAAACGGTTTCACAGAACACAAATTGAATCTCCCACATTATTGAAGAATGAAAACATTCATACTTTTTCTACTTTAAAATAGTTTCGATTGAAAGAGTTTTAAATAACTTATTTTATTCTCAAATAAATAGGTATCTTCATTAATATTCACCTTCAAGATATCGTAAGAAGGAAGGTGATTGCTGTAATTAGCTACATGGAGAAACACAATTTTATCAACAATAGTCTGTACTTCTAATTGAGATTATTGATAGATTCGATAAATCCATCGCAGTCCTCGTTTATATAACGAGGCACTATTGAAATTTGTTCTTACAATTACTGTGAAGTTCCGAAAGTACATTTGTTGCCTCAATTTCAAAAATAAGTACGAGTATTCCCAAATGCATTGGGTTCGAATGTTATTCCATTTGACGTGTTTAGTAGGTAAAGGAAGCAATGAGACTTACTGTATTTCTCAATTCTCCTTTTTAAGTGATTGTTTCCAGTTCATAATCAAGTGGATAGTCTGAAAACAATCCACTTGAAAAGTAGAATTGAGAAACACAGTTAGTGTCGTTGCTTCCTTCAACTACTAAACACGTAGAATTCAATAAGTAATATTCGAACCCAATGCATTTGGGAATACTCATACTCATACTTATTTTTAAAATTAAGAAACAAATGTACTTTCGGACAAATTTGATAGTAATTGTAAGAAAAGTTTTCAATAGTGCCTTTGTTATATAATCTGTTAATATTGTACAATTTTAGCCCTGAAGAAGAAAATAAACATTTTCGAAAACTTGGAAAATACTAATGAGGTAACTTATTTTCCTGTCCTGGACTGCAATCCCAATTAAACACTGAATATATATATATATATATATATATATATATATATATATATATATATATATATATATATATATATATATATATATATATATATATATATATATATATATATATATATATATATATATATATATATATATATATATATATATATATATATATATATATATTATTTAATCATCTGGCTTACCTTCAGTTTTTCAGAGGCTCAGTGTTGAGACTAATAAACTTCCGAAGCGAGTGTTGAGCCAGAAATATTCTTCTGAATACTAAAGAGACGAAAAAGGCAATCTGATTTGAAAAAAAATAACTTTCATGTTTTGATATCAATGGTAATTCATAAAATTCAATTATTCATTAATTTTGAGAAAGTTGTGATATATAACGAAACTTCAACAAAAATAAATCTTTTTACATAGAAACTAGCCAATAAAACAGCTAATAAATATATATATATATATATATATATATATATATATATATATATATATATATATATATATATATATATATATATATAAGAGAATGAACACTAGAACATTCATTTGAAAAATTCAAATTAACCAAGAGAATGTTATAGTAGAGCTAGATATGTGAACGTGTACGATGTGATGTCTCCATTATCCTTCAAGGGATAAATGTTAGAGAAATATTGAAATCGATGCCACACCTGATGGAAGTGCTACACATATATATTTCGTTCTGCAAGGAACTCGTCAGTCGCACCACGTCCATCGAAGTAAGGCAACGATTTCGACCCCCAAGCATCTTCTTGTGACACCAAGTGGAAGACCGTAGAATAATGAATACTCCATAATTTCATCTATAGGAATCACTAGAAAACACTATCATATCATATTAAATATCATAATATAAAATATATAATATATAAATATCAACATCTTTCAAAAAATATGATTTTGTCAAATAGACATTGCACTTTAGTAGATACCTACAGGTATAGAAGATATATGTAAAATTTCGATGCTTGGTGTGTCTGTAATCTGAGAGGTGTTTTCTATTGATTCCTGTAGATGGAATTGTGGAGTATTCATTACTCTACGGTCTTCCACTTAGAGTCACAAGAAGATGTTTGGGGGTTGAAATCGTGCCTCACTTCGATGAAAGTGGTGCGACTGACGAGTTCCTTGCAGAACGAAATATATATGTCTGTAGCACTTCCGTGTGCATCGATTTCAATTTTCCCTAACATTTATCCCTTGAAGGATAATGGAGACATCATATCGTACACGTTCACATATCTAGCTTTACTATAACATTCTCTTGGTTAATTTGAATATTTCAAATGAATGTTCTGGTGTTCATATTTATTCAGTTAAGCACAAAAAAATATTATATATATATATATATATATATATATATATATATATATATATATATATATATATATATATATATATATATATTATATAACTATATAAATTATTCTAACAATGAAATCTGTTATTTCCTTTTATTATAAACCAGATTTGCCCATCGATGGCAACCTTTAGTGTGGTTCGATTATGCCGAAGAGCCGAGTCGACTGAGTACGCCGAACAGAAATCGACCCACTAACTGTTGCACCTAAAATATGGCCTTCAATACACTACGAGCTCGCTCGCACACCTGAATATTGACATCTTGTTGTTTCAGTGTTCTGCGGTGCTTCGTAGAGAGCGTTTCGCATTTGTTAAACGTCGTTTGAAGTTTGAAACCAAATATTAATCGGTTTTTTCAAACAAAACAACGTTTGATCGGAGCATGGCTGAAGAGGAGAATCAGAATGAGGAGGGTGATCTCAATACGAAATTTGGACTGAGGCTCAGGGGAAGAAAAGGAGCTTTGAAGAAAAAGAATGTGTATAATATAAAAGATCATAGATTCATTCCAAGATTTTTCAAACAGCCTACTTTTTGTTCACACTGTAAGGATTTTATATGGTAAGTATTGTATTTTGAACTGAGGTTCTTTCTTGAAATGGTATACGAAACTGTATACTAACAGGCATCCACTAGAACCAAAAACTTTAAACTCATTGGATCTCATTTATTATTTATCTACAAAATCAAGTGTATATGTCTTTAATATATTTGATTTTTATAGCAAAAGAAAATATAACAAACATTAATTATACCTAAGCTTCCTCTATTCTGAAACTAGTTAAAAAAAAATTTAACCTGTTGACATTTCATAGTTTTGTGAAAATAAAGAATCTTCTTTCCTGATTTGATCAAAGAAACATAAACAAAGTTACCTTAAATTGATTCAGCCCTGGTCATTTTCTTAATTTATAACACGTAACTTAAACATTATTTCAGATCCTACTAATTCAAATAGCTTTTTGATCCATGTCCCTGTCTAAAAAATAAACTGATTTTCAAGAAAATCCCAAAAATTATTTCATACTGAAACATTAAAGCAAAGATTTATATTTTTTTCATCAATATTTTTCGATTCCTGTTACTTTTGATAATAAAACAATATTTTCAAGAGATGCTTAAGAATTTACCAGAATACGATTTTTCAATTGAAGCGATATTTCTCTTGGTGGTCTCTTTTTCCTTCCATTCCGGAAACAAAGTTAAGCACTATTCATATTCATCAAGTGTTAATCCTTGTTAAAATGGTTTTTATGTCGGAAAACATAGAGTCTTTGTTCGATTTTATGTTAGTTCAGAAAAGCGCAATCAACTGGATTTATCTCAAACATAAAATTGGGTACCTATATATACAAATGGAATGTTTTAACGTAATTCTCGTCAATTTCAAGAAGTTGTAGTAAGTTGTGACAATTTACACACGTGTCAAGGACCAAACATAATTATTTCATAACTTTAATATAATGTCCTGATTAAGGTCATCTGGACGAAAAATCTCCAGAATACGCTGCTGGTTTGCACCATTCGTATCAGGCATGTCAACCTCATGTTATATTTCGGGCTATATGGAGTTGGGGGCCGTATAATTCAAATGTACAAAATGATTAAAAGAAATATTTTAAAAAATTTTTTGAAGCAATTATATTACGTAAATTTTTTAGTATCTGTCTTGTTGAATGGTTATGAATTGTACAGCCATAGACCCCTTTTACTTTGCATTTTGAATGAAAAAGTATTTCAAATTTTTGGGTGGGCATATTAATAAAATAATTTTTATTTCTGTATACATAGAACTGTTGCAATATATTGCTGTTATATTATTGGAATTGAACTATGAGAAATGCAGTATTTGTCATATATAACAATGAAATTCATTTCGAAATAATTCATGAAATTCTTTTCTTTAAAAATATATCCCTTCGAGCCGCATGCGGCCCACGAGCCTTTTGTTGGACATGCCTGATCCAGAGCATGATTATGAACCTTTTTCGGCTTCTTATACTTCATTGACTTGAGTGAATAAAAGATATAAGGACACGATAAGATACGATTATGACACCAATTGAAATTTTTTTAAATTTGAACAGTCCAATACTTTTATTTTTTATTTGGATTAATTGGGGGCTTTGATGGATAAATAATAGGAATAAATTTTATATTGTGAAATTTGTAATTTATAACGAAATTGGAAATTGAAAATCTCGTTTTGAATATTTTTCAGGACAAATTATTGAAAAATGACAAAAAACGTTGACAAAAATCATGATGAAAAATTGAAAATCAATTGAAATTCAGAAATTTCAAATTCAAGAATTCTGTGGAATACATTTCGAAAATTTCTGAAAATTTTCCTTAATTTCTTCGTTTTTTGAAAATTGAAATTCGAGTTATTTCGAAAATAGATTTGAAATTTCGAATATCAAAATGTTGACAACTCTCAAAATTTGATATTTTAAGTCTAACTTAAAAAATTTTAGGAAAAATTCAGAGATTAAGAAAACGAAGGCGAAAGCATATTTAATAAACAATTTGATAAAAATTTCTACAAATTAGCAAATAGAGAACAAAACTAAAAGAAAACCAGGAACTATAAAAAATGTACTTCAACAGCACAATATTATTTGTTGAATCAATCTCTACAATCTGACGAATCGGTCGGAAAGTTTATTCAAGTATACGTTTTATTTATGAAAACATCCTTCTCAAAGTTGAAGTTGTAAATGCTTTTCTAAACATTACGATCTTAGTTATTTGCCTTGGAAGACAAAGATTTCAGAAATCTATTTTGGACTCTATTGAGTTCTATTAATATGTATTACTAAGTAGAAAGGGTTCCATATAGTGAAGTGACATCCATATCCCTATACCTACGTGTATATTCCAGGGAAAGACTATCAGTATCCGCATACCGAAATTATTAATTTAACGGTTTATATAATATAAATGAGAGGTAATAATAAACACTTGTCTAAAACTCACTGAATGAACAATTCTTCATTAAGATTAACTAGTCGAATAAAGAATTGTTCAGTCAGTGATTTTTAGACAAGTGTTTATTATTACCTCTCATTTAAATATGCACTATCACAGAATTTATTATGTAATATAAAGTAACAATAAGAATAATTGAATGGAAAGAATACTTCTGAATGATATCACTAGATTAAAGTACAACTATGCTGTTCCAATTAATTGGGACTTTCTTTTTCTTCATTTGAGTTGCTGTAGTAAGTACATATGTGCAGTGCAATCTCTGGAACTACTAAACCGATCTTGAACATTCTTTTACCAATAGAAGATCAACTCATTTGTGAGTGACATACTATGCTGTTCGAATTAATTCGGACAAACATTTTTTTCTTCGTTTGAGTTACTGTAGTAAGTATGTGAGTACTAGGATGGCCCAAACACCCTCACACCTTCTTGTTTACTACCTGAGGTGACGTGAGGGTTCGACCTTGACCATCATTTACATTCTGACCGGTTTTACCTCGCCAGCAATTCAGTTGTGAGCCTACCGGTGCGACAGTTGGTGGTTTCAATTTTGATACGTGCTGTATTGCCTTGTCCAAAGATGGATATAACTCCGAGGAACCGTTCCAAAATTATCCCGCTCAATGAACACACATCAATGACTGTAAGAGATATAGCTGAAGCTGTTGGTGTGGGAAAGTCCAGCGTTTCGAGAATTTTAAAAACATTTGAAGAAAGTGGCTTATCGTCTCCATAAAGAAAACGAAACTGTGGCCGCAAACGCAAACGTACTCCAAGAACAGACAAATTGTTGATAAGAAATAGCAAAATTAGTCCGAGAATGACAAACACTGATCTTCGAAGGGATTTAGTGGTTTCTGGTGTGGAAGTGAGCACATAAACTTTGCGAAAACAACTGCTGGAGGTTGGGCCTAAGGCAAGAAGACCAAGGAGAAAGCAACTGCTCGCCCAGAAAATTATGAAAAAACGTTGGCATGGGCCAAAAGGTACCGTGCGTGGACTGTGGACGACTGGAAGAAGGTTGTTTTTAGTGATGAGACACATTGGTTTGTTCAAGGGTACAAATCAAGTGTTGTTAGACAATGTGATGGGGAAACTTTGCGGCCTGATCACATCCAGCAAACAGTAAAACATCTTTCGAAACAAATGTTTTGGGGTTTTTTCACAACCAATGGCACTGGACGATTAGCTCCTATAACAGGGATGATGAAGTCAGTGAAATATATGGAAATATTGCGCACCAGGATTGTCCCATTCATGGAAACGTTTGAAGGAACATTTCAGCACGACCTGGCTCCCTGCCACAATTCCAAACAAGTGCAGGCCTTTATGCGTGAGAATGAAATAAAAGTACTCGATTGGCCGGGAAATTCACCTGATCTCAATCCCATTAAGAATTTATGGAATATTTTTAAAAAACGACTGGCAAAAATGGATTGCACTACAAAACAAATAATGATTATAAGTGCTATTCAGGTGTGGTTTTATGATGACGAATCGAAGAAAATCTGCGCTACGCTAGTGGAATTGATGCTTAGACGAATTCAAGAAGTTATTTCTGCGAAAGGAGGAGATACTTCATATAAATATGAAGGCTTACTACATTAAAAGGTAAGATTTTACGAAAATATTGTTTTTTATCCTTTGTCTCAATTAATTCGAACAGCATAGGTTATATAAATTATATATATTAACTATTATTTGACAATTAAAATTGAGTACAGTTGAACCTCGCTGCGTGCATTGAGCGAATCACTGTCTTACTTAAATTGAAATAGGTTAATGCGTTCGGAGTTATTCGTTTATTTGGACTTCAAACCTTCGGCAAAATTCCGTACAACACCCATCGGATCTCCTCATTTTTCTAACCTCTAAATTTATAGACATTCACAAACATTCATACTCAGTATTGGATTTCACCCTTTCACATCTTCAGATGCATATTATACAATACTAGATCACCCGGCCAACATTGTTTTTCCATATAAATTATTTCTAGTGGATTTCTAGTATAAAAAAAATTACTATCTTATTGTTAGTGTGTAGGTTAGGATGTGGTGAAAGCATCATGGAGCGCTGTGAACGATGAGGGAATACAAAGTTAACAAAACATTAAAATGACTGATATTGAAATGTCGCTTAACTCTTGGTGAAACATAATTAAATATTAAATTAAATTAAACTCTTGGCCTGATAATGTTTCACGATTATGTTTAACAACATGAATTAGCCAACATATTTCGAGCGCGACCTCATTTTCAAGACTGAAAGCTCATTTTCAAGACTAAACTACAATAAGGAACAAACAACAAATTTATTATCTATACAATGGATGTAAGTAGGGAGAATAATTGAAAATCTACCTGTTCATTTACTATTTCTTCTTCTTCCTTTCAAGAACTGCATATTTCAATTATTTCTGAAAGGTCTAAACTTTTCCCTTTATTACCTGCGTGCAAGCACTTGGTTTTCTCAGTCTATGAAGTGGTTGGAGTTAATACAATGTTCTTGAAGAGTCTTCGTGTCTTTGAAGAGTCTTTCTTCAATGAGTCTTGAGAATGAGCTCACGCTCGAAACATGTTGACTAATTCTTGTTGTTAAATATAATCGTGAAACATTAAGTCAAGAGTTAAATTTAATTTAAAACACTACAAATAAATTTTTTAATTTATTATAATTTATTCTTTAAAATATATATATATATATATATATATATATATATATATATATATATATATATATATATATATATATATGAATCAAAAGTAGACTCTGTCGGCATATCCCGCAATTAGTCGTAGCCGTTGACACGTGTTTCGAGCTTATTGGCTCTCCTGAGAACGGCGTAACCAAGTTCATGTTGTACGAACCTGGAGATGGAAAAACAAGAAGGAAACAGGCACTCCACTGAAGGAAGTCGACACAATTTAGGCTACTGCGTTTTTACTCTTCGGGTTGGGAGATTTGAAAAAACTACTTTGCCCGGAGGCGACTATTTTATTTAACGCGAGGAAAAATTTCAATCTAAAGTAGACACTGTCGGCTTTTTCCGCAATTAGTAGCAGCCTTTGACACGTAGTAGCCTAAAATGTGTCGAGTTCCTTCAGTGGAGTGTCTGTTTCCTTCTCGTTTTTCCATCTCCAGGTTCGTACATGTTTGTATTTAATGCTGTTGTATTTAATGATGTATTGTTTAAAATCGCTTCGAAAATTAGCCATTATTGGTCGTAAAAAGTAAATGACAAGAAGAAGTTATTGTGGGATATCCATAAGAGATAGACATATACCATAAGGAAGTTTTCTGTAAACCTTTTCAATGTGTACAATACTTAGTACGTCATTTTGATAAATCTAGTAGGCTTAGCCTGCGTTTGCAATGTAAGCGGAAAAAATGTAATTAATTACGTCATCACATTAGAAACCTCAAAAATAACAGTATTTCTCCACTATTTAATGGATATTGTTCTACATATAAACCTTCCTCTTCAATAACTCTATCTATTAAAAAAACCGCATCAAAATCCGTTGTGTAGTTTTAAAGATTTAAGCATACATACATAGAAAGTGTTTACTTTGTTTTATACTATCAATATTAATACTATATAAAATACTGTTACTTTTCTGACTTTGGAGTGTTAAAACACTTTTTTATTAATTCAGCATTTGATGAAGAAGTAGTACTTCGAAACGTCGTTATGCGTATTTGTATTAAATCATAAGAAAATTCTAAATATGGTTTCATTATGGATATTTAATTTTCTCCAAGTATCGGCCTCGTCAATCATCAATTAAAACACTTTCACTACACACTCTTATTGTTCTTTTTGAAGGAAGTTTGATTATTAGAAACTAAAAATATCTTGCAAAATGACTTTTCAACTTGTTAATTTTATATTTATCAAACGAACGAATTCAATTCGATAGTGCAGGTGGGGATTTTAGAAAAGAATGAAATTTTAGACCGTTTTCTTATTTATATTATTTATCTTGAACTATCAACATCACTTCCAAAACTGCTTCCAGAAGATGTAAATGGGTATTTTCCATTGATAATTTGTTCATTATGCCAGCACCGTTGTGCATCCGTAGAAGCTTTTCAATCATTCCATCGGTTGTTTTTTGCATCGTAATATAGTTAGAAATTGATGAAGATTGGTCAGTTATTTGGAGTCTTCGTTACAATCAATATATCCCATTTTCACTCAGTATACTTACTGAACATACTGATTATATAATGAACGTATGTCCATATCCCCGATTTGGTTTATAAAATTCGATAGCCGTACTCTTCACAAATTCCTCATCAATATCAGTGCATTCACTTTCAATTTCTCCAATAAACTACGAACTGTAAGGAGAATAAACGGATTGGTCTGTTTCTTAACTAAATTGTCTATTAATCGGTGATTTTTAAGAGTTTTTTGAATTTTATTCGATTTGAAAGTTTTTTTAAATCGAATAAAACACTCAATTTGCATCATATATTCAAAATTTCTATATAAATTGATAACTTGGCCTTCGCCAATTACATTTTAAAAATAACTTCATGTAAATGTTGTCCGCGGCTCCTTATAAAATGATCCATTCGGAAAGTCCAATTTTGCGTCACTTTTTCGAGCATTTCGGCCAGCACCCCACGAACTACGAGTGTTATGTTATCCTGTTAGGTTTCAATCGTGTTCGGCTTGTTCACATACACTAACGACTTTACATAAACCCTCAAGAAATAATCCAGACGCGTCAAATCGCATGATATTGGTGGCCAATTCACAGGGCCATTTCGAAAGATAAGCTGCTCTTCAAATTGATCCTTCAACATGTCCATTGTTTCACGAGCTGTGGCATGTGGCACCTTCTTGATAAAACCACATGTCAGCCAAGTTCAACTTGGCCAACTGGGCAAAAAACAGTTGCGTATCATGGTTCGATATCGTTCGCCGTTGACGGTAACGTTTCTTACACAGTCGCATTGCAGAAAAATGGACCGATAATGCCACCATCCCATCAACCACACCAAACTGTCGTTTTTTCGGGATGCATCGGTAATTCACGTATGGCATGTGGCTGTTCATCACTGTTGATAACTCATTGTGTTCATCATCGCTGAACACAATTTTTCGATAAAACATCGGATTTTCATTAAGCTGTTCTAATGCCCATTCATCAAAAATTAGACGTTGTGGTAGGTCATTCGGCTTCAATTCTTGCAGAAGTTGAATTTTATAGGCTTTCAAACCCAAATCAACACTTAAAATTTGCCATGTGGTTGAGTAACACATGCCCAATTGCTGAAAACGCCGACGAATTGATATTTCACGATCCTCATTAATACTGTACCCTACAGCTGCAATATTCTCTTCAGTACGCACTCTACGCATGCGAGACAATGGTTTAATGTCCAACAAAGTAAAGTTGGTGCGAAATTTGGTGATAACATCACGAATAGTTGATTCACCAGGTCGATTATGACGACCATAATATGGTCGTAACAAACGATACATATTTTTCACAGAGCACGAATTTTCATAGTAAATTTCAACAATTTGCAATCGTTGCTCGTTTGTAATTTTTTCCATGATGAATCGGCAGAGTATAGTAAAAACTTTTCACTTTGAAGAAGACGTTTGGATGTCATTACCAACCAGTGCCGCCAACTTGAAAAACTTAACTCTTAAAAAATCACCCGTTAGTTAACTAATTTCTATTTCAGCTTCAATTGATAAAGGTTCCGCACTAACAGAAGGAAAACGTTCAATACAGTTTGGTGAGGACAATGTGAAAAAAGACACAATTCCGTTTAAATTTAATTGTTTTTAATGTTTAAAATTGAAAGTTTTTTGATTATTGAAGACATTTATCGATGCTCGAAAAAAAAATCCACAGTCGACAATATTTTCCTCATCAATATCAGTGCCATTGACTTTCAATTTCGACAAAAAATTACGAACTGTAAAAGAGAGAATCTGATTGATCTGTTTCTTAACCAAATTGAATTTCAGTTAACTGATTTCTATTGGAGCTTCAAATGTCGATACAGGTTCACGCGCACTAACAGAAGACAAACTTTCAATACACCTTGGTGAGCCACAATTTTGAAAAAAGTTTTATAATAACTAGAGACATTTCGCGATGCTCGAAAAGTAGTCCTGTCGACAAACTTTCCACACGGAAAACGGGATATTTTTGCGTCCTGGGGTTATCTTTGGGAACAACAAAACACAAAACCGAAAGGCGGGACAGACCCGTTCAAAATGGGAGGTTTGGTCACGATCGAAAGAAAATGCCTCAAAGAAAATTAGTTTCATCTTTTTTTCCTCCAAGCCAACATGAAAACTAATTCAATTCGCAAAAAAATTGATCGAATGATAATACCTTACACTTCATTATTGTATTGAAAAGTTGTCCAGAGATAATAGGTTTTGTCGACACTTTAAAATTTGGCGAAAATGACATGGCATTTTTTTGAATGAATTCTCAGCTCACATAGTCTCTCCTTCATTAGGCGGTGGTTATCAATGTAAGATGCAACAGTTTCCAATTGTTTCAGCATTTCTTTCACTTCGCGAACGGATTACGTTATACGTTATCTTCCAATCCTGATCCAAAACTTCTTTCTGTCATCAAAGAGTTCTTTGTTACTTGAACGAAATTTGCAAATATGCAAAATGCGGGACTTCCCCTTTCCTTTTACTTGATTCATCGCTCGTTATGCAAGTCATTCTTTGGCGATTTGTTCTGCGCATTATACGATTACTAATTATGAGAAGTGTTCGCTAAGCATTTTTTAATGTACTGATAAATAGTATGCCTGCATAGCATAATGCTATCATCGGTACCCACTAAGCGAAGTATTGTGTTCAGAAAAATTTATATTTTAAGTGTATTTATAGCGGATGATTTCTGTTGAACCTTTATCCATACGAAAATAGGTTTCATCACAAATTGTACACTTATCACATGCCTTATTACTATCATAAAATTTCTTCATTGCACCATTGAAATCATCATAGACTTTGCCGTTTTCATTCAAATTGATATTAACACACGCACATGCTGCCTTATTGCATACTTAACTGTAAACAAATCAAAGGCACTTTATGTTGACGTTGGAACATCTCCGTATCTAGACATAATGGTTCATATACGTACACAAATTCACATTTTTAACGCTCTGTTACACTACAAATGCTATGTCATAGAGGCAAGTTCGTTTCAAAGCATTTACTATGTAATTCGATTTTCCGAGCATTTGCTTTCTTGTTAATAAGGCCTTACATTTGCAACCCTTTATGGAAACCAAGTTGACGTGTTTCCGAAACTAAATTTAGTATCAACAAGTATCCGAAGTCCCCAGGTATTCCACTCAATTGATATTTAAATGGAATAATACGATAATATCGTTACGGGTTGGGATTGATCGTCTATCCATTTGTTTGTATCCTTGGGAGATTTGTGTCAATTCTGGAACTTTTAGTAACTTCTTCCCATCAGTTATTAGAATCTATCTGAGAAATATCTACGAAACGGTCCACGAATCTGATATTATATCAGCTAAAACTTCGAAATTAATGGAGGATTCATTTTCTTAGACTTCAATAGAAACTGCAAATAATAAATCTGTTTAACGTGTTCATGAAGATCTTTTGGATATTACTGCAACAATTGGAGTATTGAGGGAGTATTATGAGATATTTTCAAACTTCTATTTGGACAGGAGGTTCATTATTATTGAAATCCGAATCTGTAGAAACAACCAGACGTAAAAGCTGAGGAGGAGTATAAATTTTTCATGAGAAGCTTCGCTACGTAATTAAGAGATATTTAACTAGTATTTATTACTGGTTTTGACCTGGTTTTGAGGCTGAAACACTACACCTGAACCTAACAAGCTTAGAGCAGTACATAATGCAAAAATCAATGTTTGAAATATTGATGGAAAATTGTGTAAGAAATGATGAATTATGTCACAGAATTGGTGTGATTAGCGTAATCTATCAAAGCGCTTTATTCAAATTGAATTGGTTTGATCACGTCGCGTCGGTAGGATGACAGATGAAACGTGAACGAAAAGTCAATCAGAATGGAAACCACGATCGAACGATAGACGCAGAGAAGGTTTGTCAACTCGCTCGATGAACATCGTGAAAATGTCTAACAAATGGACTAAGACAGCAGGAAACAAAAGTATTTAGGCAGAAAAGTACAAAGCAGCGTAATGAATAACGTTGATGATTCTTAGAAAAAAATTGTTCTCTTCCGTTGTCCAAGAACAGACATATTGAAATAACAATTTGAATTTCTGTTACACTTATGAAGAGGTATGATGACATATATCCTTCTTATATCACGAATACTGACACAAAGATTGATTTAACAAAATATATAGAAATGTTTAAGAGATTTAGGAGATTATTCTGTTTCTGAAAAAGATCAATGCTTCTGCGCTTACTTCAGTCAGAGGTGTTGTAGTTACTGTCTATTCTTAGAAACTAATATTAGGTTTTTGTTTTTATTATTTCACAGTTCTGACTGTGAAATATTTTATCCTAAGTTGTAAAACTACTTAGGATTTATAGGAGTCACTTCTGATATTCACAGCAAGGAACCTTCTTTGTTATCGTACCCGTTCAATACAAGAACACCACAATATTTCAGAACATGTGAAGTTTCTATCTGTTCTACAGAACTTGAAAATGTTAAAATCAGAGTAATATTCATTTATATAATAGCTACAAACAAAATAGAAGTTTATATTAATTTTTGTGAAATTTGTTCCATCTGGAAGTTTTGCTTCTAATATGAATTATATCAATAAATTAGATTTTAATGTTTTCTTTAATATTAAATGCATATTGGCATTGATGTTCACATTAAAGAATTATGACTTAATTACTTAGTTCAGGTTAGTAGCTATATCAATGTAAAAATAGATTTCAAAATTATGACTTTTGTATATATATATTTGATTAATTTTTGTGACGTAAATTTTGAATACAATAATGTAAATTATTATTATTACATTATAACGTGGAGTTTAAATTGAAAGCATGCTGATTTTTCTATTATATATTGATTATAATTCATGTTCTCTCGTAATAATATATGTTTTCAATAGTAGAGTAGTATTTTGTCATACTTGTGATTCATTCTTTATAATTTGAAACTTCATGAAAAAGTTATACAGTATATAATTTCAATGGATAATTTATAAGTTTTCACCCATCTTTGTGAACTAGTTTTTAGAACTACTCTTATCGAAATTTCAATAATTTTAAAATGAATTTAATGAACCGACGTTCGTGGCTTAGTTAGGAAAACACCCGACTATGGTGCGGTGGGATTTGAGTTCGAGCCCCGGTGAAAGTATGAGTGTGCGTGATTGTCTATGACTCAAGTAGTTTAATGACGATAATTGTTAGGTAATATGTATTGATTACGAACCCATTGGCTTTTTCGAACCTGTGTTAAACTGTAGGTCCATTGAATTAAAAAAAAAACTGATGAAAGATGCATCAATAAGTTGCAGAAAATGTGCTGGATTGCTTTAGTTTGCTAGCAGTTGCGCTAGCTAACCATTATCATATCACCACAGTTTTTATAAATTTAATAATATATTTCGAAGAACAAACAATCAGAAACTCTGGAAAATTGTCGAAACGGAAAATAAACTTGAAATAAGTAATAAAATGTTAAATTCAAATCACGTTTTCGAATTAAGAGTAGAGTAAGAGCTTGAAAGTGCAATGAAAATACAAATATTGAGCAACTAGAAAATGCATTTCTACCATCTTGTTGTAAGATTATATTGAATTATATAAGAAGTTGTACGTACCATCAGTAATTTTCTTTGGTAAACATGCAATATTCCTTAAAGTTTAGTCATTGTATCCAATTACAGCTAAAATAATATAATATAAAGGGAAATAGCAATAATAACTTTATTATACCTTTCTGAATAACATAGTTATTAAATGCTCATTTTGTTTGTGCAAAAAACTTGTGTAGGGGATGCTATATAAAAGTTACCATGTCTATTACAATGGTGCAAACTCCCTGATCATTTTTTTTAAATCGGCTACAAAAATGCAATGAATTGGCATTAATTTTTTATAGAAGCCCTTATCTATATGACAGTGGCTAAGTTCAAAGTCTATTCGGACATTTATTGAATATTTTGTCTTTCTTCTTGAGTTATCGTGTGTATATAGTGTAGTATTGGTTGCCTATGTGCCAAGGACGTAACATGGGCGTAAAACAAATACATCACAGCACAAAACACAACAAATATACATTTGTTGTGTTTTACGAGTTCTTTCAGTGAGTATAATGCAATATTTTACTTATTATTTTATTTATTTTTTGAAAATGAGGTAACACCCCGAAACAATTGTCAAGTTTTTATTATAAATTTTGTGAAACCAAGCCAAGTGTTTTCATTCAATATATTAAACAATATTTTACCAAAAGATCAGCAAACATTCGATCAGTAGTATTGATTTACAAAAATATGATTCCAGTATGAATATTTTATGGTTACTAAATAGACTTACCTCTCATTTTTGCCAGAATCCTTATGAATTAATATTGCCATCGTACAAGAAATGGCAGCCACCTCAAAGTTACAATGTTGTATATAGCTACTACTTCAAACACAAATTAATTTCAGAAATTATAGAAACTGAAATTCATGCTTACCTATCGAGTAATTGCCGAAATCACAAATTTGTTCTTTCTATATGAACCTACATGTACATAAAGGATAAGAGATGCAATTGACTAATTGATAGTATTAATTAAAATAACTAACAATAATTGTAATCGAATAAAGACTATATTTTTGAAGAAATATATTTTTGCTCTTTCAACAAACATTAACGTTATATTGTTATCATTTAGCAAATGGTTGGAAAACAATAAAATGAATTTGTCTAGACCTCTTAAATTTGCAATCAGAATTGATGATGTCGATTGCCTTCTCGCATGGTGAAAAATTGTTCGAAAGTTTAATAATAGAATTAATAACATTGGTTAAATTTCAAAGTTTATTTCGCCAAAAATGTTAGTAATTTTCAATATTCTGCTCAGCACTTTCAACGTGTATTATGGGTGATCTGAACTTCTGATGATGTTCTTATTCATTTTAGAAGTTGGGGCAAATGAAGAGGCTCTTTCATTTATTTATTACGTGAGACGATTTAGGAGGGGAGTCGGCCATGTCTTATCTTTTCTTACAAAGCGGTGGGAAGGAGTCTTTATAGTTCTTACGAAGATCACAAAAGCGCAATGTTGTTCAATTATTATAGATAATGAACCAGTAGTAGCAGAATATTTGCCTCCAGATAATGAAGACGTTGGAGAAATGACAGATGTATTGAATGATCAACATTGGTACATAAGACATATTCAAGAGTACCAATACATTTTACAAATTGTAAAATACACTAATAAGGAATGTTGTGGTGATATAAGGAGTGATATTCGTAAAATCCTTCCGCAAGGGTCTTTTCCTCCACCATATCCTTTAAGAAGTTAACCTTCGCTCATATTTCCCCTCCCCAGATGATGTTAATGCATTCGATCACTTTGCATCTTTGTTTGTGCGACAATCATTAAACCTGGAAGTTGTTGCCGCAATCAAGACTGTTCCTTACAAATTTTACTGTCCATCAAAATACAAGGTGCGCTGATAGAAAGAATTTGTTCAGTATGCTCTAAATGCTTTGCATCGAAAAAGGCAGCGCAACTTCACAAAAAACTTCATGGCCGTATTTCAAATATTGAGAAAGAAAAAGCTCTAACCATATTTTCAAGGCGAGGCAAAGAAGTTTTGTGCTGCATCGGGGCTAATGTGGAATGGATGGACGTCGACGACGTGTATAACCAACTAGAAGTAACACCTATTATTAAAGATGTTCCAGTGGCAGAGCCACTTTCCGAGTGGTTTTGAGCCTCTGGACTGAAAGTCGTATATAAGTAAAGATTTTCAGATCTATGATTTTAAGATGAATAATTGAAACCAAATTTTATTACTACCAAAAAATAAAAATTATTAGCACCTTCGTAAGTACAAATAAACATTTCTAAAAATTGTTACTTAGAAAAATTGTTTTTTCCTTCAGATTCTTAAGCAATAAATATTTAACAAGGGGAAGGGGTCGGCCTATTCTCGTTTTTTCTTATAATAGGGGGAAAGGGGTAAAAAACTAGCGAAAACAGTCTTACGTAATAAATGAATGGTCCCTAACTTGTTGTGCGACAAGATTCCACTTCAATGTTCTGGTCAACATGCTGTCGTGTCTAACATCACCTCCAGAAATGTTCTTGCGCTCCTTTGTCATCAACTTTTTCCGAGACGTTTGCCACTTTTTGTCGCTCTCGAACTGTCTCGTTACCATTGCAGGTAGGTAATTAATTGTAGTCAACGGAGAACTTGCAGTTATCACCGAGCAACCTAACACTGGCCTTTTGCAAGTTTTTTGTTCCTATTATTTTTTTTAGATTTGGCTGCGATCTCCATGGCGATCATTCTTTCTCTGTTCTACGTTCAGATGACCTAAAAAGAACTGAGATAATTTTCAAAAACAAACATTTACAGTACCGTCATCAATTCTAAAAGGTTGCATAAAAACTCCGGTTTTCATTTTGAAAAATGGATTTAAGTTTAATTGAATAATTCAGAAAATAATTTATTGATCTCAGTCAGAATGATTCAATAATCAATTAATACTTATTTCAGTATGGAAAATAATTTTCCGTACAAAAAAAGTGTTCTAAATATAATATAAACTACATACTTACCATTTGTTAAGTCAGATAGCCGTAGTTGTGAAATAATAGAAAGAAGTACTTCATGAAATTCATACAGCTATATAAAACTGATAAAGGAGACTATTACTGTTGAAAATAGTGCATTAAAAAATGTAAAATCCAAAAAAATTAAAATATTGATATATAATATATACCATATTTTGAAAACATAATAAAAGAAATAAACTAATTTTGTTTATCTGCGCCCTCTCAATCTTTATTTGTATGTATTTCGAATAAGTACTTCATGAAATTTATACAGCCATATAAAACTGATAAAGGAGACTATTACGGTTGAAAATAGTGCATTAAAAAATGTAAAATCTAAAAAAATTGAAATATTGATATAGAAAAATATACGGTATTTTGAAAACATAATAAAAGAAATAAACTAATTTTGTTTATCTGCGTCCTCTCAATCTTTATTTGTATGTATTTCGAATAAGTACTTCATGAAATTTATACAGCTATATAAAACTGATAAAGGAGACTATTACGGTTGAAAATAGTGCATTAAAAAATGTAAAATCTAAAAAAATTGAAATATTGATATAGAAAAATATACGGTATTTCGAAAACATAATAAAAGAAATAAACTAATTTTGTTTATCTGCGTCCTCTCAATCTTTATTTGTATGTATTTCGAATAAATACTTCATGACATTTATACAGCTATATAAAACTGATAAAGGAGACTACTACGGTTGAAGATAGTGCATTAAAAAATGTAAAATCTAAAAAAATTAAAATATTGATATAGAAAAATATACGGTATTTTGAAAACATAATAAAAGAAATAAACTAATTTTGTTTATCTGCATCCTCTCAACCCTCATTTTTATGTATTTCGAATATTTGAACACTGTTTATTTTATAAACATCCTTTACTCTAGTCTCTGCACATCTATGAGACTCTAATAAGTGAATTCATTCTAAGATTCATTTTTCGAAGTCCTTCTTGTAATTCATTTATTTCTACCATTGGTAAATAAGCACCACAAGATAAACAAAGAACCAACAAAGAACAAACAGGGACTACTCTACAAATATGTATGAGTTATGTCAATCATTGAAAATTTAGTGGAATGTATGATGAGAGAATATATCAAACAAAGACGACATTTACGTGTAATATGAAAAATTGACTTCATCTGTCCCTATGTGAAAACCAAGCTAGGGAACGAGGTCTTTTTCAAAATGTTGAAAACAAGTACATGAATAACGGGATAAATTGAAAAGTACCTATGCGAGGTATATAAATATTTAGGGATTCTTTTCTGTGTTTGCTCCATAGAGCATGAGTTCAGGTTTTCAACATTTGTTTGAATACATTTTTGTTTGTCATATTCATGTAATTGATAATTTGTACCAGCTTGGGAATTTATTTTAACGATAAAGTAATTTCAACAAAGTTATTCAATTAATTGATTACCCAAACAATTCATCATATAATAAAATACGAGCGAAAGCTTCATATTTATTTTGATAAACATCTGCGAATTGTAAAATGGAAGATCAGGTCCATATTGAATACTAATTTTAATTGTTTTTGCAGGGGATTCGGCAAACAGGGTTTTCAATGTCAAGGTGAGTACTTATGTCAATAAAAAAAATGAATATTATGGATATTAGTGAATATTAAATAGTAAGTTTGTTTTGAGCAAACCGAAAAACATATTGTGAATTTTCGTTCTGCTCAACGTAATTATTGTTGAATGAAAGTTAACGAAAAAGATTTTCGTAACATGTTGAAATATTAAGTAAATCTGAAATCGAAACATTGCACATGTAAAATTGGATTTGGACCAACAGTCTATAAGTATGATCTTTAACGACTTTCAAGTGAAAATGAAATTAGCATAGAAACACATTGATTTATTCATCCTATATACTTATTTATCGAGCTGAAAATAGCTTGTCTAACTCTCAAAAGGAGTGATAGATTTATGAAATTGTCTTTTACCATTGGTTGGACCGGATTATATGCATGTTTGAGCTATTCTCATCGGTAATAGCTTATTTCATTCTAGATCTAGTTATGATGCATATTATTGGTACATTTACTATTTTTTTGTGAGTACAAGCTCACTCGCCCTGCGTTCCGGAATAAAATAAAAGTGATGAAAAATATCGTAAATCCAACCAAATTTAATAGTAACAAAACATAACTGCTATATAATAACAATATTTGTGCCTTGGTTTTTTTTTTATTTTGGTTGAACTGTCGTTCTTTAATGGACCGACAAAACATTTGACAGCAACTACAAATGCATACATATCATCCAATTTCCATTTTTCTCCAATTTTGTACAGTTAGCTACCTCAGTGGATGTGGAGCAAACCTTTTCCTCCAACAAAAATATTCTAGATGATCTAAGACACCATCATACCCCTGAAGTTTTGGAACAATACCTGATTATTTACGTTTAAGAAAATAATTTCAATAATTCACTAATTTTAATATCATGTGATGTGTAGTGATGATGATCGGCTGTCCAAGATTAATCTACTAATTGTAGGTATGTTGGTATGCTGATTTTGAAATCAAGAAAATGAAGACTTACCTTTTTTGGCTTACTGAAATTCCGCATATTCTGACAGAATTCAAGCATATACACAGCATTTGTCGTGCACATTTGCATGCATAATATATTTATTAAGATTCTTATGTAGCATATAATCCGGTCTCTAATTATTTAGTTTAATAATTAATTTAATTTTTCTTTACTTGTATACTTATACTATCATATAAATAGGCACACTTAACTAAAGACAATGCATTTAACAGTGTTCTCATAAGTCTTGTCCGAGATGTAAATTGGGGTTATAAAAAAATTGGCTGTAAATAATCAACTCATTAATTTCATTCAATCATGAATTACATGATTTAATCAAATCATGAATTTTTGACGGCAGTTTTTTCAGAACAAGATAAACGTACTTCTGATGAGAACATTGAACAGTATATCAGTAGACTCTAGTTACTAAGAGCCAATATAAATATTTGAAACAGGTAGAAAAACTGTTGATGAAACATATATATGAAGGATATATATATATATATATATATATATATATATATATATATATATATATATATATATATATATATATATATATATATATATATTTAAATTTTCTTCTTTGGGTACTCGGCAGTAGGGGCGAAATTAAGAACACACAATCTTCAATATATCATCTACAAGGGACAGGTGTCACGGACCTCGAAAATACACACTAATTTTGCTCACCTGTAGATGAGTTTTCTTGGTGTGTTTTTGGTCTTTACAACAGGTCAAACGTAAGTGTTTCCACTGCAATTATGTTCAATTGTATTTGTATATTTCATTTTTAGCATCATGATGAAGGACCACATTCATGTCCGAAATATAGATGATAGATTGAAGATTGTGTGTTCTTAATTTCGCCCCTACTGCCGAGTACCCGAAGAAGAAAATTTATATAATAGACAATACAGCAAGTTTTTTTGTAATATATATATATATATATATATATATATATATATATATATATATATATATATATATATATATATATATATATATATATATATATTTAAAATTGATGTATTGCCTGTTTATAGTTTATTTTGAATGTTTTTACCAATAACAGGCTTCTTTCAATATGAAAAACTTTATTCACGTTGGCGTTTCGTTGTATATCACAACGTTGTCAAAACTAGTGAATAATTGAATGTATGAATTACTATATATATCAAAAGTCAAACTTATTTTTTAGAAAAATCAAATTAGTTTTTTTGTATTATCAGTTTTGATTTTTAGTATCAGAGGAATATTTCTTGCTTAGCATTCGCTTCGGAATTTTTAGTCTTCTTCACTATGTGGAAACCTCTGAAAAACTCATGGTAAGCAAGGTGATTCTAATAAGTGTAATTTATATATACAATTACATATAGTTGAGTTTTATACTTATCCCGAATATGTATATTATTGGTTTATGTGTGTGAAATTGAAGGTAGATCTGGAAAAAATGAGTTTTGAGATGTGATGTTTGGTGATTGTTGTGTGTTTATTTTATGAGTGTTATTTGTGAGGTTTATTAAGTTGTTGTAAATAGAATTAAGATGTTTAATGTCTGTTCTTTCATTTACTGTGTTTTCTAAATTTTTACGAATGTGTAACATTTCTAAAATCAATCACCAAATATCACATCTCAAAACTCATTTTTTCTAGATCTACCTTCAGTTTCACTCACATAAACCAACAATATACATATTCTGGATAAGTATAAAAAACTATATGTAATTATATATATATATATATATATATATATATCTAAATATATATCACACTTATTAGAATCACCTGTTTTACCATGAGTTTTTCAGATGTTTCCTCTTGGTGAAGAAGACTAAAACTTCCGAAGCGAATGCTAAGCCAGAAATATTCCTCTGATAATGAAAATCAATGAGTGAAGATACAAAAAAACTAATTTGATTTTTCTAAAAAATAAGTTTGACATTTGATATCTATAGTAACTCATAAATTCAATTATTCATTAGTTTTGACCAAGTTGTAATATAACAACGAAACGTTAACAAAAATAAACTTTTTCATATGAAAAAAGCCTGTTATTGCTAAAAACTTTCGAAATAAAATATCTTAAACAGGCAATAAATCAATTTCAAGAAATATATATATATATATATATATATATATATATATATATATATATATATATATATATTATAGCAATTTTTCGAAGCAATACAGTTATGAAGATAAATAGATTCAGGGATCCTGATTTTTTTCAGTATGCAGTTTCGTTGTACATAAAAGATGCCATGAATACGTTACATTCAAGTGTCCTGGTGTGGACAAAGGAGCGGATTCAGATGTAAGTACATATTATGAACATTTGTACGTGTTAATTGATACGTTATCGATATTGTTAGTGCAGTTTTAGCTTAGGTTAGTTGTATTAAAGATTGTTTATTTGAAAATTAGATTGATATATAGATAGATACTTTATTTGTGTTGAATGCAAAATACATTGTAGAAAAGGTTAAAGAAACTATCAAGGAAAGCTCCATATTTTAACTGAATCAGAAAAATACACATTATTTCGTTTATTATCATTTTTGTGAAATCAAATAAGATACGAATTTGTTCAATTATATATTTAAATAGTATAAGCATTAAGCAAAATATCTAGTGGGAAAATGAGTGTAACTTATTACCAACTTTCTTTAATTTTGTCTGAGTGAATATTGTCTATTACAGGATTGACCAAACTGTTGCAAACAAAAATATTCAAACCAAATCTTGAAAAAATTCAGTTACAACGAAAAACTGAAATTGAAATTAAAGAATATAAACATAAACGAAAGTAATGATGAAACCCATTGTAGCCAGAAATGATTGTAGCCATTTTAATAAAGTTGATTGAATGTTCTCTGATCTCTTAGTGAAACATTGTTTCATATATTAAATAAAAACACTTGGCTTGGATTCGTCGCCAATTTAACTTTTAAAAATGGGGTAACACACCAAAACATTTGTCAAGAATTCATTATAAATTTTGTGAAACCAAGCCAAGTGCTTTTATTTAATATATAGAATACCATTTTAGCAGTACATTTGCGTTTTTGGTGAAATAGAAATGTTCACATAGCTAGGCAATTTTAGGCTAGTCCAGATGATTTTTGATTTCCGACTAAGTATAATTGAATATGAACTTAATTCTATCGCACCACGGAAAAATCAATGTACATCACATTTTTGTCACGTTGTTACGCTTATCCACTCAATTTTATTTAATGCATGTGCCCTTCCGACCTATTTACCCATCAGGAATACCAACCTGTGTTACGAACTCGACAATAAAACGTTACAATTTGTAGAGGAATTTGATCTGAATGTCTGAATCATTGATTTGCAGGACACCAGAACTCGACACAATTTTAAGCCACACACCTATGCCTCCCCCACATTCTGCGACCATTGCGGCTCGTTATTATATGGGGTATTACACCAGGGGATGAAATGTACAGGTGAGCAAAGGGATTTATTCACTTCTCTCTTTCCTCTATATCTCCCTTTCTCTTCCGTTCTTTTTCTTAGAAGTTTTCTTGTCTGAAACATTTATTTCTTGCTCACGTTTCACTACAAATCGTAGCTTTGTTGAAACTTCTTGCAAACCAATTTTTTTGAGATTTATTTAAAAGTTTTGACAAAGCTACAATTTGTAACGAAACACAAATAAAAAGAAATTTTTTCATTTTTACGATCTGTAAATATATTTGCTAAGAAAATGAATTTTCAGTTCAGTTTCAGTTTATAACATTTTTAGCAATAACAGGATTTTTCAATGTAGAAAGCTTTGTTTTTGTTGATATTATAAATATAACTATCTCAAACAGAGAATAAATTAATTTTGTATAAAAATATAATATATATATATATATATATATATATATATATATATATATATATATATATATATAATCGTATAGTTTTCAGATTCACGAATCCTCCATAGTAAGTCAATAATGAGACTTTAGAGAGTGAATATTAATGCGATCCGAAAAATCATCGAAGTTGCTGAATGGAAAGTACCATACAATTGTTTCCTCCTTATTAGTACTGTTCAGTGATATACATATAAACAATCAAGCTTCGATGGTTTTTCAAACGCCTCCAAGTCCCATTTTCAGAATGCGGAGAGCATTCATTCTGAACTAATCACGTATGCTCCGTGAGACATGGGAGCTGAACATAAGGCTGAACATACCTACTATATTACTGAAATTCACGATGGCTTTTACGTGGAAATATATTATTTCATTGTGTTCGACATACATGACGAAATTCGCACTTTATCGAAACAAGAATGTCACGAAACCGCCAGATACTTTACTATGTCAGATTTTTCTTTGAAGCTATCACATAATAGTATTTGTGCGATATATTTGATAACCTAAATGAAGTGAATCTGTGAAGCAGGATTCTCAGTTGTAGAAATCTAGAAGAAATATCGCTCAAGAATTACTGTGGAGCAAAAAATGAGAATAGCTGCGTCAAGCCTCATTCACTCTTTGAAAAACTGTCTGGAGATCACCAAGCTCTCTCATCACATTGATTTAAACTCAGTAACTATTTAAATTTTGTTGTTCTCAATTTTTTCTTGTTGTTTTCTTCTTCAATTTTGACTTCTTCAAAATATTATAAAAAACTCAATTTCATATTGTGGATATTTTGAACTTAACTGATTGCACTAAACTATTATTGTACTATTACTAATATTACCAATTATAATTAGTATTATAATTGAATATTTCGAATAGTAAGCGTCGTGACAAAATACCGAACTTGTAAGTGCGTAACTTGGGAACCCGTGATCTATAGGAATGAATTGAAAACATCTTTCAGGTCATAGATACATACCGAGCATAAACACCGAATGTTTCCACCGATTTCATACCCGTAGGTATGCAACATTAGTACGTTCGGGTGGTGTTAATTAATTAGTTATTAATTGAAATTAATCAATCAATTATTTATTATTTTAGTGTGAACACTCGGTGTTTGGAGTTTCACTTTAGAGTCATGAGAAGGTGTTCAGAGATTGAAGTCGTTACATCATGTGGCAACACATTTATCCCTTTAACGATGGACGCATCAAACCGTACATGCTCTCATAGCCAGCTACGCTATAACATTATTTCGACTGAATCAAAAACATTTCGAATGGATGTCCATTCTTCACGTTTTCTTCAATAAGTCATTCACTGTCATTGGTACAGAAGCTAAATGCATATATATGCATCCATATATATGTGTCTATACACTTATACATATTTTCATCTTCTTCGAATAACACCCTAGCGGGCAATTTGATAACTACTTTCCAATTTCACGAATCCTTCATAGTTAGTCAACACTAATACTCTTGATCGAATTATTTGAAATAAAACTCTCGGGGAGCTGTCTACACAAATTTTGATTTGGAAAGATAAGTCATGGGACCATTTTTACACATCTACAGAAAGTTCTGAGATGTTTGAATGAAATGTCTATAAAGCCTCTACGTACTACCACTGATCTTGTCACGAGGAAGGAATCAAGAATGCCCTGGACAGTTTATATCATTTCTCCGATAGAGGGAGCTCACCTGATTAGTTCACTAATGAATGTTCTCCTCATTCTGAAGATGGAAGCTGGGGGCGTTTGCAAAGTCATCGAAACTTGATTGTTTGCATAAATATCACTGAAGATTTGTAATGAGGTTCAAACAATTGTATGGTATTTATTATGTGGCGCACTTAATATTCACTCTTGAAAGAACCAGGTTGAATTTTCGTTGACAACCTTTGTGTAGACAGCTTCCTAAAACGTTTATTGAGTATTTCGATATTTCGATTGAGAGTCTCAGTCTTGACTGAATATGAAGAATTAGTAAATCAGTAAATATGTGTGTGTGTGTGTCTGTGTGGGCACTTATGTGTGTCTCTGTGGGATAATAATTATAGGACTTTATCAGCACTTCAGACAGTTTCATGAAAATGCAGTGTAATCTCATTAATCCGGCACTATTAAAACCGAGGGTGCCGGATTATTGAAATGTTCGGATTACTGGATTATAGTGAGAAAGTCATAGGTTTTGAGGTTAGACTGCTAGCTGACGACGCAGCGACCGATGATCAGATATAGAGGGGGTAGGGAGGCATGGGTGGAGGGTGCCGATTATTGGACGTGCCAATATAGATCTATCGAAGTATACCTGCTATATTTCTTTTAAAGTAAATACTAATGATGCTATAATCATTTTATTCAATAAGTTATGATTGGATTGCGTAGTGGCTTCTCTAAATATAATCAACTGTCGACTCAAATTTGCAGCGATTTCTAATTATACTATCAAGATCAATCAGATATTCATATTCTTGAAAAGTTGTCCAAAGTTTTTGCCGAATGATATCCCAAGCTAATTCATGATCATATGATAGCATACAATATTTTGTATATTTTTCAGCATGTGATATGAATGTTCATAAACGGTGTGAAGAGAGCGTTCCAAACTTATGTGGCTGTGATCATACAGAACGCCGAGGTCGAATCCAGCTCAAAATCAATTGTTCAGGAAATAAGCTTGTCATAGAAGGTGAGTTATATCATACATATTGATTTTGCATAATCAGATCAGCGAACATTTTTGAAAATTACGCTAGATAAACGAAAACAGAATTTTTATTTTTGAATGAATTATTACAACTTGGCTTCTTGAACTCAATTGCTTGAGTAGTCTTTCTGCAAAAATCGACATTTAATTTTTGTCCATACTATTATCTACTAAATACGTTTAATCAAACACAATTTGTGATTTTTCGGTTTATCAATATAATATATAACGTCATATTTTTACCAACTTTTCACAATGCGGTTTTTAATTCGATATTCATTAATATGTCTTCACTAAATATTAGTTTGAAACTGATATTAAAATTAAAACTAAAACTGAATTTCAAACGTAATTCCAATTCTTTATTTTTTGCATATTGAAAATGAACTTGATTCGAACCTTAATCTATCATGGCAAACAATGTGTCCTTTACTGAGATAGGTTCGGGTCCCCAAAATTTCAAATGAAGAAAACTTAATAATAAGGCATTTGACCAACCCACGAATATTTTAAATACAGCATATTGGGATTTCTTTTTATAGTAAATGAATCATTTCGAGCAGCTTGAGGAATGTAAGACTTAAAAATTCTGAAAGGTAAAACAGCAAGAAAAAATATTTACGATGATGTTGAAAACTGTTGATGCGAAAATCACTCAGATTTAGAAATACTTTCTGTATATCACCTTGATAGAGTATATGCTATGATATGTAATTGAAGAAAATTTTAACGGTCTTCACAAAAAAGAGGATTTATTCATAAATATCGATGGCTAATGTCAGCGGTTCACAAACTTTTTCTGGCGACGGAGCCCCTCTACAAAGCAAAAACCTTGACGGGGTCCTAAAATGAAAATAAACTATTTGAGATTAAGCTTTATTGGTTATTATGTTGTTCAGAGAGAAAGTGACAGTCAGTCAGCTCTTCTATCTTTGAAAAAATCGAAACTAATAACCAATTTACAATAATCCATAGAAACATATTAGAAAGTGTATATTTTCTGGAGAGTAAAGGAATATCGGTAGAGATTCTGTGGCAGTGTTGCCAATGGCAAATCAACGAAATGTTCACAAGAGGGGACGAAAATATCCGGTTTTACCCGAAACAAATTTTAAAATACCCACATTTTACCCACACTTTTTTTTAGATATATTAATGACTTTATTTAAGCGTATGAAGACCAAAATTGTTTAATTTTCATAAATGTTAAACAAGGTTATGTTTGACCCAGTAAAAATACCAGTTGAAATATCCACAAAACATTTATTTAGATATAATCAGTCAAACAAATATATTTATGTGAAAATTTATTACAGAAATAAATCTACAAAATAAAAAAATTAATAAATCAAACACATTAGAGGTTAGGATTTTCAAATACTGTTGCTGTACATTTCTTTCGTGGGTTCAAATTTCAAGATACCCCCGTTACTTAAAACACCATCTTTAGTGTGCAATATGGATCTAAGAGTACCAGTTTCCAATTTATTTCTTTGATCACTTTTGATCAAATTTAATGAACTGAAAACTCTCTCCACAGATGCATTTGCAAATGGCAAAACAATTAAAATTCCAATCACAATTTTTAAATAAGAAAAAATTTGAATGTTCATATTATTTTTCAGAGAGAACACTTTTCCCCAGTAAACATCTGCTGGACTATTCACATCAATGTTATGAGTGGTATAATCCAATAAGGCATGTTGCCTCCATTCATTGTCTAATTCTTGCGAATAGACATGTGTTTTCAAAAATGGAAACCTACTTAATATAGGAGTCAGAGACTTGACCCTATATTCTTGAGCAACTTTAGGATCAACAATTGAAACTATATCAAAAATTGGATCGGAAAAAATAAATCGCTTTTTAATTTCTGTAACAAGTTGGACATAAAATTTTTTGCATGATATGAATAAATGATCTAATTCATTTTCTTGCAAATTTTTATCCGATTTCAGAGCTAGTACACTTTGTTGGGCCAAAACACCTAAATATAAATCACTTAATTTAACATGCTTCGAAGGATTTGTATAGTCGAAAGTTAAAATATCAGCACCTCTTACATCTGTCAAAGCAATAAAATTACTACATAATGTTTTTAACAAATTTTCACACTCTGGTTTTACTCGGTGTAGTAGTGGAGCTTAAGATTGAAATAATAATCGAATTATTTCAAAGATTTCAAACAAGAACCGAATGTTCTTGTTTGAAACTTTGTAACCATTTATCCATTTTTATATATTGTTTATAATACTACATAATATAAAATAATCCGTGTATATTATGAAGCGCAATTCCACGTGACTAACACAACACACAAGAACGCAAAACAAAATGCAAGAAATCCAAATATTAACCTAATTCACTATTTCAATTTACAACTAACAACAAACGAATACAAACGTCAAATTACAAATGATGAAAATTAACAACTGAGAAGTGAGAACTGACAAATGAAATTTCCACATTTTATATTAAATGACAGACCCAGACAGTTATGTTGAAGGAATAATTCTTTTTCCTCTTTTTCGGTTCTTCTTCTATACACTAACATCCAAACTGCAGTGCCAAACATAGAGTAACTAATAAGATTTACTCTATGGTGCCAAACAAGTGAAAGGACAAATTACAACTTTACACTTTTAGATTTATTGAGAATCAAAAAATTTCGAAAAATACCCGCTTTTACCCACAAAATAAAAATACCCGCAAGAATACCCACAAAACACGAAAATACCCGGAAATCGGGTAATTACCCGCAAATCGGCAACACTGTTCTGTGGGTAAAAGCATATATCGGAATTACATCTAATGGAATAGTTGATGTATTAGTAAAAACTGTAGTGAATGAAAATGAGAATGAAACACACAAATGTATGGCGTCAGATTTGTATAACGTTTTTAAAAAAATTAATATATTTTTTAGAAAATGAAAAATGAATAATTGGGAAGAAAAATATTCGAAAAACTCAAATGGTAAATCATATTTGAGTATTCAGACTAAACCATTATTTACCTCATGGTTTAAAAACACTGATTATAGCAGATATTTCATTCCCTCTTTTTTTGTTCACTACTTTGAGACTGAGCACATTTTAAGTAGAATCCTCAAAAGAGCAACATCCTCTTCCTTATAGACAAATAAAAGTGTTCCTTCTTTAAAATATAATATTCTGAATATCGTAACATTGTTCGATCCAAGCAACTTCCGTGATCAAAACCTTGAAGATTTTTAATGCGATTTTTTTAATTACTTGACGAAGAAATTGGCTTGTTTATGAATGAGAAGCAACGATCCGTATCTGTTCTTGTCGCGAAACTTAGACAATTAAATAAATTATCATAAGAACATCACCTCATTCAATCGATATATTTAATCGAATGAATAAAAACGAAGTAATTTTGGTAAATGGTATTGCTGGACTTTTGGCGTCGAGATTGGCGAGAAGAAGAAAAGTTGCGCCTTTTAATTACTGAATTATTATATATTTTCCTCAATTACTTTCTTTCTTCACATATACCCTTTTCCTGGTTATCATACTCATGGTAAAGATAATTAGTTCATCATGTCAATACTTGAGCATAGATACATTTTCTACATTTTTAGCATCTACATTTTCTACATGTTTCTACATTTCCCTATACGATACATGTAGTCTGATTATTCTATAAACTTAGGCATGAGTAAGTTTGTACAAAATCTTTCATTTTGTTGTGAAAGTTTTGAATGATTGAGTATTTTATTTCTCAACACAAGAAAAAAATATATATCAACAGAATCAATTTTTTTATTGATAAAAATCTCAAAAAGATCAATTCAAGAGCTTTACCCAGTGGATGGTAAATGATGAATGATTAACTTCTCCTTATATATTTAGCAGAATTAGTCATACTCATGAAATTATTTAAAATTGTTTTCATCAGAACATTATCACATAATTAAAATATATAAAGCACAAAACGATAGTTCAATTTCCATATGAACGCTTCCGATCGGCAGATTTTATATTTGCTTCGCTAAGGAGGCAATATTTATTCTTTACGGAATCGCCAATGAAAAATTTGAAAATATAAATTCTAATTATTACTCTATTATTTATGCTTAAGGCTCCTCAACTTGCTTAATCTGTGTTACGAAAGATATTTTTGTTTACGGAACCGAAGTTGAACGTTCAAATACGCTAGGTATCAAAAACCACCCAGTCATGCCGCTTTGTCCTTATTTCTCCAGGATCTCATAAATGTGCCTCCTGTGAAATTTTCTTTAGATCTCTGTAACTTTTCTTTATTCAAGAGATCGTATCATTGAATTGAACATCTTTTAGCCGTCGATGCCATCCATAGTACTGAAAAATAGTCATCTACTCGGCAAATCACTTTATGTACTCAAAAAATTCAGCAATGTGAAAATAATTTCGTAGGTTAACTGGTTGCTGAACCAGTAGACCGACCATTTATATCTCTCTTCTAGCACCCTCGTACTGCTGAAGCTTATTGCTTTGGACAACATGCAACATTAGTTTCAGATCGTCAATATATTGTAGCATGATCTAGAAGGTTTACAACCGCAACTGTTGAAATCGGTTTCAAACTTTTTGATGCTCACTAGCAGGGCATAACCAAGTTGTACAAACTTGAAGATAAATCAAACATACGGAAACATCGCAAATAATAATGTCTCATGAGGGTCTCCTGCACCTCTCCGGTTTTGAAGACTTGATTTTAGCTTTGCCACATATTGACATTCGTCAGTCCTTATCCTCAATATAATTTATGAAGAATTAATATTAGTTAATGCAATATTGTGAATAACTTGCCGTAATTCATTCCATCTTATTTGTTCGGTAATATACAAAAAAACAGTCAACAATTAATTATTTTCATTTTGATCGGGTTGTTCAGTTGCAGTTGGCCACACTTTATGTATTAAATTTCAGAGCATTATTTTTTTACTCATGTTATTATCTCCAATTGACAATTTTCCAAGTGACTATTTTTTAACATGGCTAACGTAACTGGTTTTAATCCGTTTGAAGCAGTGTTCCCTAACGTGGGGACCACGCTCCACAGGGGGCAAATAAAAAATAGACACGACAATAGTGTAACCCTTTTGCACTTCCTAAATTAAATTTTTTTTTCGGTGGGCCATAAGAATTTTACAATGGCTAAGGTGGGGCATGGCACAAAAAAGTTGGGAAAGACTGGTTTAAAATGTATTTGAAAGAACGGTTGACGTCAATCTCACTTGAAGTAGTGAAATTTTGAAATCTATAGGTATACAGTGAATTTCATGAACATTAAATGAAATGTTTAAGCATATTAAAATATTTCTTTGACGATAACGAATTATAATGAGCAGTGGCCAACTCTATCGCATCGAATTGAAATACAAAATAAACGCTAAATTTGAATAGTAGATACTCATTCAATCCTAAAAATAATATTGGTGAAGCTGAATATAATGCAGCCACTAACGTTTTAAATCAACCATTAATATAAATCAATCATCGTATGCGCAATCATTTTTAATGGCAAACATTTGGAAATGAAAAAATAAATCCTGTAAATAAACTGAAGATATTTGAATCGTTAGCATCGTCAAAGTGGCAAGATATTTTGTACGTGTTTGAAGAAGCAAAATCACTTCACGATTCAATTCAGAACTCTTCTTATATACGATATTACAATAGTAAAACAATTGAATTTATGTAGGGACAGCTATGAAAGCTAACGGAATATAATGCAAAGGTACCTAAGTAATTCTTACTTACAATGAAGGGCAAAATATACATATATGAACATTTTTTACACCTTCATTTATTACTTTCAGGCAAGTCAAAAGCAGCAAGCAACCTTAATGCCTAATTTTACAAGATTTAATCAGAATATACCTGTATTTAATGATAATATTCTAAAAATTCGAATATAATATAAATAAACGTCTGTATGTAAAGGGTTAGTCTCAAACCTCACAATTTGTCACCTGAGTGAGGGAGGGGTTGAAAGTGATTCACGTGATGTTTAAAAACATCACGTGAATAGTTGACGAGCCCTTATCCTTATAATAATCTCATTTCAGATGCCGAAAGACATATTTCACGAAATCAGAGATGAAGAAACACTAACATTTGTTGTTTTCACTTTACAATAGTGTAAAATATAAATTGATATTTTCACAAAATTTCAAACGACATGATTGATATAAAAGTTCAATTTCGTTATAATATCACAAACAGAAATTATGTTTACCTGTTCCAATGAATTTCAAGAAAATAAAGCATTTATTGACTATTGCTGAGTTTACAGATTTACAGAGTTTTTTCTTATAGACTACCCTACTGGGTACGATCTAACTTGTTTTTCTTCTGGAGATTTCAAGACATATATATTTATAGATATATATCATCATATTCATTATCAACCTCTGTCCGTCCACTGCAGAACTGAGGCCTCCCCCTGTCTTTGTCAAGATTCTCTTCCTTCCTCGACATCCTTCACCTTTGTTTGACCTCTTATCCAGCTGCAGCGTATTCTATCTCGTATGGTAAGGCCCGTCATGTATCTTTCTATACTCCGCTGGGTTGTTCGAAGCTTCTGGACGTGAGCAGATTTCGGGGTCCAAGTTTCGATGGCGTAGGTCATCGCTGGTAATACGCATTAGTCAAACACTTTGCTCTTTAAGGTTAGTGGCATATCTGATTTGAAGAAGTGTTTCAATCGGCCAACTATACCCCAAGCTGTTCTGGTTCTTTGCATGATCTCCGGTGTAATATCCCTGTCTCCTGTGACAATCTGTTCCAGATATGTGTAAGATGCTGCTATTTCTAATGGGGATCCGTCCACCTCCATGTGCACTCTGGTGCAGAAAGGGTTCAGCATCATCTTTGTTTTTGCGGTGTTCATTTCCAGATCTATTTTCTTGCTCTTGATGTTCAGTGCATTGATGCGCTCTTGAAGATCGGTAGCATCGTGGGAGAACAGGACTATATCGTCAGCGAACCTCAAGTTGCCAAGGTAGCGGCCATTTATCTTGATTCCTTTCTCGCTCCAGTCCAGCTTCTAGCTCGGTATAGCTAGATATTAGTCCTATCCTCAGTAATGAGGTGGTTGCAGCTAGAGTTCTAAGCAAATCAAATGCCTTCTTATAGTCAATAAATGCTATATATAGAGGAAATGCATATTCGTTGCATTATTGTATTTTATTAAATTATTGTATTTTATCTTAAGATCTTTGTAAAAACAGTTACAGGTACAGGTTTTTCGTAATACACCAATAAAAATTACTTACTTACATAGGTTACATATTGAATCATTGCAGAAATTGAAATATTATATCTTTCAGATAATATTAATTTAGCAGTTGAAAGTAAGAATTTGCTTTTGACTATTAATTTATACCTAACGAAATTTATTTCTTGATTTATATTCCCCTATTAATTATTGATTGATTAGTAATAATCCAGCTAAGCTAAGTACTTTGTATTTCGCAGTGTTGTTACTTATTTTGTCCTGTTTCAGTTAAACAAGGCCGCAATCTAATTCCCATGGATCCGAACGGGTTAAGTGATCCATATGTGAAGCTCAAATTGATTCCAGATTCCGATGGAGTGAAAAAGAAAACCAAAACAATCAAGGCTTGTTTGAATCCAGAATGGAATGAAACAATCACGTTGTGAGTATTGGAATAATTTACCTATACAAAAACTGCCGTTTAGAAAATGAAATTGCATTGGGATTTCATTTCAGAATTATTTGAAATATCCGTTTTTCACTTTGAATGAAACTTTCTGATTCAAATTTTTCGATAATTAATACAGAGTTTTCAAGATAAGCGTTGAACAATATTTCCATTATAATTAATTCTAGTTCAAGGGAGGAACAAGAAAAAATAATAAACTAAAATGAACACATTTGGCTTTAGTTTCACTAAATATATTGAAAACTCTACATATGTTTCGGGTGGTGAGCCCATTATTAATAGTATACAATGTAAATAGTATCTGGAATACTCTTGATAATGGGGTAACCACTCGAAACATATGTAGAGTTTTTAATATATTTAGTGAAACTTAAACCAAGTGTGTTAATTTTAATTTATTGTTTTCAGCATAATTATTCACCAAGAGATAAGCGAAACCTCCGTGTCATTTATAAGAAAAAATGTTTGAAGGGAGGGGACTCAATACATTACTCCAAGTATCGGGGGTATAGTGCAATATTCATCTGTAAGGAACTGTCCCCTGTGGAGCTGGGGACACAAATGAGTGGACTAAGTTGAATCTATAATACCTTTATATCTAAATTGAAACAATAATAATGTGTTTAAAACGCCAATTATGGGAGCCAATTGTCTGAGAGCGGATACTCTGAAGATATATGTATATTATTCAGTAGTTATTTTCAATTATACGAAGGTTGCAAAATTAATTACAAAGACAAGAAACACATTCTAATTGTGAGTAATTCATGCTAAAGGCATTTTTGACTGGAATTATTCATTTGAAATTGTTAGTTTGAAGGAATCGGTATGAATATAATTGTAAAATTAAAAATAAATGGTAGCAAAACTATATAATTTGAGAGCACTCATTTTGTTACTTATAACTCTCTTTATGATTTTAGATTTTTTAAAATTCATCAAAATAACTCACAAATATTTTCCAGCCAATCAGAACAAAAATACATTCACATTGCATCATTATTTGGAGATATATTTTGAAATAAATATGGAACCATAAATTTTAGTTTAACATGCTCATAGTAATGGTGTAATTCATGCTATTTCTCGTATTATAAAAATACGAATGAATAGTATAAAACGCCGTAATCTGCAAACAAATACACCGTAAACAATAAACAGTAAATTAGCATTTCACACTTGTGTTGAGTTGTGATAATTTACTCAACACAAATCTGATTAGCTACGGAAAATGCCAAACAAAATAACGACGTTAGCTCCATTGTGAAACACTACGAATATTGAAATATCGCAACAACTACAAAAGAGTTCAGAACAAACAAATTAATATAATAGAACCGAACAACTTTCATTTGAAACGGAACACAATAAGTATGACAGAAAACAATAGAATGTATTGAGAGATAAGGAAAGTACTAGTCAATAAGGAATTGCGAATAAATACAATTACCCACAAAAGACAACGTAAAACTCGAAATCATACGTAAAATACTCAGTTGTTTTATGTTTTTTCTGTCATTGATAGTACGCTACTACGTTTTTGTTCATTTTCTTTGATAAAATTGTTGAATAGTTGTAATTTCCATGCTTTTCCATCATTTCTATAAATGTAGAGCAATTAATTGAGTATCTACGTATACTCAATTTGTATGTTTGAGTTGTACACATTTCACCACATTATTTACATGGAGTATTATGAATTCTTTTATTCATTTATTTCATTTATTATGATGAATTTCTTTCAGAGTAATTGTTTTTGTTTTCAATTTTGTATTGACTTTTTCAACAAAGTGGGTGCTTTTACAAAATGAAATAACTTAATAAATTGTTGACAATACCAACAATGTTAAGCAGGCCGCGACAATTTTGGAAATACGTCCATCTCTTGCACAAATAAACCGACTGAATATAAAATATACATCAAATCTTTTTCAATAATTATAAAATTTTATCTATGGCTCCCTTCTCATATTGCGAACAATAAACCATTATCCTTCGAGTGTACTTGGTCTCAATTTGAGATTGATCGAAAACAATATTTTAATGCTATAGACATACATATTGAATGAAAAAAGTGTAAGAAAAGTGTATGTGTTGAAGTGTAGAAGAATGGAATTAATAGAACTCTATTCAACCGAATTATAAATATGAAAATATTTGAAACCCGTTCCTGTGAAGCAAAAAGTGATCAACTGTATAAGAGGTGTAGATTATGGTATCCCATTTTCACAAATGGACTAAATTCAATATTTGTGGATAAGAAAACCACTTCTATTAAAAATGCGGATAGTGTTGAATTAGGTACAGCATCCATTGAATGCTCTAGTCTAGATGAATTGGAAGAAGATGATGGCAGAGTTAAAATTGATGATTTCGAATGATGATTTGCATTATGAAACCATCATCACAAGGTTTGAATGCGAATGTTGTAATAATTTCATTTATGTGATCATTGTCACAGAACGGGAATTTGTAGACTCTTAGGAAAGGCCTATAACTGCGGTGATCATAGACTCATAAGTTTAATGAGTCATGCATTAAAAGAATTTTTAAGAATTCTGCACTATAGAATATATAGGAAATGCGAAGAGCACAGCGGCAGCACACAATTTGGATTTAAGAGTGCAATGGATACAAAGGAGGTTATGTATTGCCTACAATTATTGACCCAAAAATGTTACGATCAACGTAAAGACGTGTTTATAGTTTTCATTGATTATCAGAAAGCTTTCGATAGCATTAAGCATGAGCACATGATGGAAGTACTACAACAAATTGGCCTTGATTATACGTTGAATTGGCCTCCGCTACTATTCAACGTATATACTGAGATGATTTTTCAAAAGGAGCTGGACAGTCAGCAAAAAGGTATAAAAATAAACGGAATCCCAATAAACAATATATGTTATGCTGATTACACTGCCATCTTAACAAACGATTTGGAAGATCTACAGCAATTTCTAAACAAAATTAATACGATAGGTAAGGAATATGGACTCCAAATCCACACCGAAAAGACAAAATTCATGATCATCAGCAGAGAACAGCATAATCAGGCCCAAATAATGATTGAGGATAAACCCATAGAAAGGGTCCATAAATTCGAGTACCTTGGTTGTAGCATTAATGACAAATTGGATAGCGATATGGAAATAAAAATACGGACGGCGATGGCAAGAACTACATTTATTGAATTTCAAAGATATCTATGTCGAAGAGAAGTATCATTAGACATAAGACTTCGTATGGTAAAATGCTATATTTCGCCCATAATAACATATGGGGCCGAAACATGGTCACTCAAAATAAAATCCATGAACCGTGTAGAGGCTTTTGAGATGTGGACACTCCGCAGGTTATTAAAGATTCCTTCGATGGACCGAATAACGAATGAGGAAGTAATTAAAAGAGCCGGCGTCGAGCGTGTGGTATCAAAAAATATAAAACAACGCAAGATCTCTTATTTGGGCCACATACTCCGAGGCAATAAATATGATATCCTAAGACTAATATTAATGGGCAAAATAGAAGGTAGAAGAGGTTCAGACCGAAAACAGCATTCATGGTTGAGCGATAGCAGGAATTGGTGTGGAGTGAAAAACGTGGGTGATATATTCGCACTAGCTCCGGAGGGGCAATTACGTGTTATAGAATGAGTGGATGATCGCCTAAACGCTGTAAGCGTTTGGCACGAAAAGAAGAAGAAGGAAAGGTAACGCAATTTGAAATGAAACCGTTCATTCGCATCTTTGCTCATGAGTTCCCGCAGAAAAACTGCAGAAGTATATCTCTGCTCACAAAGACAAGAAGATTTTTGAATGTGGAATGTGCCAGAAGGACTTTGCTCAAAAGACAAACTTGGTACAGCTCAGAATCCACACAGGTGAGAATTTTTAATTGAAATAAAATAATAGTTAATCAAGAATTTTGATTGTATTGACAAAAATTAAAAATCTTTACTTCAGTTAATATGTTAAATTGCTGAATATTGTTCAAACCGTTCTGCGTTAATACCTAGTGAAAGTTGAAAATATGAAATTTTTCAACTGACATTGAGAACCTAACTTATCACTTGATTATAATTCCTTGAAATGAATCTTGGTTCACTGTTTTGAATAAGATGATATTTCATTTACTTTTCTAGAACTACAAAATTTGTGTTATAACAATAGCAACACAACTATGCAAACAAATAAGTAACAATAAATACATTCATTAATAATTAAGCATTTTTTGATATTTATATTTTTTATGGTAATTCCTTCCCTATCTTCGCTCCGTTTGAAGCAAATATTAAAACCACTTTTATAAATACATTCGATTCATAATAAAAAGGAAGAATAAAAGGAAACTTTACCATTTCTTTAAAATTTGGATGTCTCAATCATTTTTGAAAAATAAATACAAATGTGAACTCGTAAGAAAAGTGATTTTTCCACGTTTCTGTGAATTTGATTCACGATTGAGCTTAACACTCACTAAGAAACACTATTCTTAAATAGTTAAACAATCTAGTATTTTTTGTAACATGGATTTTATTTTTTATAATAGAGACTTACACCTCATTGGTTTCAAAATGTTAATTTCCTTTCCCTCAAAAACTTTTTCTCTTCTAAATTACGTAGATGTTTCCGAAAGAATGTCAGATTGAATACATAAGTTCTTTTTTGTGAGGTCTATAGTTTTTGCTTGTGAAGTCATGTTTTCTTATATATTTTCGTTCAATATTTTGATCTATGTGCTTTTCTTCTAGGTGAGAAGATTGTAGTATATAATGGCCACAGATTCACGTTGAAGCTCAACATTCAGGAAAAATTTCTAGTGAGCTGAGTTTTTGTATAAACCTTGTAACGAAATGTCGCGAAAATCAGTTTTCGCATATATCACGCGATCTATCGCTCGAAAGTCAATATTATATAAATCCTTTGTAGTGCAATTATCTACGAAAATTAACCGTTGTTGGAGTAGAACGCTGAGAAAGCGACTACATTATACCACCTACATTATTCACCACCTTCCAGATAGAATGCGAGGCGCGTTTTTACATGGACTCCCCCACAGGCATAATCCATGATATGTAATAAGAGTTTATTTTTTAGGAATTAATAATTTTGATTTGATCACTGTAAAAAAACATAAAAAATATAAACTTCAGCACTTATACACGTAGAGTTTTTTTGTCATTCTTTGTCGATATCTTCAGTTTCTAAATTATAAACAGTTACTGACAGTGACAGTTACTGACTTAGGTCGAGTTATTCATGTATTTAAATCGACATCCTCATCACTGACTGGCTACGGCAATGTCCACAAACTTTTGAACATTAATTCAATTTAGAGCCACAACCTTTTGTACAATTACAAAAGATTGTGGTCAGTAGCATCAGATCTTCCAAAACTTCTATAAGATAAGTATATTTTTCACAAAACGCCTTAGTATCAGATTTTTTATTTCATAGAAAACTGTATGAAGCATTTTTTGCAGTTAATTTCACGACAAGCAATTTTTATAATGAATTCTATTGACCTCCGAAAAACGATTGGCGAGATATTCGCGAAAAACTGATTTCCGTCACTTTTAATCTTCATAACTTTTAAGCCGACACGATATCAATGTCCAAAAATTTTTCCGCAAATTGAGGTTTGAAATGGCTGGTCTATAAAAATATTTTAGCGCGTTCAGCCTTACAGCTCGGTCGAGGAATACGTTTGTGGTATTGCGAAATATAATTTGTATCTTATTCTGACAATAATAACAAGACAGAAATTAAGGAGGGACCGATCATTGTGAGCTGCGATGAGTGAGGAAGTCTTCGGGCAGAGAAGGGACTAATTAATCTGTGAATATAGTTACTAGGGAGTGTTATGTTAATGCCGATAAATTGATTTCTGAGAGTATTTAGGTGTAATTTTACAATTCCTGAACTTCTAAATATAGAAATCGTAATTTCTCATCAAATCTACATAATAATATGAATGACAAGAACAAAAGACATCTAATAATGTGTTGTAAATTGATCAATCACTGTAACTTTTTTTTTGATATGTTATATGTTTTATGCGTATTGTTGAATATTCAATTAAAGAATAAAATCAAATACATCGAATTTGAGTTTTACTACACGTATTCATAAGCTTTTACAAAAAACTTCAAACATTATTCTTCAACTCCATAAAATATCTTTAACGCTCGTTTTTTTGTAATGTATGAGCTGATCTATTATGGACTAGATATCCTAGAAACATTGGAAATTTCGAAATTGATTGAATCTTACCACGATCATATTGGATATACTCTAAACCTGATGTTATATTACTGATATATTGTATTAGTCGTGAGAATAGAAACAAACCGAAACATATGTAGAGTTTTCTAATACATTCTGTAAAATTTCAGTCGAGTGTATTGTCAATTAAAGTTCATTCATTATATTGTTTCTTACATCGATTAACGAAACTTCCCTGATTTTCGTCAATTTTTTTTCATATAGAATAGAAATATATCCGTGGAATACAATTTTTATATTTCATATGTACTTTCTTCTCTGAACTTGTTTTCTGCTTGACCTTCAAAAGTGAACGAAAATGGATAGTTTACTACAAAAAACCACTGAATTGTGAAGATGAATAATCTGAATAATATAAACGTCTACTAACACAAATCGTCATTTGGCCTATGAAATAGATAACCACAAATGGAATTGACTACTTGTATAATCGAAGCATCAATGGATTTGATTATTAGATATGAAATTATCATTATGATTATTTTATGATTTCCCATATGGGAAAATATCAGAGTTATTAAAACATATGGAAAAAAGGATTATCGAGAAATATATATATATATATATATATATATATATATATATATATATATATATATATATATATATATATATATGGAATGTTTTTAGCAATAACAGGCTTCTTTTAATACGAAAAACTTTATTTTTGTTGACGTTTCGTTGTATATCACAACTTTGTCAAAACTTTTTTCTCTTTTGTTTATACCTTCTCACGCTTTAAAGCTTATATATATATATATATATATATATATATATATACAAAAAGGTATATCCTTCTAATGGGCTATTGACTCAATGCGATATAAAAAGCCTTTTTCATGTATTGAATTTCGTTTCAGTGATCTCAAGTCCGAAGATAAAGACCGTCGATTGCTCATTGAAATATGGGACTGGGATAGAACTTCTAGAAATGACTTTATGGGTTCACTTTCGTTCGGAATTTCAGAAATAATAAAATCGCCTGCAGATGGATGGTATAAACTACTAACGCAAGAGGAAGGTGAATTTTATAACGTTCCCGTACCAGAAGAAGGCGTAGATTTAGCACAAATCAAGACTCAAATGAGGGTAAGTTCTATACTATACATAATTAATTATGTATTATTAACAATATACCAACAATGTCTATAAAAAGTATTCAAAGAGTCTTTCAAACATTTCGTTTTGGTTATAATCAGAGACCGTATTTTATGCAATTGCATATTTGAAGGACCTGTTCTTACCGGTTATTACATATTTCACATCAATAAGGATGCTTAGAAAAGTTTCTTTTAGGCGTTCACTGGATTCAAATTAGTTAATCAATAAAATAGATGAAATGTACTTAACTAGTAAACGGTCGAAAACATTTCGAGTAGCAACAGTAACATGTTAAAGCCTAAGCATGTAAGGTTCAAAAACCTCTTCTGCGTCAGATTGTTAATGATATTAATGAAATGAGTGAACTTCTACCATAACGTAAGCATAAGCACTAACATGAACGAAATGTTTATTATTTTTTTTACATGCAAGGGCTAACTCAACAGACAGTTTAAAACTATCCTATAATAGAGGAGCACGTATTACAAATGTTAATCACCTAAAACTAAGTTGTATCTTATGTGTATATCTTATAGAAAATTTTTATACATCTCATCGAAATAAAATTGATCATTCATTGATTTGAATCTTTTCATCTGCCAACAAAATACCTAATTCTACTGAAAAAGATTAGGGAAATATGTCATGGAAGGATAACTCTATAAAAACAGATAATTATTCTATTATCGACCTTTAAATAATCCCTTTTTCAAATGTCTCTTAAAAGTTATGAAATACGAAGAGAAAATATCCAAGTTGGTCTCTATACTTATCAAGTTTAGCCTATTGAAAAATCTATGGATGGGTGAATTCCACATACAATTTTGAAGGATCTGCCCAACAACCAGTATTGTACGATTTCTCACTACATGTTGAGAACAATTAAAGTTTATAAGGCTCGTATGAGCAGCAGAATCTGTTAAGCCATTGAGTAATTCGTAGGAGAAACATATATCAAAGTACTCACGTCTGAAACTCAAACATTCCAGCCTATAAAATTTCACATTACATATGAGAATCCATGAAGGTATCTGATAAAATGGAAATTAAGAGCATTAATAAACTTCCGTTGAACATTTTCTAATCTATTCGTGTATTTATCATAATATGGATTCCAGACGACCGACGCGTACTCCTTGGATCTCACAATAGAATTATACAAAGCAATAACAGACCCAAGTCGACCAAAAGGCCTAGTCATTCGTAATATGAAACCCAAATTTCTGCGAGCCTGTTGGGCGATTGCTTCAATATGCAGTTCAAAGGTTTGTTTCTTATCAAGCTTAACACTCAAATCATTCACTGAACTAACATTGACCTGGCAATGTCAAATTGGAAGAGATAGAATTTTTACTTCTGGAGAAAAGAATATGATGGCATTTGTTCAAATTTATCTGCAACTTATTGAGTGTGTGATAGTCAGAGATTGCTTTAAGATCGGACTATAAGAGAATAATCGTTGAAGGATTTTATCTGCTTCGATATTTTGAGATCATCCGCATAAAGATCTATGTCATTATATCTAAAACATATCATTCAAAAACATAAGAAAAGGAAGTGGTCCAAGATGTGTACCCTGGGGTACACCTGATGTCACCGGTAAGTAATTTGATCTGGAACCATTTACAACCACATACTGTCTTCGGTCGTTCAAATATGAAGCGAGAAGACCCAGGAGATTTCCATGCACCCCGAAATTTTCCAGTTTTGTCATGAGTGTTGGGTGGTGAATCTTTTCAAAAGCCTTGGAGAAGTCAGTGTATACTACACATACAGATGTTTTTTCCTCGAAATTCCTCAATATCCGCTGTACGAAAGGCAGCAAGTTTGACACAACAGACCGACCAGAGAAAAATCCATGTTGACAGGGAGTCAGATAGTTTTTAATTAGAAAAAGCAGATTTTTTGTGATTATGGACTCGAGCATCTTACACATATGGCATAATAGTGAAATAGGTCAATAATTTTTTACATCGCTTTTATCGCCTGACTTGTGAACCGGGACAACCTGTGCAACCTTCCATCTTGAGGGGAACTTCCCCTCAATTAAGCATTTATTGAAGATCATATGGAGAGGTTGGAGGATGGATGAAATGTAGTTTTTCAAAAATATTGTTGAGATACCATATGGGAAAGGGCCCTTATTGACATCTAAATTTCAATGGTTTCAATGGCCTCTAAGCATTCCGCTTTGCTAATATGTGTTATGTTGAAATTATATGGGCTATCAGTTAGCCTTACCGAGGAAGGGAGGGTCGACCGTTAAAATACGTTATTGTGATCAGAAAAAAGATTGGAAATCGATTGATTGTTAGTAGCCAGTTAGTGTTGAATATGATTATCAGAAAATTATGAAATATAACTACAACGGCACTTTGAACACCTAATTCACGACCTAATTAGAATTTTTACGAAAATTTAACCCAAATAACCACTTTCGTGTATTTTGTAGTGTTTTTGTAGAGTTTCCAGATTTTCTCTTCATGTGCAATATCACGAAGTAGATATCATTTCTCCAAAATTACTAATACCAGGCTTAATGGTTCGATGATATACTTATGATTATTTAATACAAAATTATCTATAACTGAAAATTCGACGTTTATTTAGTAGCAATTGAATGAAAAACACTTATCATACACTTTCACAGAATTATATTAATTGGTTTGAGAGTTGTTTCGGCGTGTTACCTCATCTTCAACAGTTAAACTGAAGAAATGAACTTCAGTTCAGACTTCACAGATTTACGTAGCTTAATGATAAATGATTAATTTTTGGCCAATGCGCATAGATTACAAGCCCATCGGTCATTAGAAATCGGCGTTATATTGTACTATTATTTGATGACTTTAATCTAAAAATATACTTATCAAGAAATCTGCAAACGTCACTAGTTGTTTTAAAGAATATGCAAAAACTGTTTCAGTTGGCTATAAGTGAAGTATCCGCCTCGATTTTACGACCCCTTTATTGTATGTAGTAATTAAAATTTACATTTTCTAAATCTATAAATAATAATTTCATAAATTATTCTTTTAGTATTCAAAGTTTTTGGTCTTTTCTGTAACTCCACCACATCTTTTTTACTTACAGAGTGACCAAGTGGTAAGTAATCAATAGAACATCTATTAGATTCCAATTAGCCATAGCATCCCCATCAAATAACCATGGAGTTTACATTAATAAGGGTACACTAAGCATTACCGAAATCAGATCCAAATTTGGTTTCATTTAAAATCAATAATAATTAATATAACAAACCAATAATGCAAGCAACATCAAGCTCACCGAATGCATATTGTATATTTTTCATATCCAATGTATATAATCTTTCATATACTTATATGCTTCAACGAAAAGAGGAATGAAAATTTGTTTCAAGTACCTTCACTGTGTAAATATATTTTTATCAGTCATTCTGTTGAAACAATAGAATTCGAAAAGAACCTCGAAAACAAAATCTTCGTACAGGGTCCATTTTTGCTGCTGAACATCTGTATTAATTTCCGATATATTTATATTCATTTTGGAATTCAAATCGCACCTACATATATTCTGAACAGATACAAGAAGTGAATGATAGAAACCTTGTTGTTACTGCATTATTTCATACCCAATCTACAGAAACACTAAATCAATGTCTTGTTGAATTGTGATTGTATATTTTATTTTAGAAAACTTCAATATCGAAGAAACCATCGATCACGGCGGAGAACAAAGATGTGCCACATAATATGGGTAAAAAGGATATTATTAGAGCAAGCGATTTTAATTTCATCATGGTCTTGGGAAAAGGATCTTTCGGAAAGGTAGGTTCTAATCGATTTGGCTGCTATTAATTTGAATATGTATCAAATCATATTTATTTACGGAAAAGCCCATTTACAAAAAATAAGAAAAAACATATAATACCTAAATTTAGTTGATAAGTCCTTAATTACTCAGCGAAACTGCCTAAGTGATGTACAAAAACATAGGTCAGCATTTACATAACGATTACCATAATATAACATTCTATTTTTTTATTCTATTAATTGATGCATTTGTCAAATAATTAGTACGACAGCTGGAGTACGCAAATATATTGTCAGATCTAGTTCTTCTGAAAGGAACGTGAAAGCCAATTTGACCAAGCAATGCATTTAGAATCTATAAAATTATTCAAACATTTGAACAGAAAGATGAAATCAAATATAATTCTTCTTGAAGCCAACGTTTGTATATCTAATTGAATGCGAATAAAAGTTGCCGAAAAATTTATACGAAATATTCCTCGAGTCCACCTCATAATGATGTGACCAAATAATTGACCCATATTCAACAGCAGGTCTACAAAAATCAAAATAGAGTAATTTTATAGTTGATTCGTCAGAAAATTCAGCAGAGTTCCAACGAATGAACCAAATCACTGTCAATGTACGGTTAGTAATTATTCTAAAATGTTCCTTGAACTCGAGTTAATAGTCCAAGTTTATTCCAAGATCATTAATGAGATTAGTACGCTGAAGTCTTGGACCACCAATTGAATATGGATACACAATTCTATGTAGTTCTGTGATCTACATTTAACAAAATTGACATAGAGCTGACGACTAGAAAGCTATCCTATCACAGCTAGCAAGTCAGATTGAAGATCAGGTATTTAGTGTTAACATGAGGTGACTTGAAACTAGTGAAAAGTAAAACAACCATTGTTATCATCATAAAGTCATTATCTAATGAACAGTTTCCATCTTCAGCGAGTGTGAATTAGAACATACATAAGATTATCAGGATCAAGGTATTCATAGAGGAGAAAAAGTTCCAATCATTTCATTATTTTCTTCATAATGTTCGAATTCTTTGAACACTATTCACCTTTCATTCACGTGAAACTTGAAAACAAATTTCATCAACCTGATGAAGGTATTATATACCGAAACTACTGTTTTATTAATAGTGTTATATTAACTAATAAGTGTTTTATTAGTCAGATATTGTAGTGGACAATATATACATGAATTTTGAAATTCTTAAAATTATTTCAAGTGTTGAACTACATACGTATGAACTATTCAAATTATATATTTTATTATCACATTCAAAATCATGTTGGTATGTTTGTGTTTCTTCAGTGCCGTGGATGCCGCATTGCAATCATCGGGTATATGACTTGGCCGTATAAAAAATTACAAAAACTGTATACGTCATATTTTATTTTTGTAGTTATAGCGCTTATAAAATATAACGAAGCAAAAATTACCGCCTGTAAAGTGTTTTTTCTGAAAACAAAACATTTCCGTTAAACATCGATTCAAATAAGAGCAAATAAAAAAGATCAATATATATATTTATGTATAAAGAGTGTAAAGTATTATATTATTGCTTGAAAGGAAATTTTACCGACGATTTAAAGCGAAGTTGGTTTTATTATATGCTTATTTCCGGATATTTGCTAGAATTCCATTTCGTGGATTTTATTACGGATTTTCCTATTCAACATCCATAGTAAACTCATTATATTGCTTATCTATTTATCGATTTATCTGTACCTAAGTAGATTTACTATACCAAATAATTTTTGTACTACTACCTAATTGTATTCAATTGAAGATTAGTTTCCGAACACAATGCAAGTTATAAGAAATTGATAAAATTTTAGAAAAAATTGATGCTGAAATGTCAAATTTTCACAATAAGTATTGCGTGGGTAATGAGGCCAGTAGTGAAGCTAAGGGAAGGGAAACCCAGAAAACCGAGCACGTGAGAGAGGCCCGAAAACGAATGAGGCTTCATAATAAAACGGAAATATAGGTTACTGTACAAAGTGTGAAAAAAATCATATATGAAAACAAAATAATGTTATTGTTTGTAGCAAAATCCTTATATTTATTAATAATTGATGAGGCCGATACTTGATGTAAATCGATAAACATAATAAAACAATTGTTAAACTGATTTACACATATATTAAAAATAATACTGCATGACGTACGTTTCGATGAGATTCACCTTTTTCAAATGCTACTTGCAGACTAATGACAATTTCTCGAATACATACAATATATAAACTTAAATACAGAGAAAACAGGTAGATAACAGGTAGAAGGGATGAATTCATACTGAACTACTATATAGTAAACTAAGTAATTTTGAAAATATTGAGAAGGGGGCTTGAGGTATGTTCGATTTGGCTGTTCAAAAGGTTGCCAGAATATTTGTATTTATTAATTTGAAGTGATTCTAACAAATTAAGCTTCATTCCCTTGTGAATACCTTTTCCCTTTGTGAATTCCCTTGTGATTTCCTTTTTGAATACCGCAAACAAGGAATTTGGAAGGGGTCACCAAAATCTTCGGTAACCTTCCCCCATTTGAAAATCCTGGCTACGCTTCTGATTCATGACACTAGATTTTCGAATTTTATCGCTCACCAAGGGAAAATAAGCAGTACTCAATAAACATGGAGATTGATTTTGATTAGGAAACAGATGGGTTTTTGTTCGTTATAAAAAAATTATTCATTGTAGTAGCTGAATAATTCTTTGTTGAAAACATGTCCTATGAATTTTACAGAAATAATAGTATTTGAGATATAGGTACAAGTGAAAGGATAGCTACAAAAAGAGTGGATTTATACTACGATCTATTTTGAGAATTCGAATCATTATTCAACTATTTTCAGTTATGGATGTTACTATTTTGAACGTTTCGTATCATCTTCGTCCTCTTAAGTTCAGAAAAAAATATGTCAGTTTCCACTTTTTCGATAGTAAATGTTGAAGTGAATATTAAGTTTATTTCAATTTAATAACCGATAATTGAGCTCAATAAAGTAGCTTTGTACATATTATAACGAATTTTCACTGATTATTAAATGTTTATATTTTTTATCGCTTTCTAATTTCTTTTCTACTAACAGTTAACATATATTATGTTTTAACCAGAATTTTATTATTAAGGCGAATGAAATGTTGATTTAATAAAAAGAGTCATGTTGAGGGAACGTGTGTTTGCTGTTGACGAATTTTCAAAAACTTACACTTTTTATGATCACTTAAATTAACAGTCAACTTCGGTAATCTTATTAAGATTAAGATAATAATCTTCGCTGAGATAAAGATTAAACATTTATAATTATAAATGTTTAAGATTAATTTATTTAGCTATGAACACAATATTCATGTATTTTAAAATATTTTGGAAATATAGAAATATAGAATATAGGAAATATAGAACCTTATATAGAAAATTATTGTTTGGGAAATCTGTGGCTCTTAGTAGAAGTCGTACATTTCTAGTCCACAAAAATTATGGAAAAACCAGGGGTGTACATTTTTCATTAGTCGGTATATATATATATATATATATATATATATATATATATATATATATATATATATATATATATATATATATATATATATCTATTTTCTATTTGTTTCAGGTTATGTTGGCGGAACGAAAAGGAACTGATGAACTTTATGCCATAAAAATACTCAAAAAAGATATCATTATACAGGACGACGATGTTGAATGTACTATGGTTGAAAAAAGAGTGTTAGCGTTATCAGCGAAACCACCATTCTTGGTACAGCTCCATTCTTGTTTTCAAACAATGGTATGCGAATAATGAAAATCTATGATCTGTTCTTGATATTCGTTATTCACTAAGCGTTGCCATTTCAGGATCGACTGTACTTTGTAATGGAATATGTAAACGGGGGTGACTTAATGTTTCAAATACAACAATGTGGAAAATTCAAGGAGCCCGTAGCTGTGTGAGTTTTCAAAAATTTCTATTCAATTTGCAATACCTTATTCTCAGCAATTTTTATAATCTTTTCATTTTATTTTTACAGCAATAAATTCAATAATATTATAATAATATTTTTAGAAAATTTTAGGTTATTTGTAATGCAAAAATCTTTATTTTTGTTGACGTTTCGTTGTATATCAAACAACGAATTAATAAAATATAATATAATACATTGAAAGTTTTGACAAAATGAAACGCCAATATATATATATATATATATATATATATATATATATATATATATATATATATATATATATATATATATATATATATATATATATATATATATATATTTGTATAAATATACAGGTTCAACTCCGGAAATAATTTTGAAATTGTTCACTTGATAATATAGACTTTCACATTTTTAAATTTTATGTTCTTTTATAGCAATATTCATTTCCTTGTCGAATGCTTGTCGTACTAGTATTTCAGTTCACTTTGAAATTCCTGAAATCCAAACACCGATCAGTATTAATTCGTCATCATTTCAAACAATCACTGAGAAGTGTTGTCGCCAATTCTCACCAGATTTTGAAGAATTATCAAGAGATGTAAAATACATTTGTTCAATTTTGATTATTTCATATAATTCAATACACACAATTATTAATTTTTTCTATATTTTCCAGTGTGTAATTGGAATTGGTAAAGTGTAATTTTTATAGAAACAATTTTTTGAAAATCTCCTTTGCGTACCTTTTAAATACATATTCATTTGCGGCTCTCGACAATTATTTTGAAAATTGGCTCAGACTATCAATGAGCTTGGTCGCCCCTCTTTATATGTATTTATCCATTTTTTTTGAGAAAGTGAACTAACTATATTCGTTGTTTCTCAATATCCGAGTAGATTATTTATGTTTTTTGAATTTATCTTAGCTCAAAGATTTAATTCATAGCTAACACAGTGTTGAATGTCCCAAAAAGATATCCAGATGGCTGAAGCCATAAATTTTTCCGAAAATTTATTCTTTTATGGAAAATTTTAAAAGAATTAATTATAGAAATTATCAGTAAAATAAATATTGCATTCTTTCAGATTTTACTCGGCGGAAATAGCTATAGGTTTATTCTATCTACACGCAAGAGGAATCGTATACAGGGATCTAAAATTGGATAACGTTCTATTGGATCAGGATGGCCATATAAAGATAGCCGATTTTGGTATGTGTAAAGAAGGAATTTTGGGTGACAAGACTACCAAAACATTTTGTGGAACTCCAGATTATATTGCTCCTGAGGTAAGTTTTATATTTTCATAATGTTTGAAATAATAATGAAAAATTAATAAAGAACATATTTACACTAATATCATTAAGATTTCTTTTCAATACACCCCTAATTTTTTATTTTTCAATTGTAAAATTGTTTTCAACGAATACCAATTAAACCACTGTAGTTCAACGTATTCTATCAGAAAATTATATTAAATGTTGATGGCTTTAAAGAAGTTTTCTTAATTTTTTTCTTTTCATTTGATTGGACAGTCATTAGACTGGAACTTACAGATTAATGCCGGTTCCGAACAATCTTTGAGTACCTTACCACTTAACTTTAGTACTTAACCTTGAGTTAACTTAATCATGTATGACATGCACGAACGTTCATACCTAATACGAAATTCGAATCCAGTACATCTGTTTGACAAACCTTTGAATTGTTGTTTCTAATCCACCGAATACTTTGATTGGTTTTCATTATCTCATTGAAACCTTTGTGGTAATATGTTCAGATAAGATTTTATATCTAAATGTTAATTTTGCAATACGATCCAGCAAAACTAAATGAAACTTCAACTAGATGATATGAATATATACCTATCATATTAAATTTAATTAAACTCTTTCCTTAATGTTTCACGATTATATTTAACAACATGAATTTGTCAACATGTTTCGGGCGTGAGCTCATTTTCAAGACTATCATTTCCATTGATTTCATGAAAATGAGCTCACGCTCGAAACATGTTGACAAATTCATGTTGTTAAATATAATCTCGAAACATTAAGCCAAGAGTTTGATTTAATTTAATAATTAATTATGTTTCATCAAGAGTTAAGCGAGAATTCAATTTCAGTCATATACCTATCATATAATAAAGTGAGAAATAAATAATAATAATAAGGACTTTATTCACTCTTATACACAAATTGTGTTACAACAGTGAGAGGAGAAGTTTAGCATAGCTATTCTGACTCAACCTCTTGAAACAAAAATAAGAGAAAAAAAATAATAATCATAATAACAGAAACAGTAATAATAGAATATCGAATATATATATATATATATATATATATATATATATATATATATATATATTCATATTCATTGCTATCTTGGACCATTTTATTTTTATAAAACTCAATAATTTCTTTCTGAAAAAAAAAAAAAATATATATATATATATATATATATATATATATATATATATATATATATATATATATATATATATATATATATATATATATATATATATATATATATATATATATATATGTATGTATGTATATAAAGTATACTTTATTTAACAATTATTCAACAAAATGAATATGACAACCTTTGTCAAATTAATAACCTTATATAATGAAAAAAATGAGGAAAAAAACAAAACAAAAAAAAGAGATGCAGAGTCTGTTAAATGAATTCGTCTAGTTTTACTGGGCAGATTAGAGCTGGATTTGATCTTTTTTCTAAATCCGGATAGAGAAAGATCTGTTATCACTATTTAATGTATTATAAATCGAGGTAGCATTATATGTGAAAGATATTTTCAAAATATTTAGGCGAAACAGAGGTAAATCAGGGGTATCAACATGTCTAATGTTAACCGAATGTGCATGTCGTCTAAAATTTAGTCTACGATGGAGGTAATTGGGCATTTCGGATAAAAGAATGCGATTTACGAATGAACTCATATGAAAACGGAATAGTTGGTCAATTTCAAACCATCCTAGCTGAACGATTCTAGCAGATACTCTTTCGTATTTACGTATTCTGAAAACAAACCTATAACATGAATTTTGAATGCGTTGAATTCTATTCTTGGGGCATTGATCCAAACAAAGATAAATAAGAATCAAACCACAATGCAATATTGGCAAGGCAATATATACGTATAATATAATAAAATGAAAAGTTAATGATGAATTCAATATTATATATTTGAAAGAATTCTCAGTATTTATCTCTTACACATAATCTAAGTACTAAAATTGGAAATATTGATGTTTATTAACTCATAATTTTATGAACGACTTATAATTTCTCTCCATTCTTCTATTTGATTTTTATATGCTTTGCGTATTTGTTTAATCTTACCATGTATGGTAAGATTAAACAAATAATTTGATTTAAAAGTTTAAATAGATTTGAACTTTGGTTTAAATTAAAAATTTCATTCAATGAGAAATTCATTCTTTAAAAACTGAAAATTCTGAATCTTTAATATCTTCTAAAAACCAACCAATGGATAATACAAAACATTTGGAATATGATTATCAATAATAATTGTAAGAATCAGATAATTAGAGTCATTTTCGGTTTCAGATTATACTTTACCAACCGTACGGTAAATCAGTAGACTGGTGGGCATATGGAGTTTTATTGTACGAAATGCTTGTTGGGCAGCCACCATTCGATGGAGAGGACGAAGAAGAATTATTTGCTGCCATTACTGATCACAATGTCAGCTATCCGAAGAGTTTATCGAAAGAAGCCAAAGACGTTTGCAAGGGTGTAAGATGCACATATTTATATTAACGCAGTTTTTTCAATAATAATGATCTACATAACGTTTCGAAAGCTCTTTTAAAATCCAATAATACTACTATAAGCGTTTCGCCTTTATCTATAGCACTATACCATTCCTCACATATGCTCAATATTGCTGTCTCACAAGAGCAATTTCTTTTAAATCCTGATTGAAACTCAGAAATTACAGAAAATTTTTCACATAATTCTAACACCAGGTTTTTTACTTGGTACTAATTCTAAAATATTCTCATAAAAATTGGTGGTGGTAAATTTATAGGTTGAAATTGCTCTATTTTAATAGTATTGCAAATTTTTGGCACAGGTATTATTAATGAACATTTCCAATCTTTTGGAAATACGCCATGTGTCAGTGATGTGCTAACTAAATCTGAAAATATATTTCCAGAAATGTCAAAAGCATCCTTCAGTATCTTGACTGCTATATAATCTTCGCAATTACCTGTATTTTTCAAACTTTAAACGACATTTTTCAAATACTTAATATTTACATTCTCAAAATTACACATTTTCACCATTTTCGGTATAGTTTGTAAGACATATTCGTGGTCATGTATCAGAATTATAGCATTAATTATTTGGTGTACACACTACAAAGTAAAGATTGAAACTCCGAGCAATATTTTTATCCTCACGTACTATTGCGTTAGAGAAAAAACTAATGATGTGCTTTTTCAAATTACAATACTGTTGTATGAATCAAGTAATTCTATCACGAAAACCTTCAATAAAGATTATTATTATTATTTAGAGAAATTGTTAATAATATGTATAATCTTTTGAATTTTTAAAATTTCAGTTTCTCACTAAAAATCCGAACAAACGATTAGGATGTGGGCTTAGAGGTGAAGAAGATGTGAGAATTCATGCATTTTTCAGAAGAATCGATTGGGAGAAAATTGAAAATCGGGAAGTTCAACCGCCGTTCAAACCAAAGATCGTAAGTTTTGAGATCAATTTTTTAGGGGCATACACCTTCACACCAATATATAAGACTTATGCCAACGTATAAAATACATGACACAAATTGTAATACTTATATACCGAATAATTAAAAACACTTGGCTAAATTCCAGAAAATTTTTGATTGAAGGGAAAACCTGCGTCATGTGCTGTGCGAATTAGACGCTGTTTTGGTGGAGTGAAATAATTTGATTCGCGTCTCCGACATGCTTATAGCTGTCGACCTATTGTGACGTATGCAGCTGACTTATCGTACTCAAATAAAATTCATCAAACATTTTCAATTCTTACTTTAGTTACGATAGGCCCATTCTATATTTTTTAAGACACAATGAAATAATTGAACGTACAAAATGTCTTAGTATTGTTGAAATTAATGATGACAATAATACAAAAAGTAAAAATTATGTAAAATTGAAGCACATTGTGGATACAAATACTATCTGTAAGCAATATGATTTATGTAATTGATTTTCTTTAATTGATATTTCAATCAAATTGTATTTATATTTTGTCATGATGGCTATTAATATATTTGAATAATGATAAACCATATTAACGTGCTTATAATTGTTGCTCCGAGTGTCAATGATGTGAAAACCAGATGTTGATAATTTCAATTTAAACATTATAAAATCTCGAATTTTAAAACTGAAAGTTCTAAGTTTTCACTTTTATCGGCAGTACCTTAACTACCAATTTTCAAATTTTTACCTTTATATGTTTCGCGCTATAACATATTTTCAAGAGTTTCCAACTAATCTAATGGGTTATTCCGGTACATTATCGAGTGTACATTAGTCAAGTGTTTTTGACTATACGAAACTTAAACAGGTTCCATAAGTGTGGTGCCTCAGTGTGGAATTCAATAGACATCAATTTAGATTCAATTTTCAATTTGACAAAAATTAATTTTCCATTTTCAGAAACATCGCAAGGATGTCAGCAATTTTGATAAACAGTTCACATCAGAGAAAACTGACCTTACCCCAACAGACAAGCTTTTCATGATGAACTTGGACCAAACGGAATTTATGGGATTTTCATTTTTAAATCCAGAATTTGTTCAACATGTTTAAACGGATATTGTTGTTAGTCATCATACATTCTTGGAGACATTTACATCCGGGCCAGCAAGAAGTGACAAAAGTATTTGATTACCTAGTCATCAACTGGTAGATTTCTCAGAAGTTACTGTTAAAGCGGGTTAGCATTTTAGTCCGATATTCTAGTCCTTTTCCCAGATATTCATCGTTGGTTTTAAGATTTTCGAAAAAAGAAGTAACTATAAACTATGAAGAAGGATCAGAATGAAGAATTAATTTTCTCTAGTCAATATGAGTAGGTATTTAGAATCTGTACAATTTTTGTGGAAATGTTTTTGATTATTGCATCATTTATATATATATATATATATATATATATATATATATATATATATATATATATATATATATATATATATTCATATTCATATTCATTGCTATCTTGATCCATTTTATTTATATGTTCGGAAAGAAATTATTGGGTTTTTTGGTTCTCAAAATCGTTCATCAAAAATCTTCAGCTCATTATGTTTCGGTCCATTTGTTGGGCCTTTTCAAATTAAGTTTATCAATATCTTGTCGTCACTAAAAAGAAAATATAAAACGCAAACCTAAAACAATACGTATTATTACAATATGAAACAATATTCAAATGAAGAAAGGTTTCCAATGATTATTACACTTTTAATAAAAAATTATGTTACTTTTCAATCGATTAGATTTCGTTCACATTCGGACAGAGATTTTACATTTTTTTTTACATTTTGGTTTGCGTGGTAAGTTTTGATCATGTGATGTTGTATACATGCCTGTCATTTTCTTTTTTCTTTTTAGTGATGACAATATATTGATAAACTTAATTTGAAAAAGGACCAAAAAAATGGTCCGAAACGTAATGTGCTGAAGTTTTTTAATAAACGATTTCGAAAACCAAAAAACCCAATAATTTCATATATATTTATATATATATATATATATATATATATATATATATATATATATATATATATATATATATATATATATATATATATTCTTGTGTGTGTATAATGCAATCCATTAATTTTTTTTATTTATTGAGGTGAAGATAGAAACTCTTCAATTCATGTATTTTCATTTTAATCGACGTTTTGTATTCTATTAAGTATTCTGTCAGAATTTTGCCTTCTATTCCGTATTATTTGTGAAACATATTTTCTGATAATGAGATATAGACCATGACTGGGTCCCTAATTATTATAAAAAAAATTTTGGTACTTTTCTTTATGTCATTCAAATATGATTTTTTTATTGTTTATCCGTATAATTGCAAACCTTGGTTTTAGCAGTACCAAATAGTACCTACCCATAAAAATAAAAGGACAGACTGGTAGGAATTAAAACATGGTACACATCGCCAGAATCTGATCTGTTTCTCATTGTGATCCTGATATGGTTAAAATGGCTACTAGGAAAGTGCAAAATTAATTGGGGTACACATTGAATAATTTAGAATCAATTGTAGTTTGCAGAAAAAATATATCAGTGTTATTATTTCACACATTTCACAGTAGGTGTAGACATTTTTGAGATCTTTTTTTCACGTTGACTTTCTGCAGTAATTGTGAAACAAACATGTAGATCAATATTCTGTCATTTCTATATAGAGTATATCGATTCCTAAAATTATATAATTGTATATATATATATATATATATATATATATATATATATATATATATATATATATAAATATATATATATATATATATATATATATATATATATATATAACCATTATAACCTGGCTATAAAAACGCGATAAAAATCAATTCTAATATATCCTGTGCATTTGAAGCTCAGTTATCATATTTGACTGACATAAAAAATACCTATAATAAATGAAGCATACAGGGGGAAAAGCGAATGTTTTCGTGATAATGTTTCGAAAATTTTCAGTTTTTTTAAAATTGCCAGTAAAATAGATTAGTAATGTCATTCATCAGCTAATCTTAAACGTAATACTCTTATGGTGGTCAGCCTTATTTTTACAAATAAAATCTATTTATACCCCAAAATGATATTAATTATTATATTGCGTCTAAAACTTGACATTGCGTCTTTTTCTCCTGTATCTTTCGAATGAAACTTGCTCTAAAAGGCAAGAAACTTTTCATAACGACTTTCTCTCGAAATATGACAATTAATATGACATTTTTAGCCCTTACTATGAAATATCATTAAATTCGCTCATTTCTCTAGATTAGTTTGCGAGTAAACCAATAATATCACTATTACATTCGAACAGATGAAAACTCTATTTGACCAATGATAATGAATAACTGAAGTTTAACTAATTGTCTCATAATAGTGCTTTCTGAATCTGAATTGTATATGTGTGTAATAATCAATCTACAATTATAGGCGGTAAGATTAGTTAATTACTGTCAAAATATCCATGACATTCATATATTTATTGTATTTTACCTATTTGTAGGTATAGTTATAAATAGTGTTATATTAGAGAATAATTCCTATATTATTGCTACTTGCAATAAACATTCCTCCCTTCGAAAGGACTGACTGAAAAACTCTTTGATTCTATAAGTATTATAGATTGAAAAACTTTAGTGAATAGTATAACATGTTGCCTCTCCACTTCGTGGCATTATGTATTTTTCCGTGTAATAACTCTGCTGAGCAAAACACGATATTATCTTCCTGATTTAATCATTTTAAAAAACAGTGACAATTTTTATTCTATGTAATTGAACTTCATCAATTATCATCTATTCAATTCATCTATTCTCAAACGAAATGAAAAATTAGGATAACTTTATAAATAAGTGGCGCCTCTGCATGTTACTCGGTTCAATTCGATATCACGTTGAAAAATTTATGTCTACATTTGTAGAATGTGTTCTATACTCATAAAAAATTTGGCTGTAATACTTAACTTATCATAAAATTATACTTAACTTATAATAAAATTTGATTCCTATGACAATACTTTAATAAATATCAAAATTTATATATATATATATATATATATATATATATATATATATATATATATATATATATATATATATATATATATATATGCGTTTATCATTAAATTTTCTTAATATTTTCGTCCTCCAAATTTCAATTATATCTACCTAGGTACTTGTTAGTTTTTAGTATAAGTAGCTAATTCAAATTTTACCAGCACACCTATATTCCTCTAGTAGACTATATACTTCATTCGGACTTCAGGTTATATATTGCAAATGTGTGTTTCTGATACGTAAACAGATTTTTTCAATTAGAGCAAGTTCTACATAAACACTTTGTTTACGATATCCATCCATACTTCTATACCTATATTATGAAGAGGTGAAGTTTGTGACGTTGTAGGAGGTAATCTCTGAATCTACTAAATCGATTTTGAAAATTCTCTTACCAATTTGTGAGTGTAAAGCGTGAGTAAAAAATTACGTTCCCTACTGAAACTTCAATGATGTAAACCAAGGTATGAAAAACTTACCATAAAATATCTTTCATCTCATGCGCTGCGGAAACTATAAATGGTAGAACACAAAAATGTTCACAATATTGAAGAACATATCAATATCTATGGAAATCTTCGAGGTAGCATATGTTTAACTGTTGTAGTTAAGTCAGTATAACTACTTTTTTGAATGAAATGTTTAGAAAAACCTCACCATGCCTAGAATCCTTATCAAAATCAATTATTTATTATTTAAGACTGGTTCAGTACCTGAAGATTACTTTTAGAATTATTAAAAATGGTCCATTGCATTCAAAATATATTAAAAATGTCAATCTAAACAAAATCCAACTAACATAAACACAAGAGTTTGTATAGATGTATTTATGGATGGATGTTATAAACGAAAGACTTTTACTGTATATAATTTGGCAAATGGTTAAAGAGATGATACGACATAGGTATGGGCCCGCGACCGTGTCAATCTATTAATACTTCTATTAGACGATTTTTTATTGCTTTTTCACCAAGTAAATTTAATCTTAGATAGTTTTCGGTAAATTCGTTGCATAGTTTAAGAGATAATTTAAATACCAGGGACAATTTTATTAATGTTAGCGAAGACGACGCGACGCGCCGCCCTGTCGCTATGAAATAAGAGGCGTCGTCTACGAAATCGTTATATGTCTGGCTGACGCGCGATCGATAATTACACTAATTCGTTTGCTTTTCCATTTCTTTTCGTGCCGTATAAACTAAGGAACTTAAGGTACATTTTGTATTGATTGTATTTCTTTCATAAAATTATTCATTGACTGTAGGCGGTACGAAGTTCGCAGGGTCAGCTAGTTATGTATGCAATAGTATTACCAAATCCATTCATCAATTTGAACGAAGGTCGAGACATGACATGGCAACATCTGCCGGTCGCTATGTAAACGATATCAGTCAAGAAGATTTCGCCATCGCCCAAGGAAAATGGCGTACCTATTGGAAGCATGAGAATAACTACAGAAAAAAGTCGTAAACTCGAAGATGAAGACGCATGTGGAAGATAATTCCGGACCTTATTAAAATTCAATGATTCCAGAACTAAATCCAGAAAGCGAAAATTAAGATTATATATAGAAGATATTATATTGATATATTCTGCACTAACGCTCTAGTTTCAAGTTTTTTCTTTGCTATTTAATTTTATTCCTTCAACCCATCGCTTTTTATAAATGTTGAAAGAATGAACTCGCATAGGTTTTATTAATATATTATATATATATATATATATATATATATATATATATATATATATATATATATATATATATATATATATATATATATATATATATATATATATATATATATATATATATATATATATATATATATATATATATATATATATATATATATATATATATATATATATATATATATTTCCACTGCAGCCCAGCCAATCCACAAGCTCCTTATCCCATCGCTTTCTTGGTCTTACCCTGTCTCTGGGTTTCCAATCACCAACCACAGCTGACCAATGCTCATCTCTTGTTCGGGCTAGATGGCCTGCCCATTTCCAGTTTGACCTTTTTACACACTCCATGACATCCCTCACCTTTGTTTGACCTCTTATCCAGCTGCAGCGTATTATATCTCGTATGGTTAGGCCCATCATCTTTCTAAAAGTATATCCTTAGGAGTATATATATATATATATATATATATATATATATATATATATATATATATATATATATATATATATATATATATATATATATAGTCTCTAGGAATCTCAATAAAAAGTTATTTGCAATCTCTCATTTTATTTACAGTGAAATTACAGTGTTCTCATTGATTCAAATATCTAAATGCAAGATATATGTGGAAGAAAAAAATTTTATAAAATTTTATGATTATATTTCAGTATTCTCAACAAAATTATGATAATTATTATACTATAACATTCTCTTGTAAGTATGCAACTGTTTCTTGATTTCAATTCATTGACGTTCTCAAATCGAAAACATTTATAAAAAAAAAACAAAATTATATTTCCTTTCTGTTTAAAGTGGAGAGTAGTCTCAACTTCAAACAGGATCTATAAAGAGTACCTATTCGACACACCGAGATCCTATTATTTTAGAAACTATCTTTAATAATTATATAAAGTATATGCCATTAACGTTTCAATACATAATACTGTTTATTAGCAGATAATGTTTTATTAAGCTTTGTTTTACGCTTTCAAAGCAAATATGTAGTTTCTTAACTTCCATTGTGTCTTTGATGCTTTTAGCGATGGCACACCCTCTATTAATTGTAACAAATTCTAAATAATATAAATGAAATATTTCATTCATAAAACTCGTAATTATAAAAAATTTCGAAATATTTCTTGCAAATCAAAATGACAAATATTTTCCAATACGTGCCTTCTTCATCTAGCCATCATTTTAAATAACTCTTACGTGAAATATATCCCAACTACCATATTGTATTTTCGAAATTGTTGAATTTCAAAAAATTCTGCAAGTGTAAAACATAATAAACGTATAGGAAATTCAATTGTTTTGATAATTGAAAATACCGAGTCAACGTATGGAGATTACTACTTATTCACATAAAGTTGATGTTAAACATTTTAAAATATTTTATTTCGATATATATCTAAGTAGGCATAGAATAAATGACCTATCAGAAACAATTCTAATTGAAATTTTGGATCCCTATGCTTGTCATCTTATCTTAAGTACTAGAAAGGTTTTCTGTCTATTGTGAAAATGAATTGCATTGAAATTGGATGGGATTTATAAGTGATTACGAACTTATTATAATTGCTCAAAACAAAAATTTTCATCTAGTATTTGTATATTGAATTTCATGAATGAATTTTAGTTATCTGACTGACTGGATCGTTGCTTATTTAATTATTTTGCTATTGATTAACTATTTGATATTCAATAAAAGTGAAAACCTAAGTTTTCATTGAGGTTTCACGAATATTCCTGTTGATAGTTCGTTGAATAAAATAATTTATAAAAATTATATTATCTTTCAATATTTGCTACTGTAGGCAAAAATGTTTTTCACAACTCTATATTTGTTGGCAATAAAAATATTTGAATATTTGCAAATCATTGATTTTGTCAATATTAATATATAAAGTTTGAAATTTGTTTTATAAGATATGGTTCCGCTAGTTCTGAGCCAAAAATATTGCTGAATATTTTTCACCTTTTCTGAAACAGAATAAGTAATTTTAATTGTAAACACATAAAATCATAAATTTGTGGGCACTTGTTATAACATGTTTGACTACATAAGTTAGTACTTCACATTTTTTAGAATTTCTTCAATATCTTATTTACAGTAATTCAGAAGCTATTTCAGTAGAACAAGCTTAGATACTGAGTTCATTGAAAAAGAATTCATAGATACAATTGTGCCATATGTTTTATAGTCTATATAAAAGTAATCATATCAACAGCCAAATAGTAATATTTGTATAAAATTCAAAAATTTCAGCTTGAAGTGCTGTCATAATTTCAGTGTGATTTAGCAACAATTATTTTTTTTAATTGAAAATTTCCAGTTGGAGACAAGCTAGTTGATATTTGTAATATTATATTTACACTCATATTCATCCTTTAATATATTTTATGATTTTTTTGTAATATGATTGTTTTGTTAATTTCTAAAAAGTATTTATGATTGTTAAATCCATAATTATATTTGTGATAATGTAAGTGTAAAAATTGTAAATCTATCGAATTTTTTCACATCTGCAATAAAGTCTCTTTATCCAAGTACTTTTTCTCTTGTGGTATTATGTTTGAATTTTTTCCTTACACATCTGAACATCAGTTGAATGCTGCATATTTATGTGCTTTGAGAATGTGGAAAATTAGACATACAAATTTCATTACAATGAAATCACAGTTTATATGTACAGTGTCTAACTCTTTTGTAAGTTTTTAAATCTTCTATTTGAGTTTGACTTTCAAGTAACATATATTTTCAAGCAATAAATAAATATTCAATTCAAACAGAAATATACTTACTGTTCATGATGGAATAATAATATTAACAATAATTTATATTTGAAAAGCAATGAAAGACGTTTTAAAAAATTGTATATAATGGAAAATTTTATAAACATATTTATGTAGGTAACAACATTCTTATATTTCTGATACAAAGTCATACTATATTCTACTTCACACATCATACACAGTGATATACTTATATTTATTTAGTATATAGTCTATATACACCAAATACTACCCATAAAAATAAGATTACTCATTATATTTTTTAGCTCAGGAGGTTATAACTAAACTAAATATTAAACACAAATCATAACAACTCTATCACTCATTAATATGGGACAGCAAATATCCTATGTTTGAAAATTGTGCTTTTCTTCAGATCTGTCAAATGTAAATTATCAAAAATAGCACTGTTTACTATCAGATGAATGAAGAACTGTCAGATATCCATGTAATAGTTTCATAGATAATAATGAGAAATTAAAAGAAAATGAATGTCATTATGGAAAATAAATACTGAGTTGTAATGTATTATAGTTTGTAGATGATCCGATGTCTGAAAGTTAAATAGTGCTCAACGAGTAAAAAGTGAGAAAAAATAGAGTGAACTAGATTCGGGTACTTTGCATTATTGTCGCTTTTAATGAAATTTCATTCAAAATATTTTAATTATGCAGCAGGTTATATGAAGAGAACCACTAGCTACTTTTATAATTAACATGCATACATTTCAAGAAATCACAATTTACCAATGTATAAATTAAGCACGTGTTGTTACTATTATGGTTTCCTTTGGTCCCTCTTTCTTCTTTCGATCCTTACTTTCCTCTTGATCAGCTGCCCTGTCCCAAGGTTGCCGCTCGCCCGATCCAAAAATTATATAGAAGGAGCAACAGAGCATATAGATAAAGGCGGCTGTTAAAAATACAATTCTCCATTTTGCTTGACTAGGCTGAAAAATAGAATTTTTATTGTTTTGGATAGTTGGTGCTAATCAATACATATCATGATATATGTAAGTGGATTTGTATGAAAAGTTTTCTGAAAACAGGAATGTTGCTCTTGAGATGTGAACCTATTCAAATATAATTATTATTAGAGTAAGTTTTAAATATTTGTATTGCAAGATTGCCATGTGGTCGGAACTCCTCATTGTTAATATGAGAATCAAAAGAGTTACTATCCATTGGCGTCGCTGTCTAAATAGAATATAAGTATTAGAGAAAGTTTTAAATATTTTTATTGTAAGATTGCCATGTGGTCGGAACTCCTCATTGTTAATATGAGAATCAAAAGAGTTACTATCCATTGGCATCGCTGTCTAAATAGAAGGGTAATTTTTCTTATCCTGCGGCATCTGTAGAGAACTGAATGTTGCTCCATTTATGACTCAGAAAGAGTTTCTTCAAGGAGAATGCTATGCGGAACTTACTAAGCATTTAGCCGAAATTGTTCTTTTGTTTCAATTATTATGTATATATTTTTGTATTGACTTTTAATTAATGTCATGTATTCAAATTCATGGATGGCTGGAGGAGCCCTTTCCCTTTACGTATTTACACGTTCAAGTTTGCACAATAAATTCATTCATTGTTAGTATACAAAGTAATTTATGTCACGGAGCACAATTAGTACTACAAAGTAGATTCAAGACATAATCAAACACATTGCAAATCACACTAATATGATGAGATGCAAAGGCTGTCCTAAAGAAACAGTTATTATATTTTTATCACTACCAGATTAATTTCACAACGAAATAAATATTTTCAAACCGTCGGTGATATCTATAATATGCTTGTTGTGAAACTATTTGTGAGAAAGTCCAGATTATTTTATTGTACTAATTGAACTGAGAATTGAATGAATAACAGATGTTTGCTATATTAAAGTTATGCTTTAATAGATACAATCGTCTGAAATAGTGATAAAACAGGGTTGGTGAAAAATGACTATGAAAAAAGTTTATTTCACAACAAATTAAATATTTTCAAACCGTCGGTGATATCTATAATATGCTTGTTGTGAAACTATTTGTGATAAAGTCCAGATTATTTTATTGTACTAATTGAACTGAGAATTGAATGAATAATAGATGTTTGATATACTAAAGTTATCCTTTAATAGATACAATCGACTGAAATAGTGATAAAAGAGGGTTGGTGAAAAATGACTATGAAAAAAGTTTTATCAGGGGTTATATGTAGTTGACGTACCGTTCCTATGACTACTTGTCCAGCATAAATTGGAGCCAGTAAACCTGCCAAATTAGCCATACAATTGGTGAAAGCCATGAGAATTCCTGCATATTGGGGTGAAATATCTAAATGGTTTACTTTAAACCCAGAGTATATACCACCGTTCAAGCCAACTCCTATTGTCAAAATTGCCACTGTTAGCCACTTATCACAACCAGTGAAAGATGCACCAATGAGTGCAAGTGCTGGACCAAATTGACCTACAAAAACAATTACCATTATTGGTAATTAGAATCATTATAATATATATACAGCAATTCATGTCTTATAATATTACTATATAAAAGTAATTTGTAATAGAAGTTCTTAAGATTTGATAATTCTATAATTAGATTCACACATTTATTTAGCATGATGGAAAATTATTTTCCTACTTTAACCTAATTCCATCTTTTTGGAAGAGAATATTTGTAATTCAATCATGCAAGTGTGTTCGTGTCAAAACAGAAATCCATGATGTAAGATTAAACTTTGAAATAACCCAATGTAAAAAAATATGTATTGCACTTACCAATGCCATTAATGAGTTTTCTCACAATGGTGTGAGTGAAGTATGGTTTTGAAAGCATCCAATCCGCAACATGGCTTATGAATATAGAGAATAACCACATTGCCAGATAAGGCAAAGCTGACAGGAACCCATTCTAAAGAAAAAAATATGTATTTTATTAATACTATCCATATGTATGAGAAACGGTTCAATATAATTGTATTTAAAAACATTCCATCTTCTCTATCAACAGAGAGAAATCATACGTCTGTAAAATATGACTTAAATAGAGACTTTCTAAATCCTATTTGGTATTTCTTGAATTTCAATTGTAAACTGATCTATTTCATGTTCCTTCGATTGTTTTGAAACATATAATATTCTACATTCAATGAATTATAAAAAACAAATGAATTTTATATTATATATTATAATGTAGTTAATTTTTATATAAATATTGAATATGAAACATTTGGGAGAAATATTCATCAAGAACAATAAACAAATACAAAAATAAGATGAAAAAAGAATGAATAAGATACAATAATCATCCTATAAGTTGTGTAACAGAAACGATAATATTTTGCTTCTATTTTTGAAAATAATTGTTTTACTCACATCTTTTATACTAAATCTAAGAATCTGTTTCATGTATGTCGGTAATTCGGTCATTAACGTTTCATAACCAAAGTTATGACCCATATGGGCTAAGAGTATTGCCCAAAAGGGCAAAGACTTCACAATTGATCTCCATGGTATTTTCGGGCCCTGAAATTCAATAAAATGATTAAGGGTTTATAAGCAAAAATATTAAAAAAAAATTGGAACATGTTTTGTGGTGAATTAGTTGAACATTCTTATATTCATATTGAAATACTATTTTTATATTCCGTAATATACTATTATTTGAAATAGTAACAATGAGATATGTTCCTTAAAAAAATGAATCACTACTTTTTAACCTAGTATTGCATATAAATGAGACGGAAGTTTTGCTTATCTCTCGGTGAAACATTATGTTAAAAACATTAAATTAATATTAACACACTTGGCTGAAGTTTCACTAAATATATTTAATGTCACTAAAAATATTTAGTGAAACTTGAGCCGAGTGTGTTAGTTTTAATTTCTTGTTTTTAGTATTACATATATTTTTAATTTCATGCTATATTCATATATGTAGATCTGAATCTGAATTTCAGTACGAATGTAGCAGAAACTACATGAATTAAAAATGCCACCAAGCATGGTGTTCTTATATTACCAACAATGAATGAAATAATTTTTAAAATGTTCAAAAATAAACCCTTACAGTAGCACCGTCAACTACTCCAAGCGTTTTCTGGATGTATTTCCTCTCTTCGTCGTTCATTCTTGGGCTTGAAAATGGATCTTCATAGACAAAAATCAAAAAGAAAATGCACCAAACTGTGCCGACTGTTCCAAAAACGTAAAATACTGAGGGCCATCCCCAATGAGATACGGATAATAGCCCACTCAGCGGCATGGAGATGACTGTTCCAAATTGGGCACCTAAAATGAAAATTTCGATCAATTTTCAGCACGTTTCCCTGATGTTCAAAAACATGGCCGATAACTAGAGGAGTATACGTAGTTATCTTTCTTGAAGTAAATACAAATAAGAATCCAAGTTTCAAAAAACGATGAAACTTAAGGATTGGAATGGAGAATTTGTAAAAGCGAAATTTGTTTTGCCAAGGAATTACGAAATTTTGATTACATTATGACGTAGCTAATAAAGGGTTAAATACAATTGGGATAAATTTGATTAAATCATTTCAGTACTTCTAAATATCAACGCAAAATTTCAAAGGAAATCTACGGTTTTCAGACTCTAAGATTAGCTTCTGAAAATGCCAATCTTCAAAAATTCAAAATTGCAGTAATGCCTACGTAAATGAATACGTTTTGGTTGAGTGAATAGTAAATATAGTAACCACTTTTTTAAATATATGTTTCAAATTTCACAATAAATTCTTTAATTGCTAATAACGAATGAAGTATGAGTTAATTATTTTTTTTTACGTTTTTGCTTGATCGCCAGGTTTCAAAACAAGACTTACCATCTACCAAGCAATTGCGAATATCAATGAAAATCGTAAATAATGAAAATCGTAAATAAATATTTCACATGACCAAATTTTTTTTAAAGGCATTGAAACTTCGCGTCTGCCGAAAGCTTGAAATTGAAAGATGAGAAAATTTATTATTTATATTTCATGTTTATATAGCACTATGTCAACATTGCAAACTTTTTAGCATTCACTACAAAAATTAATGCAACAATGGGATTAGGTTACAGGCAGAATCGAAAAGAAGGAAATGATATATTCGATTAGTCAGTTGTATTGTTTTTGTCGACTTTTTTCATTATTTGTTATTTGATATTTACCCATGGTAAAAATAGACTACAAAAAATCGCCGACTATCTATGAAAAAATATTTTAATTCGTTCTTTCCTCACCGCCATGAAGAAGACATACCTAACGCTCAGAACTTTTTATAATTTTTATTCAACATTTTTTTATGCAGCATTTTAACGTTTTTAGCATTTTGTCGTTCGTATGTATTGTTTTATTCTACACTCAGTAATTGACCACAATAAACCACTCAGCAACTTATTGCTGAGTGGTGTATTTCTAAATGAAATGAAAATAGCATAAAAATAAATATGTTAGTAATTGGACTAAGTTGTTGAGTGGTGTATTTCTAAATGATATAAAAATAGAATAAAATAAAATAAAAATAAATATGTTATTGTTATTCTTCACTTTGTTTTTTGTTATAATTACATTGTCTTTTATTTACTGTTTGTAGTAAAAGCCATTACATATTATTTCTTTCAGTGCAATTAAAATGCAATCACTACTAGGTTATTGGAAAAATCGGTATTACTAGATATAACTGTTAACAGTTCCGAAGATGAGAGGTAACTTTTATCAAATATTTGAAAAAAACCAGTTATTAGTTTCATATTAAAAACTATAACATTAAAATTAACACACTTGACTTAGGTTTCACTGAATAAAAACGAAAAAAGTTTTTTATGAGACACTTATCTACATTTGGAAAAAATATTCTATTGGGCTTTTAGCATAAAAAATCATTCATACTTATTTATTTCAGTTAATGGTGTATTTTTATAACAGATTAATTGTATAAATAACATTATAGACGCTTGAGACACCAAAGTGCAGCGTAAATGATATATATTATACTTATATTATTCTTAAAGTTTCACAGTTATTTGAATGGTTAAAATGAACAGTATAATAGTCCAGATTGAGAATCTCAGAATCATAATAACAAATTGATTTCAATTAAGGCCCAGTAATTCACCTTCAACTTGTAAGATTTATTAAGATGTTTGTTGATTTGGAATATCATCTATTTTTATCTGAATGATATTTATAATCAATCTACGTCCAAGTGCCCTCAAATTGATAGACGTAAATAATAAATTAGAGAAGTTAAATGAAATGAATGGAATCACATACAGTTATGGTATCAATATAAATTAATTAATTTCAACTTGCAATCATGCTTCACTAAAAAATCAGATAAAAACGTTATTTATATTTGAACACCTATTGATGGAATGTGTATGTGAACTTCAGGTTATAAAAACGGCATTCTATTTATGCTTGTATGTGTTTTATTACGTTGTAAAATTATTTCAAACATAAAAATGGTTGAAACCACTTATCCAAGTAAAAACATACTTTTGAAAAATGGCTTTCATGATAAGTAGAGAATACCTGGTTCAACACTAGTTAATCTTGCGAAAAAAAAGATCAATTATTCAAAAACAAATTATACAAGAACATTTTCTATACAAAAAATCTAAATGTTTTGGAATGGAATGTTCAACAAATAAAATATACTTTCATAAAGTTTATTATTTTGATGATTTGTATCGTTAATAGTTCAACAGGTAGATAACTGAGTCATATAACAGTTTCATTTTACAATTGTGTAAATGGAGTTCAAGCTTCGCTAGATCAATCAAACAAGCACAATAAAGGGATATATTCACTATTCACACCATTTCCAAATGAAAATCAATAAAAACTTTCTGTAAACATTACATATCTCTGTAATTTAACGACATACTGTTTTTTGAAGATGAACAAAAATGCAGAAATTTTATACCTGCGTACACGAAAGCGCCCATTCTGCTTCTCTCATTTGGGGGGATCCATTTGGCCAGCAGAGCATGAGTGCATGGTACTATGGGACCCTGACCAGAAAGGTACAATTGAAAACCGATACAAGGTACTAAAGTGAAGGAACATAACATTTCTGTTCAAATTTATTGATTTCTGTAAATATCAACAATTGGTAGAAGCGGTAATCAAAAATAGGTACCTGAAGATTTAAACATATTTTTAAAAAAATATAAAAAAAAAATCAACAATTTCATTTGGATTATACATGGAGTTAACCGACCTCAAACAGAAATGTGTTCGTTCACCTTGTACTCTTATTGTCGATGAACTACTTACCTCTCCTAATCCCTGGATAAATCTGACAAGAATCAACCACCAAATACCCATATTTGCAGCAACGGGAACAAGAAGACCAAACAGAGAATTGATCAACATTCCAACACCCAAGAAGTAGATATTTCCGTACCTTTTGGATAGTATGCCAAAAGGGATTTGTGTAATCACATAGCCGTAAAAAAAGGAGCTTAGCACGTAGCCCTGTATATCAGTTTCCCATACGAACTCTCCATCTGCTTCCTTATGCGAAACTGACTGAAATAAAGAGTGTTCGTTTCATTCAGTGGAAAATTAAATTATAAAATTAATAGTTAAGAGGAAAATATTTATCAAAGTGGTATTGATTAATAGCTTCATCAGAAGAAAAACTAATACTAAAAATCATATAAGAACAAATATGAAAAGCATTAGATGAAATCGACTACAACAACGGGATCCGTATTTTGGTACCGATAACATTCTAAGATATCAGAAATAGACTGGGAAGACAAGAATTTCAGTTAGTTACCTAGGGACCCGCTTATTCGTGAATATAAAACATTTGACACAATTATCTCTTTCATTGCTGAAATTCGTATGTTTTAAAACAGTTGAAAATATTGTTTCGTTTTTTATTAATTTTAATATTTTCTCCTCTTTTTAAACATTATCAGTTTCTCATGAAGACTAATAAACCTAAGAAGCGAATGCTGAGCCAGAAATATTCCTCTGAATACTAAAGGGACGAAAAAGCCAAGTTGATTTTTCGAAAAAAATTAATTTGACGTTTTTGATATCCAAGTAAGTTATAAAATTCAATTATTTATTAGTTTTGACAAAGTTGCGATATATAACGAAACGTCAACAAGAAAACAGATTTTTGAAGTACAAACATCCTGTAATTGCAAATATGTGAACATAACCATATCAAGTAAGCAATATATGTGCAATATATATATATATATATATATATATATATATATATATATATATATATATATATATATATATATATATATATATATATATATATATATATATATATATATATATATATATATATATATATATATATATATATATACATTCATTCAACGTCTTGTCTTACGGTAGGGTTTCTTGCTTCAACTAGTATCGTAAGAGTAGAAAATTATATGTCGAGAGTTTTAAATCTTTGTTTTAATTAACTAATAAGATATTGCACATTAGGAAACATGTTTTTGAAAGTTGAAAAAATTTGAAGTTGATTACTTAAAACTAAATAAACCAATTCAGAATGAATTGATCCCTTATTTTGCAATTGAAAACCGGAACTACAACCAGTGCAATAGTATTTTTTTCTGTACAGAATTTTTAAGAAAAGAAGGATTAACAAATTTAAATATTTTGTGCTTCTTTGGCATATTCAATTTTAAATGATTATGGACAATTCTGATTCGAACGAGATTATAAAAACGATACCAGAAATCATAATATTACCAAAAATTTAAAACGCACTATCTGTAATTTTAACTCACCTCGCTAACATTAAACCTTCCACATTCAGTGTCGACTGAATCCACTTTATGATCGGAAGATTTGTTCATTATCGCCGTGTGATTAACCATAGCCACTATGGCTACTGACATGTTGGTCCTCATGATGTAAGCATTGGCCATGCCCAAAAAGAGCATAAAAGTCACAAAATGCCGGGTGCCGAACCATGCTGCAACAAAAATTGATACTAATGAACGTCAAATCCTAATTACATAAACTAGTACAAATTGCAATCATTAAATAAATCGAACTACATAAACAATGGAGTTGACTACATAGATGATAATCACAAAGCCTAAATCATAAAAATGTCTCGTGGTCATTTCAATCACACGCCATGTTCATATCGTTCATGTTAAAGAGATTTGAAATAGTGATGAGTTTACCGGTGAATTTAAGGTCACCGGTAAACCAGTGACGACTTAATAGGAAAACGGTACTTTTAGCAAAGACTTAGGTCGCCGTTTAGATCGACATGTATCACTCGACTAGTGATCGTATAAGTATATCGACGACTGGGCGAGTCAACGTTTGTTTTAGCGGCTACTTAGGTCGCCATTTAAATCGCTGTTTTGGTTTCACTCAAACAACTGTTATCCTAACAATTTATCCAAAATTTTGCCACGGTGCGGTTACAGCGTACTATCCTTATCTTAATAATTCCGATTAAGACTTATGAATCGAGAAACACAGACACGAAGAATATAATGAATACATAAATCTACTAGTCGAATAAGTGATTTCAAGCTGAAAACGAAAACTGAATTGAGATCATCGAAAAAAAACTATTCATATCAAAATCAAATATCTATTCATGAACCGTAGAAACTAAGAAAAATAAACCTAATCGATTAAAGTACGATTCTGTCAACATCGGCGTTATTTTAAACGGTGATCCCAAAGTCCCAGTTGAGGAAAGTTAGGTAGCAATTAGCTAATAGCTATCGTTTCACCATTTGAGAATGGAGCAACGTTTGGCATGACCAAGAAGTGCCGTGCGTGGACTCAGGACGACTGAAGAAAGGTGGTTTTTAGTGATGAGACACATTTGTTTGTTCAAGGGTACAAATCAAGTATTGTTAGACGAAGTGATGGGGAATCTTTGCGGCCTGATCACATCCAGTAAACATCAAATCATCCTTCGAAACAAATGTTTTGGGGTTTTTTCACAACCAATGGCACTGGACGATCAGTTCTTATAATAGAGATGTTGAATTCAGTGAAATATATGGAAATATGGCGCACCAGGATTGCCCCATTCATGGAAACGTTTGATGGAACATTTCAGCACGACCTGGCTCCCTGCCACAATTCCAAACAAGTGCAGGCCTTTATGCGTGAGAATGAAATAAAAGTACTCGATTGGCCGGGGAATTCACCTGATCTCAATCCCATTGAGAATTTATGGAATATTTTAAAGAAACGACTGGCAAAAATGGATTGCACTACAAAAGAAAAAATGATTATAAGTGCAATTCAGGTGTGGTTTCATGACGACGAATTGAAGAAAATCTGCGATACGCTACTGGAATCGATGCCTAGACGAGTTCAAGAAGTTATTTCTGCGAAAGGAGGACGTACATCATATTAATATGAAGAATTTACGCTATTTTGTATGTATTTACTTCATTAAAAGGTAAGATTTTACGAAAACATTGTTTTTTATCCTTTGTCCCAATTAATTATAACAGCATAGTATCATATTATCTGAAGTAAAAATACTATTGTAACAGATTTCAGATTCAATTATAATATATGCAACTCATACCCGTCGTTTCAAGTAACAGATATTCAGAGGTAATTAAATTAGTATAGAAACTGAAGAGCTTGTAAATTAATATCATAATATCGTTAGATTTCACTATGAACTGCATCGAAAGAAGGAAACTTGAGAATAATTCACAAGCAATACACACTGGATTGGTATACTACTATAAAAATTATAACGAAAGTGGTTAATAATTATTCATAAAATTGATTGAATGATAGCTGATCTTTTGGTGAAACATTGTTTAATATATTGAATGAAAAGCACTAGGCTTAGTTTCAAAATTATTTTAAATTCTTGATAATTGTTTCTGTGTGTTAGCCCATTTTCAAACCTGAACTGATTTTAGCATGAATTGAAGATTTTTAAGCTGAATTTAGTTTTGAACACTTATTTTCTTAACTACCATTATTTATACTTTTACATCTGTACTTATAGACAGATGGTGGGAGGGAAAATAGGGATGAAGGCAATTACTTTTCTAGGTATCCATGTCTTCGATAGAGGAACAGGTCCATATTGAGGAAAATAAATCCAGTTTTCGAATTTTTAAAAAGATGATTCAAATTGAGAAATTGAGGACGAATAAAGTAATAATGACGACAAACTGAAGATAAGTTCATCATTCATTATTGAATATTTGAATCGAAAACACAAATTTCCAACTGTTTTCACTGAGTTAGAATCTATTAACTATTTATTATGACATAATATCCACCTAATAACCAATAAATTATTTAAATTCATTATATAGCACACTAGTGCTAAATAATTGAATAATGGAAACATTTATTTATGTATATAAAATACTCAAATAAAATTATACGCGAATCGGCCCTGTCAACTGACTAAGTAAATTGATTGCACAATGATTTCATTCACTTGTAAATATGAAATGGAGTGCTAGCTCATGACGCTGATAGTATGCTATTTTAAATTATTTGTGAAAATAAAGGTGCTACGACACGAGCTCATTTTGCAATGTGATCCAATTATTTTTAATTCAAGCTGCTGATAAAGAGTTATTGAATCAATGAAGTCGGCATTTTTTCATGAATTCGTGATGATTCACCTCAGTCAATAGTAAAACCTGAGTGATTAATCTCTAAAGTAAATACTTGATACAATGGATGTATGGATGAGTATTTGTGCACAATTTGAGCACTATTCACTATTCGTAAACGATAAAGTTCAAGCAAAAACCTGTAATATACGATTCAATAAACTTCATTGTGGTGTTTTTCCTAAATGAATGTCGATATTGTGTTCAATGGATTGACTGTTGGGTCAATTTTGACAAAAAAAATTCATACGTATTATATCCTAAACGTCTTAAATTTCGAGATACCTACAGGATTGCCAACTTTCCTAAAATAATTTGTTTTTCCGATTTGTAATACTAGTCAAGATATTTTGACGAAACTTTCATTTGTTTCAATTCCAGTAGTGGTGTTCCTTCGAAATCTGACTTTTAATTATCCGAATAAATTTCAAACAAATCATTTTCGAAATTCCCGTTCATTACCAAGCAAATTTGATCACATGATTGTTGTAAGTTCAATGCAGTCCACATTTGCTGAAAAAAAAACAGCATTTTTTTGAGTGGTGCTAATTAAAATATATCATTGAGCGAAATTAATTTCATATTTCACGCAAAACCGTCCCACTAGAAAAAAATTAAGAAAATCTTAGTTTTAACTTTTTTTTTAATTTCAAATTGCATATGACCTGTATAACAAATTTTTTTAAATGTCTGAAATAGTATCTATTACAGACATGATTTAAAATAATTTATTTTTAAAAAGTTCACCTTATCTCAAAATTTAAGACGTTCAGAAAGTTTTCTTCTTGAAACACTCTTTAGAAAACTCCTTATTTATTTTTTATATATATATATATATATATATATATATATATATATATATATATATATATATATATATATATATATATATATTTCATTGTAAGACAGAAATATTAGCAAATCTTATGATTATATAATGCATAGATTAATGTACAACTGATTACAAACAATAAATATCTTACGCTTTCAAAAAATGTAGGCATGAATTTGAATTTTCTCTTACATTTATCCCTAGAAGGATAATGGAGACATCGCATTGTTTACCTATGATTCACATAGCCAGCTCTTCTAGGTTTTTGAATAATTTGTCAAAAAATTATCGAAAGAAAGTTATAGTATACTTTGATATCGAATATTTACAAAAGCGATAATATAGCACGAGAACTACAGAAATTTTTTTTTAATATATATATATATATATATATATATATATATATATATATATATATATATATATATATATATATATATATATATATATATATATATATATATATATATATGTAGTTATAGAAAAGTGAACATTGTCGGCATATCCCGCAATTGACAGCAATTTTCCCCCGCATCAAACATTATTCAAATATTTCTTTTCAATAAAATTTAAGGTGTACCAATAAAAATGACAATCCCTTAATCGATTATCTGATATGGAACTTGAATTGATCTCTCGTAAATACCCATGCAGGTAATAAATAACATTATCCATAAATTCCTTCAAGTGAGCACGTACATTATGAAGTTTAAGCAACAATTTGCAGTATATGGCTTTTTTCCATTAATGTTTTAGTTTCATTATAATTAACTCTCCTATTTCCTAGAAATCATAGGTTACCGCTCGAAGACAATTCAAGGACTTTTTATTGATACTGAGTAAATATGTGAATCATTGTTCATTTCTCATTATTTGTGATGCGATGAAAATGTCCTATTTTACTAAGTTCGAAACAAATTAGGAGGTTCAGATTCTTGATTTTAATCTTTAACAAATTGTTACATGACGGCAGCAAAAGTATAATTATTATGCGAATTGTAAGAATGTCATTAGCAAATTTCTCAAGTAAATAAAAAAAAATGATAAGAGGAATACCCAACTAGGAATTTCATCCAACAACTAATCATCCTAAAATCTCTTATACGTAAATCGTATATATCATAAATAAAAAATGAATAATGAAATGAAGCATATTACATAAACCACTTAAATTACCAACAAAATGGGACCAAACCTTATCATTGCGACTGCTCCAGATCATATAACCATCATACACACACACACACGTCATAGAAAAAGGAGCCACCTATCTGTGACTACTATTCCAGGAGATTGACTACAACATACAGTCTAAACTCTATATAACGACAATGAAGGCTGTACATTTTATGGTGTTATAGAGAATTGTCGTTAAATGGAGGGAAGAAAAATCAGAATTATGAAAAGAAAAGTTTATTTCAAGTAGTTATGTATATAAAAAAATAATCTCATTTGAACGTATTGCGTATATTCCGTTTTTTTTTGTCTGACGTCTTTTGCTGTACCAGTAATTTTCCTGTATTTTTTAAATTATTCTATTCACGTATTGCGATATTGAGGCATCTTGGTGATAAACGAAGTACTTTTCGTATCAGTAAAACTTTTTCGTCAATACAAAGTGATTTTCTTTTACTAGCCATGTTTGTGAGACTCCTACTATTAGTGATGGTCAACACCAGTCTACACGTGCAATCCCAATTTGTGAACAAAAAAACGAATTTCTTAGAAAGTTTGGTTTGCATGTTGCCGAAAGTCAAGTTTATTACGGGCTAGGATAATAAAGCAACAAAAGAACGCTTACACAGCTTCACGGATTTCACTAATTTTGCCAACTTAGGGGTACTTTTTTTTACTTAATGTTGTCGTTATTGAGAGTGGATGTAATGCTATATGGAGTGTATCATTGTATCGAAAACAAGTTAAACCAACCAAAGACGAGTGATTTCAACGCTTTAGGGAGTTTGTAGTTAAATCGAGTGATGTTACATGGAGTTTACACCGTATTATAACAATATGCTGTATAGTGATTCAAACAGTCGCACATATTTGAATGAAAATATTGATAATACGAAACTGTAAAACTTATTTCTATATCTGCTGAGAACTCTTGAGTGGTAGAAGCAGTAAACCGAATAAAAAAAACTTCAAAACAGTTCAAAACATGTTCAAACTTAATTTAAGGTATTTGTGCAAAACGCCTACCGTCTGAATTTTCGTATACACCTGGTAATAAATTACCATTGAAGTTTGAAGTTGATTGACCGTCTCAAACCCGAGATAGAAAAAATTAAAAAGTTGATCATTAACATGGAATGTATACACCCACCGAAGTTTTTTACCGATTTTTTAGTAATGAAAAAAAACTATCCGTTAGAAACTAACAGAAATAATAGTCACTTAATGTTCCGATTTTGAGTGTTCTGAAAAGAAAAAATATGGACCGTCTTCTTATTAATTAATAATAAATTCAAGTTTGACGATTTATGAAATAGTATACAAATTAGTGAGGTGGACAGCCAACGGCTCCGAAGGAACAGTTTCAGACATAAATAATGGCACACTTTGTTATAACCTCGTGTACTTTTTCATACCGCGTGTACAATTCAAGATTTTCTGACAATATTTACCACGACAGACCACGACATGTGTTGTTAGCCCATGTTAACAAAAATCAAGAATAAAATTTTTCAATCTGCGCAAGTATCCCTGTAATAGCTAAGCACTACACGGCCTACTTCAAACAGGCCATGAAATGAGTAACAGGCAACCGTTTCGCTAGTGCTCTATGGAATATTACAAACCTATAGTTGAGCTGGTATACAATGCAAATAGGACAAAACTTTGATAGAAAGTTTTTAGAAATTCTCTATTTTTCAATTCTATATAGTATAGTACTTGTGTTGTTGATAATTTGTTGAAATCTCAACATGAACCTATAAAAACGAAGTGTTTAGTGTGCTCACCGATTTCAGTGAAATCAATTTCGTTGTTTAAGACATTCGTAGTTTGAAGTTGAATATTTCACGGTTCTAGTATTAAACCTTTACTGATTTTCCGTTATTGATGATAGTTTGTGGATAACAGAAAATCAAATAATAAAAACGAAGTATTTTCTTTGTACCGATTTAATCGAATCGAAATCGAATTTGTGTTGTGTTTTGAGTAAGGTATTACTTAGAAATAATTTTTTTGTGAAATATAGTGTAGAGGGTGGGTGTTCCGTAGGTGATTCAGTAAGTTTCAAGATTGGAATGGGTAAGTTTCTAATAAGTATATTCTCTTAAAATGACGAAAACTTGTTGCATTCCTGGTTTTAAATCAAATTAACGGGTGGGCAATTAGTATCGAATTTCAGTTTCCCTGAAAATGAATTTTTAAAGAGTAAATGAATGAAATCTATTCCGCGAGATAATTGGGCACCAACAAAATATTCAGTTCTTTGTGCCTTACATTTTCCGGAAATTAATATTACCAGGGAAGAGAAATTTGTTTCACCTGGTGGGATTGTAAGCATACTTAAAAGAAGATTAGTCCATCACGCGGTTCTTTCTATTTTTCCAAATTTATGGCATTATTTGTCAAAAAATGTGCCCTTACCTAGGAAAAGCCCAGAGGAAAAACGGATAAATTATTTAGCTCGCAATGATTATTCGAACAACATTTTTGTACAGTCAAATTTAATTGTCAATTTTCAAGATTTAATTCTTCATTACTCCAGTAAAATAAATATTCCTGATTGTTGAAATGTTAAAATGGGTTCAGTTAACAAAATTCATTTTTACCTTCTACATTTCTAAAGTAGGCCGTCGCACCCGACAGAAACTTACACACGACGAAATAAACATAATAGTTTATGCAAAACTGTCATAGGTACTTACAGCTGAAGCAACATGAACGGTATACCAAGCCATACGAAATATCACATTTCCTGTTTTAGTTGAAGATACAATATAAAAAATTTTCATGAGAGCAATTGTTTACAAAATTGGTCATATCGAAACATGTATTTATATCTTTTTTGTCACTTCAGTACTATCGAATAGTATTATTTATTTCAAAGTTTTGACAAAGATACAATTTGTGGCGGTAAGAAGAAATAGGTTTAGTTTTCAATTTTTACGGTCTTTTATTGCTTATAATATCAAACTTCAGTTGAAATATTGAATGACAAAACTGTAAAGAAAAATATACAAAAGATGTACAATCTGTCTGTGCTCTATATCATTAGGAGAGATTATTACGTAGAGAAAAATTTTTTTTCCGTAAAAATATATCTAATTCAAATTCAAATTGTAACGTTTTAAAATAACTTACACTGGTTAAATAAATACTTGTTGAGATCATATCGCATGAAATACTCGTAGTTGAAAATCCACCGCCAAAGTAAGGACTAAATTCGATTATAAATTGATTGATTCCGATTTCGTTTTCTGAATGAGATCTCGTACAAAATTTTAAATTGATAAGAAAATGTTTGTTTGTTACATACAATATCCTATATCTTTTTAAATTTTGAGTGTGCCTGTGAGCGGTAAGTGTTCAAAATTATTGATTATTTCATAGATTATTTCTCATTCAAAAGGATTTATGAAATTTACATTTTCGATTTTTCATTAAATCTCAAAATGGTCTTCAACATAAAAAACTGTCTTAGAACTTTCTAATCTAGTCTTCATCACTTATTTATTACTTTTTCCAATTAATTAAATTTCATTGAAAGCAAATCAATTTTATATTTTCGATTTGTTGCGTCGATATAAATTTGTGTTTTTTTTCTTACACAAAAACTGGTTCTCTGATCCTTTGAATTTTTTTATTCAAAGAGAAAATGATACTGTAAACAAGATAGGAGATGGATCTACGCAACATATCAGTATGAATTCATGGATTGAATTTTTATGGAATATATTTTAGCACATTCCCTGGAGTTACAAGTTAAGGTTCCACCAAATCACGAGTGGGCCTCTAGGAATTGAATTGCATCATTTACGTTCAATCTGGGAATCGTCCAATAACTGGGAAGTGGAAAGAGACATTTTGATCAAAAAGGAAGAAATTTAGATTGAAGCTAAGGGAGATCTTCAACCTCAAAATTTTTTTTGTAACCTTGGAATCAAAAGATCCTCATTAGAAATTTTCATAAAATTATTTAGTTTCACTGTCTTATTGCAGATACATCATTGAATTTATATACGTCTCCCAAATTTTATAGCTAGCCGGTGTTATCACTTACATTTTATAGGGGATTAGGTTATAAAATTCAAAATAAAAGTGTTTTAATGTTTCGAATAGTTTTACTTCATCCAGAATTCTATTCCTATTTATTTAAAAAAATTCGACAGCAACAATTACGAAGTCTACCACGATAAAAAAATCTAACATTAAACTCTTCCATGGAGACGTATGAATGCTACCTTTCATCACTTATAACTTTTTCCAATTAATTCAATTTCATTGAAAGTAAATCAATTTTATAGGTATTTTCGATTTGTTGCGTCGATATAATTTTGTCTTTTTTTTTCTTACCCAAAAACTTGTTCTCTTATCATTAGATTTTTTTCTATTCAAAGAGTAAATAAAATATTGTAAAAAAGATAGGAGATGAATCTTCGCAACAGATCAGTATGAATTTCATGGATTGAATTTTTATGAAATATATTTTAGCATATTCCCTGGAGTTACAAGTTAAGCTTCTACCAAATCACAAGGGGCTCTCTAGGAATTCAATTGCATCATCTACGTTCAATCTGGAAATCGTCCAATAACAGGAAAGTGGAAAGAGACATTTTGATCAAGAAGGAAGAAATCTGGATTCAGACTAAGAGAGATCTCCAATCTCAAATTTTTTTTTCTAATCTTGGAATCAAAAGACCCTCAATAGAAATTTTAAATAAAATTATTTACTTTCACTGTCTATATTGCACATAAATCATTCGAATTTATATACGTCTCCCAAATTCTATAGCTAGCCGGTGTTATCACTAACATTTTATAGGGGATTAGGTTATAAAATGCAAAATAAGTGTTTTAATGTTTCTAATAGTTTTACTTCATCCAGAATTCTATTCGTATTTATTAAAAAAAATTCGACAGCACCAATTACGAAGTCTACATAATAAAAAATCTAACATTAAACTCTTCCATGGGGACGTATTAATGCTATCTTTCATCATTCAAATTTACAGATTACTATATTTCAATCCAACCCACACAAAGGATCAAACTGTCATACGTATTGCGTAAAAAGACGATTATTAGTAGGTAGAATTGAAATGACGAACAAGGAGGAAATAGTGATGAGAGACGTATATTTAAACTCGACACGGTAAGTCTGCTTACGTTTGTTACTCTATTTATATATAGATTGGCATTTCGTATATTTGGTCGTTACTTATATTTCGTCTGATTTACAATCAAGGGCATTGATATACGTGTAATCTATCTTTGTAATTTCAAATCAACAATGTCGACCTACCATGAATAATTATAGATACCTGTAACTGAATTAAAAAGTTATTATTCTAAGTATCTTTCACAATACGATTATATGGATTGCATTTGGTGGAATTTAGACAACTAGTAGAAATGGTTAACTGAATTATTCATCAAAAAATTTAAGGTATTTTTCAGATATTCAAATCTATACTATTGTACCAATAAACAGTGATACAAAATTTCAAAAACTCAATAAAAAGTATTTCGAAATGTCTCAAGATTTCGATAAGCTTTTTGAAGATGTGAAAATTTTAACTATCTAAACAATTAAATTAAATTGATATTGATTACTTACAGAAAATCGTATGTTTGAAATCGTGTTTACGTAATTTATTTTGTTATTTATAAATAATTAAACTTCGGTAAGATTTTATAAAATTTCATATATTAGATATTCATCAAGGGAGATCATAGATTTCTTTTCCATGATGAAAAATTTTCAGGCTGAATTGAAGAAGATAAGGAATCATGTAATTAATATTAAAAATGTTAAGTATTCGAAAAAATCATCTAATATATTTAATGATAAAACGAATTCCAAATTTCACAGATAACCTCTTTCTTCGATCAAATTTCACTACTTCAAATATTTACTCCAAGAGATGTGTTATTCAGTTTTAAAATCAAATTAGAAATCAAAGATGAGCAGAATTTCAAATGATTATTTCAATAAGCTTCAAAATTTTAACTTTACTTAAACATACTGCTTCTGAAAATGAAACTTCAATTATATGATAGTTATCTTTCAAATTAAATTCATAAAAAAGTCATGATACTCTAACACATTTTTCAATTTGTTCGCTTAGTAACTAGAGAAACATATTGAAAAACTTCATTGTGATAAAAATAATATAAATTATGAAGAAAGTGAAAAAAATCTCTAGTTTAACATTCAATTACTACAAAAACACTATCAATGCGTAAAAAAGTTCTTTTAATGTCATTATTTTTCTGAAATATATCATGTCTCAAATTGTTATATAGATTGTTACCGATAAATTAACTATTTCATTTATCAATGTATTTATATTGAAATATTTGCAGTAAAAATAAACGATTCAAATCGTTAAAATATCTAGTTTTTCATTGTTGACTATGATTAGACAATGACGAACGAGAAATATTAAAAATGTCATGCAATATGTTCATTCCTTGCATTTACCCCATCTATTATATTTATTAGCATTGCCTGGTATTATTATATCAGGTAGTAGTTTTTCACTGCTTTTAAATCATTTATGATAAAAGATTCGATTAATCAGTGAAACATATTTCACTTAATTTCAGAATCGAATTTATTCATTTGTGGCTGTTTATAATGTTCTTTGACGAATAAACAAACACCTTCGGAGAAATTTAATATCTATGAAATTTTATTGCGGTTTGGATTTTACATATGGTTTTGTGTTTTCAATGAAACATCGGTTAAATCTGAGCAATTCGAATTGTACTAATGTTAAATAATTAACTACCTGACAGGCATTCAGAATGTTTTTATTTCGACATGGACTTTGACTTAGTTACCGTTGATTAAGTTTTGATTCTTACCTAATGAAAATAACAACACCTAACATCAAATAAAAACGTAAAATATCATATTTATATTATATATCGACAACGAATGGAATTAAATATTCACCACGAAACATTATTTTCACTTTATCTATATAAATTATTATTATGTGTAATATTATTGTATGAGAAATACTTAACTCTCTTCTTGTGTGAGAAATAACTCTTTTTTATCTTTTCTGTTAGAAAAAATTATGACAAAAAAATGTGACATTTTTTTAAAATTTTATACTGCCCAAAGAAAAAAATAGTAGATATCTGAAGGTTCACAGAATTACTTATCTCTTCCTCAATAATTGAGAATGAATAGATAACTTTAATTATGCTATTTGCGAAAATAAATATCAAACTACATATACCTAAATATATTTAATGAACTTCGATATGGTCTATGGAATTATACAATAATTCCTCCAGAAAATACACTGATAATGCCATCAGTTTAGAAGAATTAAAGGCATACAAATACTAATTCAAAACACAAGCATTTCCTCCATTTAACATAAAGATGTATCTATTGTAATTTCTCTTTTGATGAAACAAACGTTCTAGAAATTGAAAACATTCAAATACGAAGTAGAAAAATTTTCAAGTATTGGCGACTAAATAAGTAAATTCTAAATGGCCTTAGAAATTTTCTTATTAGTTTAATTAGATTCATGATAGAATTCATCCCAGTGCTTTTTATTATTTACAATATTCGAAGAAGTTATAGGAAACAACTTCCGCAGCATTTCAATAAGTTTTCAATGAATGGCAACACAAAGCAAAATTTCGAAAAATCGGTAAGTCATCAGGAATAAAAATTATATATAAATAAACCATATAAACTATATCATGGCATAATGAAACACAGCAATCTCTAATAAAGCATCTAATCTTATTTTTTCTATTCGAAATAGGTAAATATATTTAATTGGGGTAGTACGTGAATTAATTTCAATTGAAATACTTTCACTTTTAGAAAAAGTACTTTTAAAAACTGAAGTACCTAGAAATAAACGTAAAACAAGAACCAAACCTGAATCTCATTCTGTAGACTCGAGTAACTGATACAAAATTGGTAATACCTACCGGTATGGTGGATTTTGAAATTTAACCTTTACCTAACGGGATTTAATTTTACATAGCTTATATTATGAGGTATAATTCAATATTCAAGCGTAAGGACAGTGAATTAAAATAAATTTGTATGGAAAATTCGCATATAGAAAAAACGGTCGTGGCAAATGCTATTAGAAATACGCTTCAATACGTGACGCTGATTTCTGAAATTACGCAACCCTATCCGGCGTTCAACACTCACCCTACACCGCTGCGTGAACGGTAACTATTAATTCTAGTTGAATGATTCTACAAGAAATTTCCCACTAAGTGCTTGTACGTATGCAATGAGAAAATAAAATTTCAGTTGTACTCAATAATTAATTATTCGAATATTCAACCATGTAGAAACTTATAAGTAAAAGAATTCTATATGCTCGAAAGTTTGGAAAAATTATAGTTAAATCTCCGAGTTATAGAAACCGGCATAACCTATAAATACATTACCGCTATTTTAACAACCATCAACTGAAAGACCTAAAGGAATATTCGAATCTATATTACTCACCTGTCTTCTTTTTTGCAGCACCACTATTGTCATCAATATTAACGACCATATACTTGGTGTGATTGAAGTCTTGTGCATTTTTCGTATTAGTAGTCATTTTGAAATTTTAAATCTATTCAATATATGCTAGAGGTACAGATTTATACCCGTAGAGTACTAAAAGTCACAAATTGAATATCATGTTCAAAAACTTGATATTAAATTAAATAATTTTCTATAAACTTATCAACAATAAATAGTATCACTTGTGTAATAAATAAAAAGGAACTTGAGAACGAATTGGCAATATTAAAAAGAAAATTGCCCAGCTTTCCAAATATCTCACTTTAACCTCTTTCTCTTCCTAGATAACACGAGAGTGAATAAATTGTAGAATAAAAATTTTAGATGAATTTTCATAATCGAATATTATCTCATTATACGGCGGTCTTCTACGTTTTTAGAAAAATTTTTTTAATCACTTGTAATAACTAAAATTGCGGTTTTAGCCGGTTTATTCACTGAATATCGATTTTACAATACCACTAGCCGCATCTATTAATTTTAGCAAGGTTAGTCACTGGGCTTGGAATACCACGCGGTCGACTTTATGAATAGAACACTCATTTCGCTCCCGCGCCGGTCAATGACGTAGTGGTCACATGGTGCAATGATGCCACATAAGAATGATAAAAAACCGAACAATTTAGTTTTTTGAGTTTTGTGTTCCAACAAGTGTGGCATATTAAAATAAAATAGTCTAATAAATGGTATAACGTTGTTTTATGGTATCGTTATGTATAATTAAGTAGACAACTTGAAAATAGAACATTAAAATTAAAGATCATATCAGATGTTTCATTATATTGTGTTCCATTACCATTCAATTTCAAAATCTGAAACAAACTATGATTAATTAAAAATTAAAATGATAAAATTAAACGGACTAAACTGAAAAAATCAGTTCAATCCGTTTAACTTCACCATTTTAATTTTCAATAAATCATAGTTTGTTTCAGAATTTTAAATTAAATCCATAAGTAATGGAAGTCCGAAAACATAGTGAAGAATCTACATTGCCCAACACTTTTAAGCATATTAGATGATATTTGACAATTACACAATTTCAGGAGCTCTTCAGCTAATATTTCAAGACAAACCTGACAAGTCTTATAACAGAACTGAATATGCATATTCAATCATTTCTATTGTTTGTTATACACTTATTATACATAAAATTCATCATGATAGCTCCATATTATATGAGCATTATTGATGTATCCATATTCAAAATTATTCCTTACATCTCTATAATGTATTTGAAAAAAAATATTTATTTTTCTGTTCTATGAAGACTTTCTGTAGAGCTTGGCTACGTTGCTTTTTACATTGCTAAATGTACCATTAATGCCATTAAAACGAGTGTTCCAATATCACGAATGTGTATCCTTCTTTTACCTAAATTTCATAATTACTTTTAATCTAATCTTCGTGCGCTTGCAAACCAAATAACGATGTGGCATTTCATTAATTAGTTATTTGGGAATATAGAATTGAATTTACACATTTCAAAATGATTCTTCTAAAATTTAAGAACTGAATCAGCAAACACGTGGTTTCAGAGTAAACCGGAAGTAGCACTTGTGCTATTCAATTATCCAATATACTTAAAAGTAGTTGAATTGACATCAAAAATGATATCGGAAGTTTATAAAAGGAATACCAACAAACTTCTAAATATTTGAAAACCTCTTAAAAAATTGATAAAAGAGCTTAGAATTTACATTGATGTTGGAGATTAAAAATTTTTTTCATTTAATCCATGCTATTGTGTGCATGGCAAAAACTAGGTATGTTTATTGAACGTTTTTCGTTGAAATTCTCAACAACAATTTGAATTACGGAAACATTTCTGCTAGTTTTCTAGGTACCTACTCATTAGAATGATTGAGATCAACTAATCAATCATGTCAATGATTTATTATTTAAAACAGGCAGATAAACATAAAAAATTTTCAATTACTTCTCTTTTAAGTTTCAATAATGAGGATACCTTAATTGAATAACATGGAGGAAACAACGAGTTTGTGAAGAAGCATGTCAAACCTTTAACTTTCTAACGACCTTCTATGACACTTTCGTCACTACTAATTTGAACTGTTTATCACACAGAGAATATTAAAGAAGGACTCATTCAGACAATGAAATTTTGATCTTGGAAATGTTTCAGTGCTCATCCAATTGCTTCGTGTATATTTCGATAGACTAAATCTGCAAAGATTTCAATAATTTTCCTATACTGAAACATACTACATACGATTTTTTGTCGAAAATTTTAAGGGAAGTATTGCTGGAGAATGTATGCGTAGGTATAGTACAAAACACTCGTTCATAAGAAATATAATAATATATTGAATTTTTTCAAAATTGTTTCTACCATCCTTTTAGTAATGAGGTAATATAACCTAGGTATTATTGAATTTCAAACAATGAACTTTAACAACGACTTTCGCTTTCAAACCATAAACCAATTTGGATTTTTTGTTTTGAATCCCATTTTAAATATCCTTATGCTACGCTCTATTCACAATAAAAGATTTCAGGAGAGACTAGTTTTAAAGAGTGGATAATGCTTTTCGATCCTTTTCTCTTTATCAAAACTGTACCAACACATGGGGAAATCTTAAAATCTCTTTGAAACAAAGTGAAAACAGCTTCCGGGCAGAATGGACGTGGTTAACTTGAAGCTCATTTTTGAGACGATTTGTCTACACCAGGGGTTCCCAAACTCATTTTGTCTACTGCCCACTTTGAGAATAAATTTTTTTTAGCGCCCCCTTTTTTTCACCTAATTTAAAACCACTATAACTTCAAATTAAATTAATTAATTATCTTGAGCTATATTAGCGAAGATGAAACATTCATTCGAAACGGGTCTTTAACTACAACCTGAAAGAGGTAACTTGTGACCTGAGCGCAGTAGGTAGATAGTACACAACGGCGCTCAGGTCTCAAGTTAACACCTGCCAATGAGAATGATTATTGAAACCCAACTTTATAGTACTCAGACAGTGTATCTTTCATTTAAAATAACACAAATGTAATTGATTCTTATATAAAAACTAATGTGAAGGATGAATCTGATGCTGTTTAATAAGTTTGTTGATATCAGGTTCCAATCAAGTAAAGAACAGCCGCAAGTCGCCTCATGACAAACATGCATAAACTCGTTTATTTCATTCGACGCTCAATCGTTACTCAGTAAGTAAGAACAAGTATTCTATGAACAATCAGATTGATACAGGAATGCACAAATTCGGTTATTCTACAAAAACATGATTGCCCGCAGTCTATTATCTACGAAAACTAGCTATCTAGGAATACTAACGGGTGTTTTTTTAGAGGTATAGAACTTTAAGTTGGCATTACTAATGAAGATGGCGACCGATTTAACAGCTGAAAAGTGATTTATTCTCAGTCTGGTTTAGCAATTCATCTTGAATAGACTCACGCCTGAACAACGCTTGCAAATAGTGCAATTTTATTTTAAAAATAATGGTTCTGTGCGGAATACGTATCGCGCACTACGTCCATTTTATCGTCGGCAAAATCGTCCATCAGAGCAGTTAATTCGATTAACCATGGAACGTTTTCGCACCACGTTTACTCTCATTGAGAACTCGCATCCCCAGAGACGCCGTACGGTGCGTACAGAAGAAGCTATTGCTACTGTAAAGCGTAGCATTGAGTAAGACCCGAATGAGTCCATCCGCCATCGAGCACAGGAATTGGATCTGTGTCCATCCACTTGATGGAAGATTTTGCGGAAGGATCTTGGTTTGCGTGCTTACAAAATCCAACTCGTGCAAGAATTGAAGCCAAACGATCATCAAGCAAGGCGTAGATTCGTCGAATGGGTCCAAAACGAGATTGCCGTTGTTCCCGATTTTCATAAGCGAATTTTGTTTAGCGATGAAGCGCACTTCTGGTTGAATGGCTACGTCAATAAACAAAACTGCCACATTTGGAGTGAAGATAATCCTCAAGTGTATGTCAAAACACCGTTACATCCACAAAAACTGACTGTTTGGTGCGCTTTATGGGCTGGTGGAATCATTGGTCCGTACTTCTTCAAAAACGATGATGGCCAGAACGTTACAGTCAATGGTGATCGGTATAGAGCCATGAATACTAACTTTTTCATTCCTGAATTGAACAATCATGATGTCCAGAAGCTGTGGTTCCAACAAGAACGCGAAACATGTCACCCAGCTCGTGCCACAATCGATTTGTTGAAAGACACGTTTGGTGTCCGCCTAATTTCACGTTTTGGAACTGTGAATTGGCCTCCAAGATCTTGTGATTTAACACCGCTAGACTACTTTCTGTGGGGCTATGTAAACTCATTGGTCTATGCGGATAAGCCACAAACGCTTGACCATTTGGAAGACAATATTCGCCGTGTTATTGCCGATATACGGCCTCAAATGTTGGAAAAAGTCATCGATAATTGGACGTACAGATCGGACTACATCCGAGCCAGCCGTGGCGGTCATATGCCAGAAATCATATTTGAAATGTAATGCCACAAGATCTTTCGAATAAAAAAAAATTTTTGTCAATCGAATGATCCATCGTTGTTTTATTGCAATTTAAAGTTCTATACCTCTAAAAAAAAACATCCTTCAATAACTATTAAAATGCGAAGTGAATATAAGTGTGTCTATTGCCTTTTTATTTGTTCGTTTGTGCCTACTTTCATTTCGAAACCATGCAAATGATGACATAATTTTTCTTTATTTATTGAATAAAACAGGACATATACAAGAACTACGCGGAGAGAAATATCGAACCAAATTTGAGCAATCTCTTAGTTAATATTAGTTAATGTTCACAAGTTGTAGTCAAGGGTCCCAGAGCTCAGTCGGTGTCTAAGAGTATTCCTAGCTAGATGAAATTTCAAATCGCCCCCCAAGCTTCTAGACAACGCCCATTTTTTTCTTGGTCTCTTACCGTCCCCTTTAAACCTGCATTATTATTTCCCAAAGCGGGGCGTTATTGCCCACTTTGGGAAAGGCTGGTCTATACCAGCCGACGAGAGACAGCGAATGTTTTCGAAAAACAACTTTCGACTCTCACTCCAATGAGTGCTGGTTATTCTTTGAGAAACACTCCGTGCTTGTGAGAAAGGTGGACCCACATTTTGATAAAGTGTGGACGCCGATTCCGAACGTCTGAAGAACACATTTGGAATAGAACTCACTAGCACCAGTGAGCCAAAAGCGTATAGAGACTCTACTCTCTATACCTGTCGGCTACTCATCCTATCTGAAATTCTGAAGAACTACCTTGCTCACACATGCTTGCTGAAGAGTCATCGCAAGTATATCGCAGGTAATCAGTCTGGAATATACATCCACTTTGACTCACATTGGACAACGACTTTGAAATCCGACACAATTTATTTTAAAATATATATTTTTTAAGAATCAGTAAAAATTTGGGATTAGTATTTGGAACACTTTTTTCCTTAATTCTGGTGATATTTAAAAATATTAAATGACTTTCATGATAATTTAAATAAAACTAAGTAGTTTTTTGATTTTTTCTATAATTCAGATAAAGATAACAATATTGCTTCGCTAAGACACTGGCTTCATCAGATGTAGATGATAAACTGCGTTGGCGAAACAATATTGTTATGTTAAAGTGAATTATAGTGAAAATCAAAAAACTACTTAGTTTTATTTAAATTATGTATTTAGATTTTCATCAAGTATCGGCCCAATCGATCGGTTGAAATTGAAATTGAATGCGATTGTTTATATTTTCAACAAATGTTACTAAAAATGAAATTATTATATAATAATAAGATTGATAATAATTTTTTAGATAACTTAGCATTGAAAGGTTCAAAATATTTGAGAAATTGTTGATTAAATAAACATCTTTTTGAATAATATTTCGTGTTTTTTTCATGATTTGCTTCGGCACAATAATTTGCTATTTTCATCTAAATACCGAAGAAAAGTGATCTAATCCGCGACATTTCTAGTTTTTACTTGGATGCTTTACATGAAATGCCACAGTTCAAAATAATGACAACAAAAGTCGATTCTCCTGAAGCAGGGGTGAAAGCTAGCTTTAATTAAATGTGAACTCTAAATGATTAAAATCTCAACATTGATATTTTTCATGATTTATATAAAAACCTTCTGCTTAATTTCTGTTTTTATATGTGGAAATGCATCATTCAAAGACATCATTTTTTGACCAAGTGATATATTTAAATATAGAATTCTAATCAGAGATTTGCCAATATCTTTTTACAAATGATTTTCCGCTATTTCAAATGAGTAAAGTAAGTAGTATAGACATTTCGCGTTCCAAAAATCATTGACACGTGACTGTTTGCGAACACGATAAGATTACATGATCTATGTATTATGTTTATTTTTAAATCCATCCTGTTAATTATCTGGTAACAATACACTTCCAATTAATAAACTTCCTGCAATCACGGCCAAGACCTTGAGTATTTTGTGGTTCAGCAATATCAAAATTTATTCTGAAGTAGTGAAATTGTACTAATATCATAAATGCTGGTTTAGACAACAGAGCGTTATTTATCATTTTAAATATATATCCACTATTAATTTAACCAATGAATACATACCTTGCTTCCGTAAATCAACTGATTCGGATATAATGACGTATTCCCAAAAGTTTCATTGAAGACTACGATCTTCTTCAACTCGTATGAATGAATAAATATTTTCAAAGCTACCAAGGATATGAAAATTTATAAATACAATATGGGGAAATAGTGTGTCGGTAGAAAAACAATTTTTATAATGAAATAAAATTTCTATTGCAATCAATGATAAATTATATTAATAGGCAATATTTGAATTATAAAAAAACCATTCATTTTATATATAAAATTTATTTTTTTAGTATCAGGGTCTTCTTATACGAGAGTGGGTTGAAAATGTTTCGGCCTGACCAGAAAAAGTAAATTTTAATTTTTTTTCTGCTTTTTTTCAACATAATCTCCATCAACACTGATACATTTCACACAACGGTGTTCTAATTTAGTTATACCAGTTTTAAACGTAGATTCGTCAAGTCCTTAAAAAATACTGACTTAAAGTTTCGATAACTTAATAAATAATAAGCCATTTTTTGAGGTTAGGAAACTGGTAATAGTCGCTGGGAACTTAAGTCGAACTTCAATTCGTGGATTTTCGACATGGCAACAATCGACGAATGAACTCGTCCGTTATCGTGATGAAACAAAATCTTTTTCTTTTACAAAATGAGTTCATTCAATTTGCACCTCGTTGCAATAAGTCTGCGTAGTATTGAGTAGTCATAGTCTTAACCTTTTCAAGATAACCAATGTTTATAATTTCTCTCGCACCCTAAAAAACAGTAGCCATAACCTTGTTTGCCAATTGTTTTTGCTTTCTTTGGAGTTGGTTCCCCCTTTCCAACCCAATGTTTTAACTGTTTTTTATTTTCAGGAGTGTCTCATCTCAGAGTGACCCAAGTCTCATCAACAGTTATGAATCGACTCAAAAATTCGTTAGGATTAAGCCTATACATCGCCAAAATTTCGGTAGAATTGTTTTTTCGAATCAGTTTTTGCCGAGCGTTAGCAACGCGGCACTCATCTCGCAGACAGCTTTTCCATGCTCAAATGGCTGTGCAAAATATTTCGCACACGTTCAGCTGACATCCTACAGGTCTAAGCTATCTCATGCAATTTCAATCTGCGATCTGCCAATAATATTTGATGGATTTTCTCGATCATTTCTGAAGTTGTGACCTCGTCAGGTCGTCCTGAGCGAGGTACGTCATTATACGACCCATTTTGAATTCAGAAACCCGCTTAATAGTTGAATATGATGAGGAGTAGTCTCCTAATGTTGAATCCATCTCTTCTTTTATTTGTTTTGGTGTGAAACCTTTCAAATAGAAGTATTCGATGACAGCACTTCACATACAAGCTCAGTAGGAAAGGTACTGTAGGACTCCGCTTCAAAAGTAGACCTAGTGGCGCCATCTCTTGGTCAGGTCGAAAACTTTTCACTTCACCCTCGTATAATCCTATATATAAGTATATATCTAAAGTTTTATATTTTATATTTTGAGTTTTGAACGAACAAACTTGTCTCATATGTACCTATGTAGTCATTTGATTGTGTTTTAATCTTAAAATACACAAAGTTGATATAAATAACTATTAATTTTCTTATAATATTGAATTGAATATATATCAGAAATATGGGTTATTATTCTTGGTCGATTATGACTTGTTGTTTTGATTAGGTAGTTGTATTCGATGAATTTATTAATATAAAGAACCATGATCAATTCTATCTGTTTTTGTCATTAATAGAATTATTATTTTATTTATTTATAATTTTGATATGTATATAGTTTATAAGTCGATTTCATTTTTATTTTCAGACGAAAAATAATCCAAAAAAGAAGTTATTTAAAGATGACTGAACAATTCTTTATTCTATTTAAAAATAGAGGAATAAAGAATTGTTCAGTCAGTGATTTTTAGACAAGTTTTTATTAGTACCTCTCATTTGAATATGAACTATCACAAGGTAGATTCATCGTTCATTGAATTTATTAGAATTAAAATTAAAATAAATAATGTTTTCACAAAAAATGTGTGTCATATACACACAAATATTGAATATCGCCAATATTCTCTTCAATAAAATTAGTTCATTAAATTCTTTCAATAAGAAAATAAGTATGAAATTAATGTCCACACTAGATAGACGTTTACCGTATCAAGGAAAATAAGTATTAAAATAACTTTATGTACTGGTGACCGCTTAGTATGAAGCAATTTGAGGTAACCTTCATATTACTCATTTTCAGAATGAATGACTTTATCTATTTCTTTATGTATAGGCAACTTTAAAAGCTTGGTTGTGAGCCGTATAGTAGGCTCTTTACCAACAACAGGAGTCAAATATTTTAAAAGTACCAAAATTGGCGTATGCGCGGAAATAATGTTCCAATGAAATATATTGTTTCAATTATTAGTCAAAAATATTTTAAAAGTATCCAAATATCATTCGCCAATTCGTCAGCGTATTGGCGAATGCGCTGAATTAAGGCACGAATGAATTATTGTTTCTTGTATTTCGGCTTGTAATCAATGTACATTTCCCAGCATATATCATTTATATTTAAACTACTTAAATCATAGACAACAGAGTTACAACTTATGAGTAAAACGCTCTCATTTATCAGGTCTCTGACCTACCATTTAACGATGGACCGGTCGCAACTGATGAGTTCCCTACGTAGAAAGAAACGGTATGTCTTGTGCTTTCATCTCTTGCTTCGCGTATACATATACATATATATGTATAGCGAATACATAATATAATGTATATATATATATATATATATATATATATATATATATATATATATATATATATATATATATATATATATTATGGCGCTAAACGGGAAGCTTATGATGATTTTATACATTCTTCTGCAAATCGAACTAAGGATAGTTGGTAAACTTTGAGAGAAATAAGCAGATTAAATCTTCAAATGTTGCGATTCCAGCAGGTGCTGCGAATGTTTTTTTTTATTCATGTGACCGAGAGATTATTAATAAATTTGACGAAGTCAAAAACTAAATATAGTCATTTCTTGCAAGGAGTATCTTCACCAGATTGTTCTCTATTGTCCATCCCGTCGATACTTACGAGCTTTTAACCCCATTATGAATTAATCAGATTATGAAAAAATCAGATATTACGATCTGAACTCTTACATTTGTGAAGGAAACGGTCCACATTATTCTTCAACCGCTCATTGCATTTTATAATTCTTGTATTTCTCAAGGAGTTTTTCCAGACCAATTCAAGATCAGTAGAGTTGTTCCTGTATTCAAAAAGGGGGATTTTTACCTTCTCAATAATTAGAGACCTATAAGTATTATTCCTATATTTGGTAAAATACTAGAAGTGTTATTGAAAAAAAGACTGATGGCCTATTTGGAAAACATTGATATGTTAATTTCTAAGCATTATGGTTTTCGTTCTGCAAAATCCACTATACAGGCAGTTCGTAAGTTGGTCGATCTTAAAGTTGATGCTTTGGAGCATGAAAAACTGATATTTGCGTCTCTTCTGGACTTGTCAAAGGCATTTGACTGTATATCGCACAACATATTAACTAGCAAACTTGAGCATTTTGGCAAAAGGGGAACTCCTTTGAAATTGTTAAATGATTACTTGTCTCACAGATATCGGTGTGTTACTGTGAGAAATGCAAGTTCATCCCTCATATTGGTTGAACATGGTGTACCTCAGGGTTCGGTCTTGGGGTCACTCCTATTTATAATCTATGTTAATGATTTTTTCAGCTTGATGGATAGTGTTTGCTTTTTGCTGATGACACTACACTGTTGAGCACTGTTAGAGAAGTTTCGCAGATGAAAAGACAGATGAAGGAACATTCTATAGGCATGCTACTGAATGGTTTTAGTATAATAAGTTGATGGTGAACCAAAAAACACAAATTTGTATTTACTACAAAAACCCGCCTGATCAAGGGAGCATCAGTTGATTTACTGGGATTAACACTCACCAATAGTTTAATTTAATTAAATACTCTGATAATAGAGTGAGTGCTCAAATTTAACTGTTTTATGCTTAGGAATAAGTAGAATCTCACTGTTCCTTGTTGAATACTTATGATTACTATTCAATTCAATAAATCTATCTTCATTTTCTTTAATATATATTAAATATCTATAAATATATGAACAAGGTTAACACCTAATTAAAATAATTTCTGTCGTAGTTATTGAAATGTGTTATTTAGTGTTGAATAACGAATCGCCCAGATAAATATTTCAAATTGCTTTGGAAATCCCATTTTCATGACAATATTCTCATTGAAAAGAAAAAGAACTAGTTACATGAGCAAATTCTTGTTTTGATAGAATAAAAATGAAATATTGCGGAATAGTTATATTGTCCATTGTATCCATAACACTCGAAATAAGCTTTTTGCCAATACTATTGAAAGGATGTACCAGTCATCGATATATCATATATTATACAGATTATATAATTATTACGAATATCGCTTTTCATATAAAAAGAGAAACAGTAAATTTCAAATAAGGAAATATTATAAAAAATCCAGTTACGTTAAACAAAAACAATGCCACTTAATCGTTGCGAAGCAGAAGAAACCTGTTCTCTGGCCTTCGAGAATATCTGAATATTTAATAAAGTGTGTCATACTTGAATTTACAAAATTTAATATATTGTAATGACAAAAACTGAGTTCATTTGTCGGTAAGTACATAGTGGTACTTGCTAAATTGCGTAGGACACCAAATTGAATCATCATATGTTGGTTAGTTGAACAATTATGTTAACTAGTCTTATTTCTTTGAAAAAATAAAGATTACTTCACACCATTAGTGAATTCTCCACAAATTACCGATAATTATTATTTATGGTAGTGTTCCTAAGTAAATTATACCAATAATTCGAATAAGTTCACAACAGTCAACAGAGCGGAAGTCATTTATTAGGTATGCAATTATGTGAATGGGCTATGGTTTAGGTGTAAAATATAATAAGACAATATAATCGCATTTGATAGATGACAGAAAAAAATAAAAACATAATTCTATAACATACGTAATTAATTCAATTACTATTACTATCAATACGCAATTATATATTTGTGTTACGGTAAAAGTAGATATTCCGGCAAATGTACATATTTTCCGGTAAATGTGCACATTTGCCTCCTCGTTTGGGTAATGCGCATTCAGCTAACATTTACAATTTCAAAGGAGGTAAATGTACATTGAATTCACAATGACCATGTCATTTTGGTAGATTGCAAGTGTTACTAATGTGGTGGATGTGTAGAAGATCTTACACAGGATGTTGAGAAATCGGTAAGATACATTATAGGAATGCAGTCCCTTACTGGTGGACAAGGTTTTAAAAGATGCATCAATTGGAAGCAGCCGTTGACACGTGTTGACACAAGTCGCAGCAGTGGAGACTTCCTTTACAGGTGTGTTCTTTTGTTGTTGTCCTTTTCCAGGTTCGTACACCTTGAACTTGGCTACGCCGTTCTGAGGAGAGCCAATAAGATTGAAACACGTGTCCACGGCTGCTTCCAGTTGAGTTGCGGCTATACCAAGAACTACATTTTTGTCGTTTGTACTTTTCACCTCAAGAAAATTTTTCATTTGTTGTTAAATTTCTCGGTTGAAGACTCGTAAAGGATGAATAGGCGCCACAAAGGCGATACGTTGACCAAATCTCCAAATCAGGAGAGTTCACGTGGAGGTCTAGCTGTGGAGACTTCCTTCACAGGTGTGTTTTTTTATTGTTGATTCCATCTACAGGTTCGTACACCTTGAAATTGGCTACGCCGTTCTGAGGAGAGCCAATAACCTCGAAACACGTGTCAACGGCTGGTTCCAATTGAGTTGCGGGCTATATCAAGAATTACATTTTTGTCGTATATATATAAACAGCTGAAGAAATTTGTGTTGTGAATTGAGTGCATTGTAAAATCAGAATGGAAAATTTTTGTACGTGTTAATGGAAATATTTACAAGCTTATGATGAAAATGACAAAAATACAATTCCAGAAATTTTGTCTGTCTGTTTGTTGTTCCGAATTCGTTCCGAAACGTCTGGTCACTTTTGCTGGAAAGCTCAACTTAAACTGCATTCTTGATTTCAGAAAATCAATTATTGATGTGAAGTCAAATTTGATGTGATTATATAAAAATAGTCTGGGATTAACACAGGGTTATTCAGTTTTTATTTCAAAAAAATCAATGTCTTCTACTAAGCCTCTACATAATATCACTGATCTTGTCACGAGATTGTGATCTAGAATGCTCTAGTCTAGAGAGTTTATGTCGTTTCTTCGACAGAGAGATCGAAGGAGGGATAGAGGAAACTGACGTGATTAGTTGACGAAAGAATGTTCTCCTCATTCTGAAGATTGGACCTAAAGATATTTGAAAAACCTTCGAAACTTGATTGTTTGGATGCAGACGATACCTTTAATTAATTGCACTAAAAGATTTTTTTCACATCGGTTTCTCATTTGAGAGCTACTTACTTACTTTTCGAGTCCCATTATCAACTATAATGTCCGCAGACAAAGTCTTCCCAATATTTTGCTACATCAACTCCCGCTTGGCTTGCAGAGATGAGATCTTCTAAGGTGCATGAAACATATGCGTGAGGGCAAGCTAGAAGGTGGTTCATGGTTTGGAAAGATTCACACTCACACAGGTTAATCCAAGATAGACTACATCTGAACATATTTGAGGCAAAGCTGCCGACGCCCGTTCTCAGTCGGTTTAAAAATTTCCTTGTTTTGTATTGTAAGTTGGAGCCACTGGCCAGTTCTTTCTTTATCTCAATTATTGAATCGGGCACCTCCTCTTTCCAGAGTTCCATTCTTCTTTCTTCCGGGTTCAGCTGAAGCTCATTTGATGTAGCAATGAAACTCTTCCTTAACTTTAACCTTCTTGGGTATTGTGGCTGATATTCTTCCATGGGCTAGAAGAATATCCATTTCGAATTGCGCCCATTTGGAGTGGGCGCAATTCCTCCAAACAGGTGGTGTATATTCAGCAGCAGAGAAACATAAATCCAAAGCGGAAGTTCTAAGTACGCTTGGATCTGCACCCCAGTTTGAACCAGTTAGTTTTCGGATAATATTATTTCTGACCATTACTTCATTCTTTGTATCCAGGCAATGTTGTTTATAAGATAGGGTTCGGTCGAGTTTTACACCTAGATATTTTGGTGTAGTACAGTGTTCAAGTTGTTCGCCCTCCCATATAACATTAAGTTTGCGACTTGCCTTGTGGTTCTTTAAGTGGAAAGCACACACCTATGTCTTCTGGGATTTGGCCGGAGAAAGTTACAATGAAAAAAAACTGATGAGGTGCTTAGGGCCACTGTAAGAGAGTGTTCCACCTCCTCAAAGGAGTCCGCTTGCGTTGCCACCGCTGTGCCGTCAGCATAACGAAACTGCCTAGTTCCTGGGATCATAGGTTGGTCGTTGCTATAGATATTGTATAGCAAGGGGGCAAGGATGCTGCCCTGTGCCAAACCATTTCTCTGTGCTCTCCATCTGCTTTTCTTATTATGGAAAGTGACGTAAAGCCGCCTGTTTGAAAGGATACATTCTATAAAGCGTGTTAATCCTTTGTTATTTCATATACTTTATAGAATAGAAGGTTGTGGTTTATCGTATCATAAGCTGCACTCAAATCGATGATAGCCACTCCAGTTATTTTATTTCCCTCGTATCCATCTTCTATATATTGGCTTAAGTTTAAGACTTGACCGCTGCAGGATTTACCCGGTCTAAATCCAGCCTGATCGGCAGAGAGGGTGTTGTCTACCTGATCAGATATTCTATTGAGGACCATACGTTCGAGAAGTTTAAAAAGATGACAAAGTAAAGACACAGGTTGGAAGTTTTTAACAACGTTTGCTTTTTACCAGGTTTGAGTAACGCAACAACATGCGCCTTCCTCCACATTTTTGGTATTTTCAATCTTTGATACACTGATTCATGAGTTCTAGAAGCCATGCCAAGGTTACCAGACCAAAATTCTTGATTTGCTCGGTTCTTAAATCGTCAATGCCAGCTGCTTTGTTGAAGTTCATTTCTTTTATAGCGGCTTTCAGTTCATCCACTGTAAACATGTCTTCTAACATATTATTTTCGGATTCCAGGTTTCGTTCAACTTTCATTCTTCTCTTCATTCTTCACTTCGGAGCTGAAAATTCATCTGCCCTTTTACAGTATACAGGATGAATGTCGATTATCTCCAATTGTTTGATTACCTCAATGCCAGTGGTCTAGTGCTACAATGTGGTCTAGTGCTCAATTATATATATATATATATATATATATATATATATATATATATATATATATATATATATATAATTGAGCACTAGACCACATTGTAGCACTAGACCACTGGCATTGAGGTAATCAAACAATTGGAGATAATCGATATTCATCCTGTATACTGTAAAAGGGCAGATGAATTTTCAGCTCGAAGTGAAGAATGAAGAGAAGAATGAAAGTTGAACGAAACCTGGAATCCGAAATAATATGTTAGAAGACATGTTTACAGTGGATGAACTGAAAGCCGCTATAAAAGAAATGAACTTCAACAAAGCAGCTGGCATTGACGATTTAAGAACCGAGCAAATCAAGAATTTTGGTCTGGTAACCTTGGCATGGCTTCTAGAACTCATGAATCAGTGTATCAAAGATTGAAAATACCAAAAATGTGGAGGAAGGCGCATGTTGTTGCGTTACTCAAACCTGGTAAAAAGCAAACGTTGTTAAAAACTTCCAACCTGTGTCTTTACTTTGTCATCTTTTTAAACTTCTCGAACGTATGGTCCTCAATAGAATATCTGATCAGGTAGACAACACCCTCTCTGCCGATCAGGCTGGATTTAGACCGGGTAAATCCTGCAGCGGTCAAGTCTTAAACTTAAGCCAATATATAGAAGATGGATACGAGGGAAATAAAATAACTGGAGTGGCTATCATCGATTTGAGTGCAGCTTATGATACGATAAACCACAACCTTCTATTCTATAAAGTATATGAAATAACAAAGGATTAACACGCTTTATAGAATGTATCCTTTCAAACAGGCGGCTTTACGTCACTTTCCATAATAAGAAAAGCAGATGGAGAGCACAGAGAAATGGTTTGGCACAGGGCATCATCCTTGCCCCCTTGCTATACAATATCTATAGCAACGACCAACCTATGATCCCAGGAACTAGGCAGTTTCGTTATGCTGACGGCACAGCGGTGGCAACGCAAGCGGACTCCTTTGAGGAGGTGGAACACTCTCTTACAGTGGCCCTAAGCACCTCATCAGTTTTTTTTCATTGTAACTTTCTCCGGCCAAATCTCCAGAAGACATAGGTGTGTGCTTTCCACTTAAAGAACCACAAGGCAAGTCGCAAACTTAATGTTATATGGGAGGGCGAACAACTTGAACACTGTACTACACCAAAATATCTAGGTGTAAAACTCGACCGAACCCTATCTTATAAACAACATTGCCTGGATACAAAGAATGAAGTAATGGTCAGAAATAATATTATCCGAAAACTAACTGGTTCAAACTGGGGTGCAGATCCAAGCGTACTTAGAACTTCCGCTTTGGATTTATGTTTCTCTGCTGCTGAATATACACCACCTGTTTGGAGGAATTGCGCCCACTCCAAATGGGCGCAATTCGAAATGGATATTCTTCTAGCCCATGGAAGAATATCAGCCACAATACCCAAGAAGGTTAAAGTTAAGGAAGAGTTTCATTGCTACATCAAATGAGCTTCAGCTGAACCCGGAAGAAAGAAGAATGGAACTCTGGAAAGAGGAGGTGCCCGATTCAATAATTGAGATAAAGAAAGAACTGGCCAGTGGCTCCAACTTACAATACAAAACAAGGAAATTTTTAAACCGACTGAGAACGGGCGTCGGCAGCTTTGCCTCAAATATGTTCAGATGTAGTCTATCTTGGATTAACCTGTGTGAGTGTGAATCTTTCCAAACCATGAACCACCTTCTAGCTTGCCCTCACGCATATGTTTCATGCACCTTAGAAGATCTCATCTCTGCAAGCCAAGCGGGAGTTGATGTAGCAAAATATTGGGAAGACCTTGTCTGCGGACATTATAGTTGATAATGGGACTCGAAAAGTAAGTAAGTAGCTCTCAAATGAGAAACCGATGTGAAAAAAATCTTTTAGTGCAATTAATTTAAGGTATCGTCTGCATCCAAACAATCAAGTTTCGAAGGTTTTTCAAATATCTTTAGGTCCAATCTTCAGAATGAGGAGAACATTCTTTCGTCAACTAATCACGTCAGTTTCCTCTATCCCTCCTTCGATCTCTCTGTCGAAGAAACGACATAAACTCTCTAGACTAGAGCATTCTAGATCACAATCTCGTGACAAGATCAGTGATATTATGTAGAGGCTTAATAGAAGACATTGATGTTTTTGAAATAAAAACTGAATAACCCTGTGTTAATCCCAGACTATTTTTATATAATCACATCAAATTTGACTTCACATCAATAATTGATTTTCTGAAATCAAGAATGCAGTTTAAGTTGAGCTTTCCAGCAAAAGTGACCAGACGTTTCGGAACGAATTCGGAACAACAAACAGACAGACAAAATTTCTGGAATTGTATTTTTGTCATTTTCATCATAAGCTTGTAAATATTTCCATTAACACTTACAAAAATTTTCCATTCTGATTTTACAATGCACTCAATTCACAACACAAATTTCTTCAGCTGTTTATATATATACGACAAAAATGTAATTCTTGATATAGCCCGCAACTCAATTGGAACCAGCCGTTGACACGTGTTTCGAGGTTATTGGCTCTCCTCAGAACGGCGTAGCCAATTTCAAGGTGTACGAACCTGAAGATGGAATCAACAATAAAAAAACACACCTGTAAAGGAAGTCTCCACAGCTAGACCTCCACGTGAACTCTCCTGATTTGGAGATTTGGTCAACGTATCGCCTTTGAGGCGCCTATTCATCCTTTACGGAGTCTTCAACCGAGAAATTTAACAACAAATGAAAAATTTTCTTGAGGTGAAAAGTACAAACGACAAAAATGTAGTTCTTGGTATAGCCGCAACTCAACTGGAAGCAGCCGTGGACACGTGTTTCAATCTTATTGGCTCTCCTCAGAACGGCGTAGCCAAGTTCAAGGTGTACGAACCTGGAAAAGGACAACAACAAAAGAACACACCTGTAAAGGAAGTCTCCACTGCTGTTCTTAAATCGTCAATGCCAGCTGCTTTGTTGAAGTTCATTTCTTTTATAGCGGCTTTCAGTTCATCCACTGTAAACATGTCTTCTAACATATTATTTTCGGATTCCAGGTTTCGTTCAACTTTCATTCTTCTCTTCATTCTTCACTTCGGAGCTGAAAATTCATCTGCCCTTTTACAGTATACAGGATGAATGTCGATTATCTCCAATTGTTTGATTACCTCAATGCCAGTGGTCTAGTATACAATATATATATATATATATATATATATATATATATATATATATATATATATATATATATATATATATATATATATATGAAGAATGGTAAGTTGGTAATGCGAGGTGTAATAATAATGTAGAGAAAGTGAGGTAGTACAATTCTCTTGCGATCCCACCGTATTGCACCATAACTTAATGCTACCATTAATTGAGGATAATAATATCTGAAATTTGAAAACATGAAATCTATTCAATTTCTGACGTTAAATTGAATCGATTCATAGTTTTACTAGTGCTGGTAGGTTCGATTCCCATCGTGCTCTTGGGCCGTTCGGAATCGGCGTTAAACTGTAGGTCCAATAGAAGCGATAAATGTCTCTGACCTGCGCTCTATGAACAATAATAAAAATGATATATAATATATAGTAAGTTATTTCTGAAGATGAAGAAACATACAGAAAAGTGGAGACCCGCATTTCATATTATTCAGTAAAATATAAAATGAAAAATTTCAAAAACAAAGTTATTTGAACAAAATAGTAATGGTCATTACTGCGACGAATGTAGGTATATAAACAATTTTAATGAAGCTTATTGATGGGTACGATACAGGAAGGAGGAAGTCGTGCCCTCGTTTGTCTTATTAAATTTACTTCTATAAGCGGGAAGCAACGAAATGCCATGAATAGTTTCCCAATCTTCAATCTTAAAAGGATTTAGACACACACACACCCATATATATATATATATATATATATATATATATATATATATATATATATATATATATATATATATATATATATATATATATATATATATATATATATATATATATATATATATATATATATGAATAGCTATTTGATTCGTGAACCATTTTATTTATATTGTTAAAATTCTTGGGTTTTTGGTTCAATTAAAACAAAATGATGTTAAATTTTTTCCAATTACGTTTCGGTTATTATTTTAACCTTTATCAAATTGATACATGTCATATGATCGCACAGACACTAAACATCTCAGACACAAAAGTTGACTGAAATAACAATTATATTGACAATTATACTCAAAATATCTAAAATTTTTCCAAAGAACAATAACAGATTCATCTTTCAAAGCATATTGTAAATATATATTTGATATTTTTAATACTTTTTAATAGTTGAAATAATGTAAATGAAAGATATGGGTTTTCAGAAGTTTTTAAAGTTTTTTTCGTAGGACGAAAAATATATTTGTGAAGCGATTACATAAAAAAAACTAAATAAAATTTCGATCATATTATCCAGATACACAAGATAAATCATTTCTTCTTAGGGAGAAATGTACAGAGAACATACTCTTCTCTGAAATTTCATAATTATCAAAATTAATTTGTGACTAATACAAGTCTTGAGGATTCATGTTGGAATCTTTAATGCTTCTTATATTCGATTCCTTGTATGTCTGCAGATCGTTCTCTAGATTTATATTGGGCTCACGATGTATTCCGGTTCTTGATGTTATGCATTTTTGACATTTTTGCTTTTTTACAAGTCCGTCAATGTTACACTTTAATATTCCTATAAACGTCAATGCCATTTTATTAATCCCAGATAAATTCATAATTCAATCTTGCAACACTGCGCTAATTATGGCGTCATTCTATTCTAATTATAAGCGGAAAACTCATTACGATCTCTACCTGCCCTTTGTGAAGATAATTTGTCACACTTAGTTTTCGAAATTTGTTCAAAAAGATCTGAACTATTAAACTATAAGGCTTTTGATGTTATATATTATATATATATATATATATATATATATATATATATATATATATATATATATATATATATATATATATATATATATATATATATATATGTATAAAATTTATAAATTCGTGTATGAATTTTGGCTGCAATTGGCATAAAAATATGGCTCCAAACAGTCATTCGATGATTTTTTCAATTACAAATTTTGAAGGCATTATTACGATAATATAAAATTTATTTAAATGAGAGGTAATAATGAAAACTTGTCTAAAAATCACTGACTGAACAATTCTTTATTCGACTAGTTTCGCCTTTTACAGCATTATCAAGAATGCTTAAAAGGCGAAACTAGTCGAATAAAGAATTGTTCAGTCAGTGATTTTTAGATTTCATTATTACCTCTCATTTAAATATGAACTATCACAGAGTAGATTCATCGTCCATTGAATTTATAAAATTTATTTACAGATCATGTGCACGGTGTATAGAAAATAGCCGAAATTCCTAGAAAACAACGGAATGTTGAGCAATCTTATCGATGATTTATTCAAATGGTGTAAATGTCGACCACAATTCTCTGAACTAACTTTCCCGAACTAAAACGTACGTTAAAAGGTTATAACTGACAAGTAGTAAATAACAAGTTCACTCTTCAGCTACCGGTATCTCTATTTAGTGAATAAAAGAGGTTGTAGAACCCATTTGAAAGTTGATCGTCTTCATGCTCGAATTATTACAACTAGAGAACAGTACACTAGAGAAGATGTTATTCAAGTATTTTGTACATTCATATCTCTTGATGATGACAATAATTTATATCATTTATACTTGGAATAGTCGGTAATTGTTGATTTAAACTTGCAACTAATTCAAATATTTATATAAAATTGTATTATATATCCCAAACTATACTCAATATAATTTAGGACTGAGATTTTAATGAATACTTTTCATGAAAAATTCAAGTGAAACTCTTTACTCATTGGCAAGCTTTTGAATTTCATATAATTTTTCTTCAGGAATTCTATAAATACACTACCAACTTGTTTATCATTCATTTTCTCGATTGTTTACTCACTGAATTTTCGGATTATCATATAGAAACATGATAACGCAATTTAATTAAAGGTTAATTGAGTTATTTTATAATAATTTTATATTAAAATCAAAATATTAAAAACTGAAAAAATGTATCATGAAAAATTAGTATCAGAAACTATAGAAATCAACAAGTACTAAAACACCATAGACAGAAAGTAGACACAAATAACTTGAGTACCAAATACAAAATAGAATACCTGATAGAAACAAGTATATGTCAAAATCATATACTAAAATGCATTTACATAATGAATATAATATTTGGTATTTTGCGATAAAGTGGAAAATACGTACACATTATCAGGAACAAATATGTCAATATACCTGATAATATACAAACGGTGATATGAGAAATTTTTGTTTTATTTTACACTATTCTAATGCTCAATAGCAAGGAATATGTATGGAAAAACCTTAAATTACCACTGAATCACAGTGTTATGAGATATCCAAGTATTTATCGATATTTTCCATTGACAATTTCATTACAATTGTGGAATATATTGATATATCATAGCTCATATAACTCATTTAATAATAACTCATTTTTTGCAATCTCTAGAATCAAGAACATCGTACCTAGAAACTGTGTTATGAATGTGTATTACAGTCTTGTATATAAGGCATCTAAATTATAATATTCTGCTGTGGGGGTGCTCTACAGAAATAAATAGGGTGTTTATTACACAGAAGCGAATACTTCGATTAATATTCAATATTCATCAGCGAACATCTTGTAAACCTATCTTCATTAATAATTACATACTCACCTTACCGTATTTATATATTTTTAGATGTTTGTTATATGTTAAAGAAAATGAAGATAGGTTTATTAAATTGAATAGTAATCATGAGTATTCATTCAACAAGGAACAGGGATGTGCTACTTATTCCTATGCATAAAACAGCTAAATTTGAGCACTCTCTCTATTGTCAGAGTATTAAAATTTTCAACCATTTACCATCGTATTTGAAAGTAATGAAAGCTCATTTGTTTAAGAGGAGAGTTAAATCTCTACTCATAACAAAGGCATACTATAGTGTGTCAGAGTACTTCGATGATTCGGATGTAGGCAATAATGTATGAATCAATTTTTTGTATCATATGTTTGTATATTTTTTCAACACAAATGTTCTTCACCATGTGAAATTGTCTCAAATGTTTAATATCTCTGAAGAAATTTTTCTTCTTTTCTTTTCAATCAATGTTGTATATTATTGTAAATATGAATTTAACCAAGATTATTGTTTGAACCAATATTTTTGCTCGAGGGCTGAATGGAAGATCAGACTCCAAACTGAATTCGGTCCTTTTGAGAGCATTTTTCTTAGTTTTAATTATTGTATCAATTGAAATGAATGTAGTTTTACAATGTAAGGAATGTTTCTCAATGAATTTATATTATTATTATTATTATATGTAAAAAAAACCGCACGAATTCTTAAGTGTTTCCAATATCCTGAAATTCCAATCGGATTACATAATAACACAATTTGTGAAAAATCATTAGCTAATATTACTATATTAGCTCATGATTTTTCGGCATTAGGCACTATTGTACCGACTGATAATGTTAAGTCAACTGTAGTGCCGGTTAAAAATTTTTTATTTGAGTGTTTGCCGACATATTTTGAGAAAATCTCCTTCAGCAAATATCTGCAATATGTTGGCTCATAAAATTTATAACCTCGACGTCCATTAATATGTTTTCAAAGTAAATAGTACTCAATGAGATTTTCTCCTTTCACATTGTTTCTGAGATTGCGAAAGTGTAAAACCTAAATTCCAAGATATTATATTTGAGTTGGAATTTAACATTCAATATTGAACAATGGTTCAATTCGAAAAAATTAATAAATAAGGTCATTTTCTGTTAGAAGTTTAAATGTTCTCTAATCTGATAATCTATTTATAATTTTCTATCCGTACGGAAAAGCTCTACGCTCGAAAAAAAGCTGATGATCAATTCGAGGAAATAAACAGTTTTGCACGGAAAGAATAATCGCAGCGATCAAATCAAATTCAAAATAAGGATGTGTTAAATTTTTAAACGCAAATTATGGAAATAAGTAAAAACTTTTCCTTCGTTATTTTTTTGAATATTATTAGATGCTATTTTGGGTTTTCAACATTAGATAAGTGGCATAGCAAGGGCGTTGGAAAAAAAAGTAGGTTACTGGAGATTTAAGTCCCATCCGTGGCTCTGTAATACCTATAGAACAGCAGATGTTGATGCTTTTATAAAAAATTTATCAACTTATGCTTTTTGTTACTAAAATAACATATTAATTTCTCAAGTATAACGTTTTTTACTGCCAGTACAGTAACCGTTATTTCGTTCGATTTAGTGAAGCCACAATTTTTTTGCGGCCCTTTCACAGGCTAGGGAGGCCACAGGGAGGAAGGGTTTTATAACTAAGAAGGCTACCCCCATGGCTACGCCACTATTTCGGATTATAATTTTTATGAAATTTTTCAATTATTTCAAATGAAATTCGTAAATTTTGAAGTATTTAATGAATTTTTAAAGAAAATACATAGGTACATTGCAATATTAATTTTATCCGTCAGCTTAATAATCAAATCATAAAAAAATGTTTCATTTCATTATTCAAGGAGTATGATATGAAATAAAGATAAATTGTTATCTTTTACGTGTTCACTTTATATCGTGAAATTTTGCTATTTTTATTATTACTCCACTCAGAAATGGGGTTATATTCATATCAAGTTTATTTTATAATTTTTACACTTTTCTCGTTCGATGTGTCTCGGCCGCTACATCGTATCGAGTAATTCGGAAATTTCTTTATAACTTAACGCTCTAACAACAATTTTGATTTTACACAAAATTCAACCGAAAATTCACAAAGAAACAAGATTAGCCCTGAACAGACAAGACAAAATAGTAGCTAGGAGAATAAGAATAGGTCATACGAAACTGACCCACAGTTATTTGATGACATCAGACGAACAACCCAAGTGCGAATACTGTGATTATATCCCTCTTACAATTGAACTTATACTCATTTGGTGTCCAAAATATGAGGAGGTTCGTAACCAACTAGGACTAAAACACAATATCATAGACATTCTGAGCACAACGGCCCAAATTGAAGTTACATTAAAATTTATAGGGAAATGTGGATTATACAACCTTGTGTAGTTTACACATCTAGAAGTAATACAGTTCCATCTAATTTCGCTACAAATATATTGTTAATTATATTTAAGTATATGTAGCATTAACACTGTTATTACATGAAACTGTAAAAATTGTACCATGTGTCAACGACGTAGTCGAGACACGTTAATTCAAATAAAAAAAATAAAAAATTTTGATTTTGGTCATTCGAAGATTAACTGCTGAAATTTTTAATCTGTGAATTTCGAGCTTTGTGTCTTTGCAATATTCGGCAGAATTCAAAGAGTTGTGATGAAGCTCATAGCTAAAAATTGCCATATAATATTAATATAATAGAATAACCATATTGATTTTAATTCAATCTGATTTTTGTTTATGTTACGGACTTGTTATATGATCAGTATCTTGTTATAAAATAGTTATCTTTATGAGTTATCTTCATGGCTGTATACATAACATTTTTTTGCAACAATGGTACAATATACATGACCTACAGAGAAGGAAAATAATTATATTGCCACTTGGGCGCTGATAAGATGAATATACAGGTCCAGTACCGGTATTTATTACCAAAACGTGACATCACATGTACAAGAAGATGTTATAAGATTAATTATAATAATTCAACAATCGCAGGTTTGAATGTTTGAGAATTTAATACTGACGTTTGATTATAACACTAGATAGCAAACTTACTTGTAACGACCATACTGAATAACTTAAACGAAAACTTTCTGGTTTTCTATATGGTAAAAAAACTATTTTCTTTTGTTTCTATGGTAAAAAAAAACTTTCTGGTACTCTATATTTGCTCTATATTTTTCTCAGAACGACTGAGAAGAAGATATTTGCTTAGACGAATGAGAACTATAACGAGCAATACCACATTAAAAATTACATACTTCTCTCTATTCCATTCATTTTTGAGTTATGGCGTTGTTCTGTGGGGAAATTGTGTCAATGCCTTGGTAGTTTTCAGGTTGCAAAAAATGGCAATTCGAATAAAGGAAGACGTTGGTTACTTGGATTAATGCAGACCATTATTTATAAAATATGAAATAATGCCCTTGCCTATATTGGATATATAAGTTTCTTTTAGAAATACATAGGGATGTAGATACGTTGATCAAACAGTCTGATCTACATAATTACAATACAAGAGGAGCAAATAATATCCGAACAACTAAATATCGTCTAAGTAAGTCAAAAAAAACTCGATAGATTATAATTTATACAATATCTTACCTTCCCATTTCAGACAGCTTTCTTTCAATAAAATTAACACTTCAAGGTAAAGTCTTTAATATGAACATGCTCAACATATCTTTTTATGTGTTACTTTTTATGTGATATTTTTTGTGCATTATATGTATATGTCTTATATGTAAATTTCAAAATAAAATTAAGAGTGATCGGTTCGGCCGTCTGCCAGTTTTAAAGCATCATCGATCAAGTGTCACAAATGTTTCTTGCGGAGTGCCGAAGGGATCAATCCTCGGCCCATTATTTTTCACTGTGTACACTTTTCAATTGATAGATTGTCTCTCGTACTGTGAAGCACATTTATACGCGGATGATACGCAAATGTTTTGGAAATTTCCAAGAAACTCTCTAGAAGATGCTGTGGAAAAAATCAATTTAGATTTAGAAAGTTTATTCCGTGGTTCACAGAATATGGGTCTGTGTTTGAATCCAGGTAAGACGGTAGCTATGGTTTTCGAAGCGAATTCTTTGAGGGCAAGTGTGAGGAATCGAATCTTGTTGAATCTGAATATATACCCATTGCATTATCTAATGAAGCGAAAAATCTGGCACTCATTTTGGATACTAAATTGAGATTCGACTCACATGTAAATTTTTTGCAGCGGAGATGCCATAGTCGAATTAAGTTAATACGTGGTTGTAGGGATTTTTGGGAGGAAAACAACTTAGGATGCTGATGGATGCCCTGGTATTGTCACAGTTGAATTACGGGGATGTAATGTACGGACCGTGATTAACTAAGTACAATGCAACTAGAATACAAAAAATTCAAAATTATTGCGTTAGATTGATATATGGGTTGAAGCGTTCGGACCGAGTCTCACACAGATTGGTAGAGTTGGGTTGGCTCTATATGGAGAAACGTAGAAAGTTACATATGTTGTGTTCGTATCATAAAATCTTGGTAACTAAAAACCCATCTTATTTACATCGTAAAATCAGGTTTCGTTCAGATATCCATCGTCTCACTGTAAGGTTCAGACACAAGTTGGCTATTCCTCGCTTTTATAGAACCTTATTTAAACGTTCTTTCTCCTATACAATTGTTAATTTAATGAATAGTAACCCGAATGAATTCTTCAGTTACAAAGCGAAAGCTTTCAAAGAAAAATGTAAGCAATTTCTTCTGAAGGAAAATAATTGAGTTTGTTTTTCAGTTAGTTTTTCTTTTTTTGTGTGGTTTTTAATTTTTATTTATATTGGGCATGTGATTAATACCTGTATTTTTTATTTCAATTCATTTTATTTTTTCTTTTCTTTATCATGCAGAAAATTGTAGAGACATTGTTTTTTTTTTGTTTTATTTCGGTTGGATTAATCAGCTCCTGCTGTATCCCACCTCTTAGTACTCTATAGTTTGTGAAGATATACCAATGCAATTTGAATAAAGTATGTTAAAAATGTTAGCAACACCATGTATGTATGAATTTTGTAATGGAGTACTAATAAAGTTCTATTATTATTATTATTTTAGATTTCGTGAAAAAAATTATCCAATCTTTACTGAAACTCCGAGGTCATGAGGAGAATTCCAAACAACGGAATTAATTTTCTGAGTCGAAGGTATCGATTCTAACCCATCATTTAATGAATGATTTACTACACTATACCCATCTTGACCTTCACAACAGATTATGACTATATTAATATTTATTCCGTCAAATATAGGGAACCCCAACTAATTGTTATATTGTTATCTTTTAGCATATTCAACACTTTTTCAAGAATTTTTTGTGAAAAATTTCTGTGCTCTATAATATATAATATATTGTATTAACAAACCTCGATTTTCTTGATAGAATAATCTCATACACACCTATGAATGTGTAAGATTATTATTCTATGTGCAACCCACACATAGAATATTTAATTTGACTTAGTCCCTGAGTTACGCTAATAATATTTGAATGTTCTTTCAGTTTCTGGATGAGTTTTTGACGATACCAAGCTTACAGTTAGAGTAATGAAAATATACTAAACACATATGATACTATTCTATATTTCATTATTAGAACCCCCTGTTTTGAATATTGAACATTTTTTTAAATGGCAATTTCTAGAATGATTACTCGATATACTATATGTGAAATCAAAAGCTGGTAATATTTGCGCCTTGCTTCAGAGCCAGGGAATGAGTATCAATCCGGTTAGTTGTTTTTTTGATGAATAGTTGTACCTTTATCCTTTTTCTTTCCTGTTTTTATGGTGTAATTCTCATATTATTCATATACTGTATATCTTGCAGCTTTTTAAATTGTGTTGTTCTTCACCTCATTACAGATATATTCATAGGGTTAAGTAACAGCAGCGTAAGCTAGACTTGGTTGTTTTTCTTGATGTATAGTTATATGTCTTTTTTTTTTTTTCTGTTATTATGGTGTAATTTCCATAATATTCATATATTAAATATCTTGCATTTTGTTAAATTATGTTGTTCTTCACCTCATTACAAATATATTCATAGGGTTATGTAGGAGTAGCATAAGCTAGACTTGGTTGTTTTTCTTGATATATAGTTATATATCTTTTTTTTTCTTTTTTCTTTTCTGTTTTTATGGTGTAATTCCCATATTATTCATATATTGTATATCTTGCATTTTGTTAAATCGTGTTGTTCTTTACCTCATTACCGATATATTCATAGGGTTAAGTAGGAGTAGCAAGCTAGGCTTGGTTGTTTTTCTTGATGTATAGTTATATATCTTTTTTTTTCTTTTCTGTTATTATGGTGTAATTCCCATATTATTCATATATTGTATATCTTGCATTTTGTTAAATTGTTTTGTTCAGTACCTTATTACAGATATATTCATAGGGTTAAGTAGAAGTAGCGTAAGCTAGACTTCACCCTGGAAAATCATTGTACAAATTGTAGGTTCAATAAAGGAATTTATTATTATTAATATTATTATTTTTATTATTATTATATTGTGCGTAAAACATTATAATGTATAATATATCAGTATTATCATTATTATTGATAATATACATATATTCATTTCACAATAGTTTCATAGAACGCATTTCATTCAACAATTTTTATATTTTCTCTGCTATTGAATAAACAGATTCGTATGAACACAATGTAGCTGAAAAACAAAAATTTTAGTATATTAACACAAACATTTTATTTTGACTTATTCCCAGTAATATTCAAATATTACCTACGAATAATATTTGAATACTTGTTTCATATATTTTCTTGATAGTATTTTAACAGTACCAAGTTTAAAAATCATAAGCATATTGTGTTTATTATTAGCACAATATGCTTCTTTAGGAATCATTATTATTTGTAATGCAATATCATTATTACTAATATTATGCAGATATGTATCATAGTTTTATACGACACATTCTTCCATTCAACAATGTATAAAAATTTCTTTTCTCGTGTGCGTACAAACAAACATATAACAGCCCCATATAAACATAAACTAACTGGAAAACAAAAATTCTAATGTAAAATTTTTTTCAAATCCCCAGAAATCTCAATTCGACCAAATGATATTATAAATGATAAATATGAGATATTTGTACTTATTTTATAGACAGAAAAAAATTATATAATTCTGAGCAAAAGCAGTCAAAATATTGAAATGACCCAAGTTTAGCAGCAAGTAGTAGAAAATTTTTCGAATAGGCTTGAATAAAGTTAAGAGCTTAATTATGTCATTCATTAATTATATTCATATATCGATTACCTTAAAGCTTTCTTAGAAGTATAAAAGACAAAATTAAGTTTTATAAGGTTTGTTTCGCTGCCATCGCGCTTCTAAATTGAGAAAAACACTTCAAATAAGTTCGCAGGACTTTCAATTTCTTTTAATAAACACTATAATTTTCAATCTGCAATTTCATTCATTTTTGGTATGTTGAACTTACTTCAACTCAATTAACGTGGTGGTTTATTTGTAGGAATCGAGTTTACGTTGGCAACTGGCTTTCTCCTAAAACTCTCATTCAAAATTGTTCTCTTTTAGGGCCTTAATGATTTGCAGATATTTCAGTACATTTTTGTTAATATCAATCGTAATTTCCGAAAGTTCCAATTATTTTAGAACATTTACGAATTTGCTAATTTATGCGATAGTTAAATAAATAATTGTTTAAAATGAGAAGAGAAGTATGTATTTCGAAATACGAATTATATTACAGATAATTATTTCCAAATGTTTTTTTGTAAATACTAAATGTATTTACTTTGGAGTTTTGTTATTCTAGTGTTTTTTTTTCAATGCAGGCATTAACCTTTATTGTATTAATTATCTTCAAAACGATACAAATACGATAAATATTGACTGTCTCATATTAACAATGCGAAAGTATCATCATTGAAGCAGAAAGGACACAGCATTCAAGTTGGAAATAATTGAGTTGAATGCAAACTACTACCTACACAAAGGTAGGAACATTTTCATTTCATAGGAGCTGGAATGGAATTAAATATGAATTTCATACTAACATCAATGATATTCAGCAGTATCTAAGGTAAAGTTCATTGACAATTTGTATAAAAAAAATTCTGGACAAATGATATTTTTTGAGAATGCTTTTGAAATTTATGTATATAGTAAGAATATGCGTTCAGTGGACATACAGTTTAAAGCCGGTTTCGAACGGCCAATAAAGTTGTTATCAATGTACATTGCCCAACAATTATCATCATTAAACTACTGGAGTGGTAGAAAAACACATACACACCCATGCCTTCACCGGAGCTTGAACCCGAATCCTACCACAACATGGGGAAACCCCACTAAGGTGCACTATAGTCGGGAAAACATTCCCGGCTAATGCCAAGGAAGCTAACAAAATGAGAATTCTTATTGCAAACAAGTAACTAAAGTAACATATGAGCATATTAAAGTAAAAACTTTAATATGCTCATTCTCAATTCATTTTCTATTATATGAATATTTTATATTTTTAAGTACGAAGAGATTTTTTCTTCAGAAAATATTTCAATATTTAAAATTGGGATTTCAAGGTTAATTTTTTGTTTTACATAGGTATTTGTCTTTCAATTTATGCATCTATATTAATCGCAAAAAAATTGATTCGATGAAGACTTTCATAAAAAGCTTTTACTAGCAACATGAACTTTGCAAGGGCATGTATAAATAGTTTTCTGAGAAAATTTTTTTTCATTATTATTCCTCAATTGATATTTTATAGCACGTTTACAATATATTTTTGCATCGGACATAATTTTCAATATCGAAAGAATGTTTCCAATAAAAATTTACGATAGAGAATGTGATTAAAAATAGAAATCACTTTAAATTAGCATTCAATTTAATTTTAAATACTTAATTTACAAATAGTATTTAATTTCACATCTTATGATGAGAAGTATACTCAGTGGCGGATTTACCAATAGGCCAAGTAGGCCGGTGCCTACGGCGCCGGCGGCAGATTTAGAGGGGCGGCAAATTTTGCAAATTTTTTTTACAGATTTTTTTTTATAATTATACGTGTACACAATCTATACTATAATAAAATCGTAAACCTAAAATAGTCTGTACATTAAAGATATTCGAAAAAAATTAGCTAGGATGGCTTAAGATGAGTAACTGAGTAGAATTAGATTTTTTTTTAATTTCTTGTTTGTCTGTCTGTCTGTGGCATCATAGCACCCGAACGAATGAACCGATTTCAATTTAGTTTTTTTTGTATTACAGGTGTTTTACGGGCGAGTGTTCTTAGACATGATTGAGCCATGATGTGTTCTTGGGACATGATAAAATCGATTGAGCCGTTTACAAGTTACAGAGGTTTTACGCTTTAAAGTTGGGGGTTTTTTGTTTTGCCTGTCAAATAAACTTGTTAGGTCAACATTAAACTCTTCAGTACATAGCGGGTTGCAAAAATAATCTAGTAACTGACAGAAATATCATTAAGTTCACAATCATACTAATAACGGGATTAAACTAACGTATTGAATTTCAAAAGTCAGTAGGGGCGGCAAAAATTGAATGGCCTACTAGCGGCAAATTTGTAAATCCGCCACTGAGTATACTCTTTTAGGTGTTCTATCAGGCAATTTTCTTCAGAATCGCCATACTTAATATTGCAACAAAGGTGATACCAACTTGAAGAAAAATTGCAAGGATAAAGAATATATGAAAAAGTGCTCTGAACGAATATCAGTCCACATTGTAATTATTTGAAAGCAAATTCAATGTAAAATGAGGATGATTATGTACAGTGGCAGCGCTAGGCGTCGGCAATGTCGACAACCGCCGGTAGCCCAGCAGCTGAACAAGGCTAAAGGTGTATAAGTGAGTTTCATTCATTGTTCACAAAAAGCATTCTATGTATAGCTTTCTCTCTGACGAGCAAATGTAAGAGGCTTTTTAAAGGTGATTCCAGAGAAGTCTACATATTATCTCACGCCGCCACTGGTTGTATCGAAAGGTGAAATATATAGGTAAAACCCTGTTATAACTGAAACCTAATTTTTCTTTACCCAAATGATAATACTGAACAAAAATTTACCTCAAGTTTAATATTAATTTTTAATTTAAAATATTCTCATCAATCCAATTCTACTTGATTGTGATTATTTTCGAACTCTATTGACGAATCAGAGTTGACAGCTCTACAGTCATAATAGTGCACCATAACAATAATTTGATATTCTATGCATGCATCATCGATTGCCACTATTCACAACAATAATTAAGAGTAATTCAGAAAAACAAATCCATGGCTCTATTTTCATTAGATAATCAATTCGATTTCTAGTTTTATGGAAAATCCGAAATACTGAGATCTGGGAACAGTTTACTTGAAAGAATAATAATAATAAATAACCAAATGAAACGTATGAATACAGACAATAGTAATTTATCAAGTAAGTTTACCATTCGAGGAAGTAATTATATCGCTTATGAAATAAACGATAAATATTGAAATTAAAATAACTAAAATAGCATTTTGCTTGAGGCACTATACTATCACTTCAATAAGTAAGCAACTTCATAATATGTATTATCATTGACCTCATGTATGAATAATTTATTGTAGGTAGGTAATAAGAGACCGAATTATAACTAATTGCATATACATTTGCATGTTTTGCTCATTTTCATCGTTTATTGCATATTTTATCTTGTGATGATGCATATTTTCGTTACATCTGCAACATGTCTGGGTAATTTTATTCTGGAATTAAACTGCAGACATAATTTGAATAAATATGATGAAAGGAAGAAGGTTACAAATTTGATATTTAGGTTGGCCCAGAAAATGAGTGTTGTGATCGAAGTTACAATTATTTCAGTACCGAATATTTCGAACAGTAGTTATTGTTAACGTATACACGAGTGAAACATGTTGAATAGTAGTTGATTTACTGCCAATTCGTTACCAATTTTATATGATTTCGAAAGGAATGATGCTAAATTTTGTCGCTTTATCATTAAATGTTCAATATAAAGCAAATTTTTCCACACATTACGTACTTGGACTTACGTACTTTTTCAATAATTTTTATATTGAAATACGAATCGGAGTCTAGTAATAAGATACTCGTATATAACCATGATTCTCGATGAAAATATTTTATACAGTAGAGAAATTTCTGTTAGAAAATTTCATACATTTATGTTTGATACACCAATTGGATCTTGGTGTAGTCTTCGACCAGAAGCCTTCCTTTGTCCCACACATCACCCAACTTATTTCATCTGCCTCGAAAATATATGGATTCGTTATACGCAATGGCAAATATTTTAATAATTCCTCAACATTCAAGGGACTCTTTAATACCCTAATCCGTAGCAAATCTGGACTATGGCAGCACGATCTGGCATCCTATTTACACTTGCCATCAACGTCATCTTGAGGCTATTCAGAGAAGGTTCTTGAAATTCTTAGTTTGGGGAGAGGATAAAGCTTATCCTCCTCTATTGATTATCCTATTTATTGATTGTCCTCCTCTCTTGTCCGCTTTGAAATTTCGTGTTCCTAGGCAGAATACTCGTAATTATTCCACCTAGAGACTCCGAGGACCAACTCCCTGATACAATCCCCCATTTGGTTTATGGAGTCTACATTCAATAGAGTTGCCAATAATTGTGACATTCACTTTGACTCCATAGAAGTTATTATTAGGAGTTATGTAAACAAAGAAAATTGACTAAAATGAATTGATTTAGATTGAGTTTTTTGTAATATTTCATAGAATGCTATAATGTAGTTATTAGTTACTATTTTTTTAGGTTATATTGAGCTCTTTGTTATATTTTTTTCATTTTAATTATTCAGATATGAATTCAACATTGTTATTATTTTCTGTAATCGGGTTTTATACCTGTTGAGAATAAAGAACTTACTACTATCATTATTATTATTAAATTTTCAGAATATTCAAGAATCAAATTATAGTTGAATCATAATTTTGTACTCACAATGTTTCTTGTTGTATATACAGCTTATAAAAAAACATATTTCACTTTATTTTTCCAAAATTATCGTTTATTTAGAAATATTTTTGATTGTTTAGATTGTTGGTGTGAATGCAATATTGTTCTAGCAATTGCACCTTTTAATGATGTTTTAATTTTCTCATATTTTTCAAGAAGTGAATACAGGTATGCAGTTGCTCAAACAGTTTTTCCGCTTTCTTCTGGGTCCATTGAAACCTTACTGAATGAATCAACAGGCATAAAGTTACGAGTATAAATATTATTATATTATCATTTTCGCCTTTCATACAACATTATCAAGATAGCGCAGACTGACAATTCACCTATTAAATTTCACTTGCAGTCAGCACTCCTGTATCAAAAACAAGTCAATACCATGTATGTCATTAAATATCTGATGTAGTAGTAGTAGTAGTAGTAAACTTTATTTATCACAGCTAATACACTTTACAAAAAAGACAATTTATATATACAACATCAAACAACATATTTCACCCTAGATATTGTTTGTTTTAAAACGATACAATCATTTTTTAAACTCATTATGATTCTCACATAATTTTAGGTTCGGATCTAGACTATTAAACAAAATCATTCCTTTCGCACATAAATTATTTAGGCATTTAGATGGACTGCACTTACGAATATAGAAATCATTTTGTTCCCTAGAACTTGTTTGGTAACCATGTACATCTTCAACGTATTTGAAAATGTCAAAGATATAGCTAGGAACTTTGCCATATTTTATTTTATGAAAAAAGTCTAGAGTTTTATATGCTATATGCTGTTAAACTAATATTTGAACAACATAGTGTTTCTAACATCAGTGATACAGTTGTACTTTTTTTTCATTTATCATAAAGATTGATCAAAATTTTTCGTCTTGATACAAAATGACTTATCGCTCATTAGAATATTTCAGGTTACTCCATCTCATTGCAGAGCATGAGAGAAACTTTCACACTCAAATTTTTGTACAAATTACTGCACAATAGTATTGATTGTCCCGCTCTCTTGTTTGCTTTGAAATTTCGTGTTCCTAGGCAAAATTCTCGTAATTCAGAATTATTCCACCTAGAGACTCCCAGGACCAACTCCCTAATACAATCCCCCATTTGGTTATGGAGTCTACATTCAATAGAGTTTCCAATAAATTGTGACATTCACTTTGACTCGATAGAAGTTATTATTAAGAGTTATGTGAACAAAGAAAATGGACTAAAATGAATTGATTTACTTAGATTAAGTTTTTTGTAACATTTAATTGATTGCTATAATGTAGTTATTAGTTACTATTTTTTTTAGATCAGATTGAGCTCTTTGTTATATCTTTTTCATTTTGATAATTTAGTTAGTAATCAACATTATGTTATTATTTTCTGTAATTGGGTATTATACCTGTTGAGAATAAAAAATTATTATTATTATATTATTGACATAGTGTGAATTGAAAGTATTTTATTACTTTGTCCCCACTAGCATTGAAGTTTATATTTAGACAAAGGGAAGTTAAAAAAATATTTAAAAAAATTAAAATAAGATGAAAGTTTAATTTAAAGATTCATCTGGATTACTCTAAAACAGATTTACTCGATTTACGTTTCGGGGTGCTAACCTATTGTCGACAATTTTCACAATTAGATAAGTGTCACCAACAATCTATATCTATTTATATTTCTGATTTCTGACAAAAATTGATATAACAGATCATGAATTTCATAGTTTATTCTTTCAATGAATCTAATAGTTTCGAAGAATTCAATAATTTCAAATATTGCTAGTTTTGTAGAAAGGATTTTTTTATGTTCTTGTATTCACGTTTCTAATAATTGGTTCTGAATAAAACGCGCGACAATCCGAACATTTGAATTCATATACTCCGGAGTTTTCATAGAAAGTTTGCTTATCTTTGTTATTTACTAATAAAGAACCTGATTTGTTCATTTGTATCAATAAATCTAATGTGTTTTTTACATTATTGTTGATATTGTGTAAAACACGCTTGATAATAGGTTGAAAAAAACATGACATGTAATATTTTTTTTCAAGAATGGAACCTAGTTCTTGAATTATTCTATTTCATTTTTGAAAATTATACTTTTATATTTTTGAACATTGCACTACTGAAAATATGACATTTTTTAATAAAAGGTAGGTATATTCATTTTACACTCTTGTATTTGCAAAAATATGAATTTTTAGTTTTGAAATTCAATTTATTATAACTTTCACTCGTTTTCACAAATAAACAATAAAGAGTAGAACATTTTCAACTTCAGATAATAACTGAATAATAGTTGATTTATACTTCAAACAAATTATATATATATATATATATATATATATATATATATATATATACCTACATATATTTTGAATGTTTTTAGCAATAACAGGCTTCTTTTGATATGAAAAAGTTTATTTTTGTTGACGTTTCGTTGTTATATTACAACTTTATTTACTTTTTAGTTTTGACAAAGTTGTAATATAACAAATAAACGTTAACAAAAATAAACTCTTTCATATCAAAAGAAGCCTGTTATGCTAAAAACATTCAAAATAAAATATCTTAAACTTATGTTTTCGAAAAAAAACCCAATAGGTTTTTTTGTCTTTTTAATATTCAGAGGAATATTGAATTAAATTAAACTCTTGGCTGAATGTTTCACGATTATATTTAACAACATGAATTTGTCAACATGTTTCGAGTGTGAGCTCATTTTGTTGTTAAATGTTGACAAATTCATGTTATTAAATATAATCGTGAAACATTAAGCCAAGAGTTTAATTTAATTTAATATTCAAGAGTTAAGCGAGAATGCAATCTCAGTCATTCAGAAGAATATTTCTGGGTTAGGAAGTTTTAGTCTTCTTCACCATAGGACATCTCTGAAAAACTCATGGTAAGCCAGGTGATTCAAAGGAGTGTGATTTATATATGCATATATGTATATACAGACATATAATTTCACATAGTAGAGTTTTTTATATTTTTCGAAACGTCTACAAAAATAAAGCGTTTAATTAGCATTGAAAATAGCCTGTTATTGCTAGGAATATTGAAGATATGACTATCCCAAACAGGCAATAAATTAATTTTGAAATATATATATATATATATATATATATATATATATATATATATATATATATATATATATATATTGTAGAATGAAATTCAGCTTGAGTTTCTACTATCGGATTTTCGTTATTAAAATATGTGTGACACTTTTGAAGAAAAAAGAACACAAAAACGTATCTTGATGGATATTCGTTGTACGTTAAATTTCTATTGGTCCCAATCTACAGATAAAAGTTAAAATTAACTTTTCAGTATTTCAACAGCTAGATTGCAATCTTGCAGGTACCCAGTTTCGTCGAACTGTCAAGTTCAGTTAATTGACAATGTTGAAATATGAAAGGCGAAACCGGTCAAAAATAAAAATTTCTTTGTTGTTTTAAACAGGTATTTTTTCTATGTTATTTGTATGTATTCAATATAATTTATCACTGTCATGATTCATTGATATATATATATATATATATATATATATATATATATATATATATATATATAACTATAACTTTTTATGTAGAGCTTCTGGTTGTTTCGAAACGTTGTTTTGACCTTAATAAAAAAATTTAAAATTTTGTCCAAAATGGATGACTAGTGTAATAAACAATATATTTCCAGAAAATATTTTGATAAACTTATAAAAGTCAATGACTTATAAAAGAAATTTTACGAATTTGGAATGTTCATTGGATAATTATCTGAGTAATTTTTTTTTAATGAAGTCCAATTAACATCATCCATTCACTTCGTAATAGAACAAAAATCATGTTTCTGAATTAATAAAATTCTTCGTACAATTTAAGACCTAATACATTTTTTAAATAAAAATCAAGATAATTTTCGATTATCCATTAGAATAAAATTTACTGGAAATCTATAACTTGTCATCCGTATTCAAAAATTACCAAATTTTTTTATTAATGTCAAAATAGCGATGACAAAATATTTGTTTATATGCGAGTTTGATGTACGAATATAAGGTATTTACTCCATAATCTAACATACAAAATAGTTACATTGATCAAAAGATAAACGATCAATAAGATTGAAATAAATAAAATATCAATATTTTAGGCTAAACTTTTCAAATAAGTTTCTACTTACCCTTTGGAGGATTCTCGTCAAATTTTTGCGCAACCTTCCTGCCAATTTCTATGCCCTTAATATTAGTCATAGTATTGGAAAACTGAATAATAGCACAAAAATGAGTCACTTTTAATGAGAAAGTTCAAACCGATTAAAGAATGAAGGATTTTATTGTCAAATTTACACTAAATCATGCTTGTAATTTAATAATACGCATTTCCGTTTACCGAGCATCCAACTGTCAAATCGAGACTGAGGTGAGCTTCTACCGCACTTTTATTCGTTATGAAAACAAATTGAGTGAGATCGCTTGCCCTCTCCACGTGCTTCTTGTTTGAGAACACCTATAACGATAGTATTTACTTAGACTTTATATAAATTCCGTTTATGAATTTCATTTGTTCGCAACATTGTACTATAAAATCGGAAAAACTTTCCAACCTCTCTTAATTGCGTTTAATTATCCTGAAGTATACTTAGTATTTTAGGTTTATTGTTCCAATATATGTATTATCTCAGATATTGTTCCGAGTCGTATAATGAATTCCAAAAATTGAGCAACCGAATTCAGAGCCAAATTCAATTTTAAGTTTTCAAAAAAATAATGGATCGATATGAAAATCATTTAAATAACGATTCAGTTTGAAAAAATTATTATGTTATTGCTTATAATGAAGATGAAGATGAAACAATTTCGAATTTTATAATCACATAGAATGAAAGTGTGTAAAGAAGAATAGAAGCGTGGACTAAGTATTATATTTAGTAAAAATCTGGAATAAACAAATATAGGTATACTCGTACATCGGAAAATTTAAATCAAACTTTGTAAAATATGAACAGAGTATTTCAACTGCAAGAGACTATGAAATACTATTGAATCACTAAGCGAACAAACAGTTGCACTTTATAGATAATACGAGAGAAATAGGACAAGTAAAATTATTATTCCAATGAAATCTTACACAAGAATCATACAGTCCGTTTGTAACACCAAAACTCTTAAGTTTTCCAAAAAGGCAAAAAACAGATTTCGGATTGATTTCAGAGAATTCTTTAATTTATGTAAATTCAAGACCTATTAACCCAAACAAGGAATTGTCTAGGACATTATCTGAGAAGGTGATTGGATACGATTACCACTTGCCTTGAAGAGCTCTCCAACTCTATTTCATAGACTCATTAAAGAAATATAACCTAACTGATTTTACCGATAACTGCATCGGCGCCGTGTTTTTATTCTAAAAGTTTTATTCTGAACACTACGTTAACACCCTAACACAGCTCTCTCTGGGTAACTGAAAATTTTTCTTCCAAAATTTTTCATTTATTATATTATATACATTATATAAATTATTTATTGAATTTAATTAAAAACTTGGCTTAATGTTTCTCGATTATATTTAACAATATGAATTTGTCAAGATGTTTCGAGCGTGAGCTCATTTTCAAGACATGTTTTCGAGTTTTGAAAATGAGCTCACGCTCGAAACATGTTGACAAATTCATATTGTTAAATATAATCGTGAAACATTAAGCCAAGAGTTTAATTTAATTTAATATTTAATTATGTTTCACCAAGACTTAAGCAAGAATTCAATCTCAGTCATTATAAATTATTTAAACACTTGTTTTTAATACTAAAATATATTTGCTTCAGAATCAATTAAATATTTCGGCCATATGAATACAGCATAAGTGAATTCGACCAGGAAGCGATAATTTTTTTCAATATATGTTTTCTACAACAAAACCTTAACAACTTCGGGTAAAAATTAATTTTCAATGTCAAAGTTCTTTTCAGAAGATTAAAAGATTACTATGCTTCGAATTCATCTTAGAAAATATTGATAAGAACTGAATTAGACATTTAAGTAGGATTGAATAGTCCAAAAAATAGAATCCGCCGATATATATCTAAAGAAATTGAATGAAAAGAGAGGAAAAAAGTATATTTAGACAATTTGAAGATATTTAACAATTAATGAAGAGATAAAATGCTGGCAATAATGCATTTTTGTTAAACTATCCACATTCAGACCACTAAACATTAAAACATTAAGCTTAAGTCTAGAACTTATGAAAAATTGGAAGAATTAGAATTACCCATACAATAAAATTATATAATAAAATAATATCACAAAAAGATTTTTTGTGAAATCAAAAAATTTTGAAAAATGTTTCGAGATAGATTGTTGGGGTAGGAACATATCGAATATTCTAAGCGAATATAGATGTGCATATACAAGTAAAAATAGTAAACTGAAAAATAGTGAATGAAGGTATATGAAATTATAAAAACAATAAGAATAATTCAACACGCGTACGAAATAGATTATAAAAAATGAGAAACATACTGTCAGAAGTATTCAGCATAAAATTTATAAAACAAATACATGAAAATATCTATTATCCTACATATCATTTCGTATTATATGTAGGTATGTATTACGTAGATATGTACAGAAAAAACAAATGCGAAAGAAAACTTATAATCAATTGCGCTGGTTTCTACTGAAACAATAATCTATTTACAGATGGCCTAAAGCGGATTTCCCAAGTTGGGGTTGCGAACCCCTAGGGGTCCGACATTTACTACTACTATTTGATGTATGGTTAAATCCTACTTGGAGAAAGTTGAAATAGAAACTGAAATGGTACAAAATTATTCCAAATATAAAAATTCATCATTTCGAATGAAATTGTTAAAGGGGTTCAGCTAGTTGACTTCTGCGGAAGATGGTCTAAGATATTGCACATAATTTTGCAATGTACGTAGCTTTGGGTTGAAACAGGTGGATTCGGGGATGTTCAGCTAGGGAAGATTGTCATCAAGCCGTTTAATGCTTGTAAACACGCGAAAGAATTTTCTGAAAGCACGAGAGCCTTAATTACCACAAAATCTATTTCGGGTATTAAATATTTGCGCGATATCACACTTGGCATAAAAACCCAACAATTTGATAATTGATAGAAGTGAAAAGAAAAGTCACGAAAGAAAATTTTGAGAGATGAATTTCATAGTTACCACTAGTATTTTGTGTGGGCCAGTGTTTCCCAATGTGGGACCCACTCCCCACAGGGAGACAGTTTAACGGTTGAAGGGGGGGCAGTTCGAGAATGGACTGGACACAAATTCGAGGTTGGAAAACAACACCTCTTCGTAGTCAAATAGATGACCTATCACTATGAACCTATGACCTATCATTACGACATACCTATCACTATGAACCCAGCATCGACATCGAAACTGACAATCTTCGAATGATGGATATTTCCGTGAGATTATGCAGTATCAAATGAGAGTGACGATATTTTAAAGCAAAATCTCTTTTTAGCTTCGAAAAAATTACCCCAAACGAAATTATCGAAGTTGGTCACGAACTGATAAGAAAGAAAATAGTTGCGAAATGCGAAAAAAGTGAACGAATCCAAGGCATATTCAGTTTCAGCAGATGAATGGACTGACATGTCTAGCGTTGAACAATTTTTCATTTGTGTATGATACTTGGATTCCTAAAAGAATATTTTCGAGGATTTTCTTGGATTCCTTCCGGTGATCGATGTTCTGGGAATGGCATGCCAAATTCCATTCGAAATTATTTACTTTATGTCGATATTGATTAATTATTTATGCGTTGTTGAGGATACCAGGAAGCAATAAGTGGCGAAGTAAATGGAGTGAAGGTCAATCTCAGATCTCATTTTTCCTGCCGTTTTAATTCTATTGTGCAGCACATAGCTTCAGTTTGGCCATACATGCACTAGAGAGCTATTATCTACAAACGCATTAGGCAATATTGGAACGATTGAAGAATTTTTCCCTGGCGGAAAAGATCATCCTCAAAAAAGAACCTATGAAAATTCCATTAATATATAATTATCGATTTTAAAATATATTGTAAAATGGAAACATATAAGGACTTACATGGTGCTCTCACCGCTGTTTCTGATTGGTGTTTTCGCAATAAACTTAATATTAATGTAGCTGAATGTGACGTTGTCACATTCAATAAAAAGAATCGACCTATACAATTTGACTATAAAATTAACGAAACCATTATGACTAGGATCTCCGAAATTCGAGACCTAGGTGTAATATTTGATCTGAAATTCACTTTTGCGAATTTGAGAACAATTTCATCAGCATTCAAATCTTATGGGTTTATTGTGCGTAATGCTACACACTTTTCGAATAGAAAAACACTTATACAGACTTATTTGCTTTCATTAGTCGGCTTAGAATTTTTAATGTATAGTGAATTTTTATGTATAGTTATATCAATATAATATATGTTTCATTATTATTACTACTGCAAGAGAATATTGCAGCCGTAGCGTACAGTGTTAATGAGGATCGTGAAATGTCAATTAGTCGCCATTCTCAGCAATTGGGCATGTGTTACTCTACCACATGGAAAATTTTACGTGTTTATTTGGGTTTGAAAGCCTATAAAATTCAACTTCTGCAAGAATTGAAGCCGAATGACCTACCACAACGTCTAATTTTTGGGGATTGGGCCTTAGAACAGCTTAATTAAAATCCGCTGTCTTATCGAAAAATTGTGTTCAGCGATGAGGCTCATTTCTGGCTCAAAGGATGTATAAATAAACAAAACTATCGGATCTGGAGTGATGAACAGCCACATGCCATACAAGAATTACCGATGCATTCCGAAAAAACGACAGTTTGGTGTGGTTTATGGGCTGGTGGCATCATCGGTCCATTTTTTTCAAAGACGACCGTGGAAGAAACGTTACCGTCAACGGCGAACGATATCGAGCCATGATACGCAACTTTTTTTGCCCCAGTTGAACTTGGTTGACATGTGGTTTCATCAAGACGGTGCTACATGCCACACAACTCGTGAATCAATGGACATGTTGAAGGATGAATTTGGTGAGCAGCTTATCTCTCGAAATGGCCGCCAAGATCATGCGATTTGACGACTCTGGATTATTTCTTGTAGGGTTATGTAAAGTCGTTAATGTATGTGGATAAGCCGAACACGATTGAAGCCTTACAGGATAACTTAACACGCGTAATTCGTGGGATACAAGCCGAAATGCTCGAAAGAGTGACGCAAAATCGGACCTTCCGAATGTACCATTTGATACGGAGCCGCGAATAACATTTCCATGAAGTTATCTTCAAAATGTAAATGGCAAAGGCCAAGTTATCAATTTCAATAAAAATTTTGAATATATGATGCAAATTGAGTGTTTTATTCGATTTAAAAACACACGCTTAAAAATCAAATTTTTATATATATTGCATAATACATATATTACTTATAATGGTATCAGTTAATTCCATTGTTTTGCCTGTGAGACGTTTATTGCAATCAAAGAATGAAGATCTTTGAGAAGTCCCGAATTAAGCAGATGATACTTAATTCTTGCACCGTTCGCATAATCTCGCATAGAGGCATAATTTAATTCCTCTATGTAATTGCATTTTCCTCGTTCTTCCTTGTATTCATTCAAGGAAGAACGAGGAAAATGCTATTACGAGATTTTGACAGTGTTAGCCGTAACCACAGCAACTCCAGAACGATCAAGTACCTTAAGAGTACAAAGAGACAGAAACGCCTCAATGATCTCGCTTCTCTTACTTCTTGTATACATTCTGAACGAACGTGGAAAATGAATATTAAATACAATTGTGATATTCTACATGAGGCTACTAGATGTTTTATTTTCATATAAGTTTATTACCTATATTTCTATTTCGAAATTCTATATTCACATTTTTACACCAATATAATACTTACAAGGAATTTAACTCCAGAACTTTAGTCCGGACTAGATGACTCTCCGTGGATCCACCAATGAATATATATATATATATATATATATATATATATATATATATATATATATATATATATATATATATATATAAATTGAGAATTGAAATTGCATCTCAAAAGTTTTCGAAGTCGTCTAGGATTCGTATCCAGGTCTTCAGGTTTACACTCTCTAGAGTCACTAGAATCTGACAAACATTAATATTAAAATCTCCAGCAATCACGAACTGACATTTCTCAGAACATTTGATAAGTATACTGATAAGTCTCTCAAAGAAGACATCTATATAAGCTAATGGTTTTGTTGATCTATATAAGCTAACAATCACTATGCTAAGGTTTGTAAGGTTAATTTGAATAGCTGAGCACTCAATCACATTAATTACACCTTATTAATTAATCACATTAATAAGCTTAACAAAATCTGATCTCTCAAAAGCATTCAATGACTTACGACAATATGGCGCTCCCCCCATGTTTACCATGTTGACGACAAAATTGAGAAACCAATTTAAAGCCTTCAACCTGATATAGACTGATTTCTTCAATTTGCTTCCAATGCTCAACAATGAGCAATATATCTACATCGTTTTCAGTAACTAACAAATTCAGTTTATTCAATGCCGTACTAAGACACTGCACAATTTGCGATACTATAGACAAAGAATTTGCTCACTTTAGTTCTTTGGATCTTGAGGAGCACTTCCTTGCATTGACGGTGCCCTCTTCTTGAATAAAAAATAACGGGATACAAGAGCTCCTTGGGGCCAGATTTCATCGTGTCAAGCGTTCTTAAAATTTACAGTTATAAATATACATACATATATATTTATTTATATATAAATATACAGTTTATTTAATTTTAGTTTGATATAAGTATTCAAAACTTACATTTTGAGTTATGACATAATATGTTCAGTGTTCAATATTCTATTCTTGTTTTATTGTAAAGTTGACCATTGTGGAGTTCAAATATACAGGAAACTTCATTAGTTCATATATCTTATATATATATATATTCTTATATGAAAAGTATAAATGACTTATTATCATTGGTTTGATTCTGAGCTAAATGTCTTCATTTAAAATTACCTAAGTTATCAAACTTATTTCGCTTTTCGTGTGGGATAAGATCAACGTAAGACGTTTTCCCTCCTTTCTAAGGTTCTTCAAAAGTTTCACACATCCAATCTTCATCATCTTCTAATATATTTTCCAAAAGCTAAAAAAAATGTAAAGTTTCAAGTCTAAAAAGTAATGGAAATCTGTTTACACTTATGAGACATCTAAAATAAGATGTGTTGTTTTATTTTATATAAGTGTTGTAATTCTACCTGAAAATAATTAAATATTCTATGTAGAGACAAAGCAACCCAAAGCTACTGACACAAAACAAAATTGTATTATGTACAGCAAAATGATAAATATTTGAAAAATAGATGGAAAATGTAAGTAGCATAAAACAATAAAACTTTAATATAGCAATAACATGGAAATCTCCATGAAGAAGAGCAGAGGCTCTAAAAAGAAATATTGCAGACTGGAATAACATGACCACATAAAAATAAAAGATTAGAAGAGGCAATACAAAAATTCATTACAGGTTTAGAGTAATGAAGCTAGAACGATATGGATGCATTGTGAGATGAAATCACTCAGATAAATTTTGAAGAACACCAAGTTTATCGAAAAAACGCATATCCTTTATTGATTTACAAGAGCATAACATAATAATAAGTCAAATTTCTATGTTTAACAGAGAAACTTACTGACCATTAGGCAGAATTCAGTTATCTACTGGAGCTTATTGCTGAGAGAAAAATTAACTAGCAATATCTCTTGTAGCTATTGCACAATTTCCGTGGAGAGTTGCGAGTACAAAAAGTAAAGAAGGGAAAGTTGCAAATATAATCTCATACACAGAATATATGAAGGAATAACTTCAAATATTGGTATATATGAAGCTTAAATTCAAACATATTGATTGAATCAATGTATATTTGTATATTGAATGAATAGTCCACCTGATTGAACCACCAATTAGTTACAGAATATTTCCTTGAAAAATTAAATATCAAATTTTTTACAAATAGCCCTCTGGATAAAGAGCTAGTACACCTCAATATTTTAAGCCAAAAAATGCCTTTTTTAAGCAAATCAATTTGAAGCTGCTAATTAACATATGGTCTGGTGTGTGATGAAACAAGACATGGAATAGGTACAAGAATCTCGAGGAAATTAAATCACAAGACACAGAGAGATTGAATAAACTTCCTTAGTCTTATGAACACGTATTTTTTTGAAGCAATGAGAAGTATTGGCAAAGTAAAATAGTTGGAAGGTACGAACTACAGGAAAAAAACACTTCTATTTCTAGTAACTAGAAATAAAAGAGAAATACTATTCGCGGAAATGAATCTTAGCAAGAATAAATGATCATATATTATCATGATGATGTATCATGTTATATGATCATGAAACATATATATATATATATATATATATATATATATATATATATATATATATATATATATATATATATATATATATATATATATATATATATATATGTTTATATATTGTCAAAAATTATAAGAAAGTTATAGAGATGATAGTACTTACAAGTGCGACAATATAGCACGAGAACAATATCTAATTCTATTTTAAATTGTAGTGAATATGATTATATATATATATATATATTGTCCGATAAACCTACTACTTAAAATATATATATATATATATATATATATATATATTCAAGTTTGTTACGAGGTAAAAAATTTAGCAGCCTGAAAAGGGTCGAGCAAAAAAGATTTTCAAGTGGAGCTCAATTGAGTATTAGTAATTTTTTTAGTATTGTACTGACAAACAATAATTTATTTAGTGTTGTGACAGATTTCAATTGACGTTATCATAACTACTTAGAATTGAATTTAATTTGTTAAGTAATTTTACGCTGCTTCATTAATAATTGGAGACATTAACACTTTCAATATATTCCTTATAAACACTATTTAGAGGAATAGGTCAAATATTTTATCTGAATATTAAGTAAACACAATTCCGTATCATCTACTATTTAACAACACTTATTCTAATAAACCCCCAACGGCCTTAATTATATATTTAATTATTATAATTCATCATTGCATATAAAATTCATAATCTATCCTAGGCGTGATTTCTCCGACACAGGGAGTTCACGGGAAAAGTACAATAACTGATGCTCTCCCCATTCGGATACAGGACCTGGGGGCGTTTTGCTAGTCATCGATTCTTGATTGATTAAATACGGACTGATGATTCATAATAATGACTGAATAATTGTAACTTATCACTCAACAAGTCCGATGATTTTTCGAAGCGCACTTAATATTCATTCTAGAAAGTGATAGGTTGTTCGTTCTCGTTGACAACATTTTTGTAAGCAGCTCCCTGAGAATTTTATTTGAAATATTTCGACGAAACAGTCTCAGTATTTACTAGTATGAATGATTTGCGAATCCTGAAACTATAGAAATTTACTACAAGAAAAAGAATTCTGTAGTTCTCGATCTAATTATCGCTTAGTAAAGCAATTAAGTTAATTTCGATTTATCCTTCTAGAGATAAATGTTAGAGAATTCACATTTTACATTTATTGAAAGCGTAAGACAGTTACTGTTTCGTACTACAAGGTACTCATCAGTTACGCAACGTTCAACAAATGAAAGGAAACTTCAAAATCCTCACATATCCTCCTATTGATTGTAAGACAGAAATATAAAGTAAGTCGAATGTATAGATTAATGTATATCTCAAATCTTAGGACTCGATGAAAAACACATGAATACATCTAACATTGTTGGTAAAGTTTCACCCGTCCTTATCAATTAAGATACTGATCAATAGTCTGCAAAAAGATCAATAAATTCAGGCATCGATTTCAATATTCTCTAACATTTATCCCTAGAAGTATAATGAAGACTTCGCATTGTTCATGTTTCACCTAGTCAGCTCTGCTATAATGTTGAATAATTTTGAAAATTATCAGATATAATATATCAAAAGAAAGTATATAATATACTATGATATATATATATATATATATATATATATATATATATATATATATATATATATATATATATATATATATATAATCATGAAAAAAACTACGGAATATTATACTAAATTATTAATATATTTACACCACATAGTTACTTTTATTACACATAATAAAAATTTATTATATAAAAATGCCTGAGCCACATTGTTAGTACGATTAAATTGATCGGAATGAAAAAAATTAATAACTCAACAAACTATAATACACAAAACACAACAGTTTTATAAATAAAATGCTGATAAAGAACAAAACGCTATTAAGTAATGATTCACACCTTGCTCGGCATATAATACAAAAATAAATTAAAATTTGATATTACAATATTTCAATTGATCAGCATATAACATTCGGTAAGTTCATACCTCAAAAACCAAAAATAACAATATACTATATATTTGATGCTTTATGTATTCAAACCATTCTGTGTAGAAGTGCAAGGAGCATCTAGAAATTCAAACAATACTCAAGAACAATATATATATATATATATATATATATATATATATATATATATATATATATATATATATATATATATATATATATATATAAAAGATAAAAAAATTCAGCTTTAAAAGTGGAAAACTTTCAATATCAGAAAAATAACACCTATTAATTAATAAACTGAATAATTAATTTTTAAAAAATCCAAAATTATTTTATCTTCCCACTGTTAGAAAAATGAAAATAATGTACTGAAATTATCAAAATTATAAAAAACGCAATATCAATGAAACCTAAGAAAATATAAAAGTAATATTATTTATTTCTTCTTCCCCAATCAACATTGCCGATCAATGTCGAATTTCAAGTGAAGTATTTATGCAACAAAATGTATTACAAATCTGCATATGCAGATTTCCTCAAAATGAAAATTATCATAGTCACAGACGAAATATCTTCTGTAGCTCTAATATATCTCTTGCTGCAATTAATGAAGTTTAAACAATTTTTAGAATTCCTTGTATTCTAGAGTCAAAGAAAATTTACTTTTCGTTTTTATAGCTACAAACGAAAATCAAACATAACAGGCATACTGTTAGCACGACGACAGAGTTTAATACCAGATAACGTTCCACAATAAATTAAATACAATTAATTCAAAGTAGAGTATCTGTTCTTTTTTAACACTATTTTCAATGACAACAAATTTCCTAAAAAAGAAGTGAATAACAAAGAAGATGAAGACTTCTGTATAAAGAACCTAAATAAGTCGCTAAGAAACAGTGTAAAGGCTCATAAAGTCCAGCCAACTGAATGAAGAAAAACAAAAATTTATTGCAAATAATAGGGTGACAATTATGTCCAAATATGACTATGCGTGCCGACGGTACAACTGATTATGTTGTGAATATATTAATATGTTTATCGAGATCTTTCCACAAAATAAGGGTTACAATATGCTAGTAATTACCAATCTATTTCGATTATGGGGGCATATCCCATTGCGGATATTCAGAGACTACATGACTGACAGTGATGTTCAAATAAGACATTCAATTATTTATACTTAAATAATTAATGTCAAACTGTACCATTAATTTTGTTAAAGTATTGAAAAATTACACAATATAACGGAAGTAATTACATTTATAACCCCTAGGGAATGTTATTAAGGATCAATAGTAGTTCTACAATGTAGTGTAGAACGCTATTCATTATTAAACTATGGTTCTTGATTCTTAGCAAAAACAGGTTGAAACATATTTGAGTTACCCATTTTAACTTCTTCAACATTTAGTAAAAATTACTTTTGTTGATTGTCATAGATTTCATCTTGAACCAAATATAATAAGTACTTTTTCAATGTTCTGGAGAAGACAATAAGTAAAGGGGCAAATAGAAAACTTTTTGAGTTTCAAGGTCTGATATTGCTAAAAGTAAGAAACAATATGATATATATTCATAATTCATGTTAGTTCATTCTCTTGATTCTTAGCAATTGTCCTAGAAAGTGGAGAAACTACAATATTATGTTTTCTCAAGAACATTGAAAGAAATATTTGTCTATATTGATAGTCCCTAATTTCAATCAATAAAAGTCACATTTTAAAATTCCTAAAATGCTACTATTTTTAGTTAAACGTTAACAGAAAAGAAATATGTACCTCAACAGTATATTATTATTGCTAATAATCAATATATATATATATATATATATATATATATATATATATATATATATATATATATATATATATATATATATATACGAATCTGAAATTTAATCATGTTTTGAAAACTTCAATCTTCAACCAAGTCAGTATTCTTTTCTTTCGGTACAAATGAATGGTGTATTTATATACATTTTCGACAATAAATTGAAGAAACTTCTTGATGCTCCTTGCACATGATTTCTTACACACTGCTCCACAGCCAGATCTGAGCAAAGTTTGGCCAATTGAGAATGAATAGCGATAATCACCTTCTGAATGTTGCGTGATAAATATTTCATTCTCACACATTCAAATATAGCAACTAATATTTTTGACATAGGATCAACGGAATTTTGTGCTTATATTTCAAATCCTAAAATGTTTCTGATAACAAGATTTCATCTATAATCAGAATGATAGTGGCGATAGTACGAATAATAATTATTTAACGATCTTTGTGTAGTGATACCTTGCGCTTTTACTGTGTTATGTTTTCGTCCTAAATAATAACCAAGTTTTGTGCGATCGATTATATAAATGATGTTTTATGAAATTTAATTTTAGATGCAACACAAAAGTTGAAACATTCAAATTTTATCATATTATTTAAGCAACTTGAGATAATTCAAATAATATTAACTATCTAAGCACAAATAAAACAAAATAACTATATACAATTCTAATAAATAATTACAATCCAAAACAATGTTCGAAATAGATCGAGAATAAACATATTTTGAATAATTTATAATCAATCTGAAATTTTAATATTAATATATCAATCTGAATATTTGTATTACTGAGAAGACAACTTCAATTGATCACGACATGAGAGTACATCTAAGTAAAAATATCGAGATATAATATCAAAATAACAAATAGCACCGAATTCCTAAAATAAATATGAACTGAAATAAAACTAGTTACTCACTTGTCATCAATTGCAAACGCCACCTTTCATAATTTCAGAAAAGTAAACTTGAGACATCTGTACTGCAGAAATGAAACAATAGCATACTTTCTTTAAGGATATCACATAATCTAAGAGATTTTATTTGTACCATTTTAACATTTCAGATGATATATATTGTATATAAAACAATATTGAACAGAAAATCATTGAAATAAGTCCTAACAGTGAGAAAATTTGAAGAATAATAAAACAAAACACTGGAGAGATCGTATGAACTCATTAAAAATAACCCTACCTTGTAATAATGATTCTTCTTAAAAGTCGTTTCAATTTACATAAGAAACTTTATATATAATAAAAATATTAAAAAAGTTGATATTTAATGAAGTGTTTCTTAATTTACTTGATTTTTTAAATTCTTATATTTTTAAAAAATTGTGTTATATGTAATAACTAAATAATCTGTTAAATGTACCACACCATTCGAAGAAGACCATCCACATTTATTCTCAGAAAGCTCAGATGCCAACCAATGAATCACCTACATTTATACTAAAAAGATGGAGGAAGATATTCCAGAATAAGTTTCTGAATTACATAAATTTTCACAATTAGAGAGTGGGGATAGAGGGATTTGATTTTCAATTAGTTCGGGGCACACTGGTTCTATCCTCTGATGCAGAGGAACATTTCACGAGCACTCAATCGCATTGATGTGAGTGCCGGCACCTGTCCTATACCGATATCTCATAGTTCATATCGTAAATACTGGTACGCTCTGGAGTCGATGACCTTGGCTGAGGAAGATGAGTGGAGCACTGTCCCCCTGACTGTGAGAGATCTACCCCATCCGACATTTCAAGGGCACGAACGAAAGATATTGGCCTACGACGGGTGTCCTGCTGCTAAAATATGAATTAAAATGCAAAACACTAATACAAAATACATTATACACACACACAATCACACATACAAACAATGGTATTATGAGCTAAAACTGAAAACATAATGAAAATGCTGAAGTTTAATAGCGAATTGTAAACTTGTTAAAATGTTTGAAAAAACACAAATTTATAAGAGTGATTCTTTAGGACTTTTGATCCCTTCAGAGCATAGTTAAGAGTTCAATCTTGTCAAGACAGATGTGGAGTTTTTTATGATATTTAATTGTCTATTATATATATATATATATATATATATATATATATATATATATATATATATATATATATATTTATTCTGTTCAGTGCTTTCAGTATTATCTATTCTGTGATTCCGCTTACATTATTTGAGACGTGACATAATATTTTAACTTCCTTCTCCGTTTGTATATTTTGTGGACGCAGAGCTCAATATTAATATTCAATCGACATTTAATAATCGATTCTTGATTCAGGTTTCTTGTATTTTATAACTATAAGTTAATATTTTATTTATTGAATAAATTCTTGTTTCAATTTTAAAAAATTCATCGAGGGGCATTTACTATTAAATATAAAGGAAAATATATATATATATATATATATATATATATATATATATATATATATATATATATATATATATATATATATATATATATATATTCATATATATTTTGAAATGATCAACTTTTTGAAATGATCAACTTTTCAACTATTTTCTCAACGTAATTCACAAAAAGAGCATCAGCTCACCTGATGTTGGAGAGTGGGTGCGCCTGAACCCATTTGTTGCATTTTCCGATGAATCTGCGGACTGGCTGGAGGATAAACAGGTACACCACCTCTTGCTGCCGGATGGTAAGTTCTTGTTGGTGCAGTAGTATAGACCTGTTGCGTGGGACTAGTAGGATTTGATCTGAGAAGAAATTGAAAAATAATATTTGATTAATTAGCCAAAAATTCAATTGAACCAATTATGCATGCTTTAAATTTTTATCTGGAAAACTGAGTTTGTCCCTTCAGACTAGAATGAAACCGCACACCATAAGCACAAAAAAGCTTCAGAAAATATTCATTAATATAATAAAATAGAAATATAACTTTGCTCTGAATAAATAAATATGTGATGAACTATATACGAATATCTGACAATATTTTATATGCTGTAAAAATATCCCTGAAAATGAAATTATATAAACACCATAATACAATTATGGAAATATTCATTTAATTCGTACATAGAATTTCTCATCTCAAAAATATATGTTTTTTTTTTTGGATTCGATTAAGAAATCCAAAGCTTTTCTTCATCTTAGAGTTGTTCTACTTTCCAATGGAAAATATTAAAATAAATTCAAGTGAAATTCATAACTCATCAAATAATGTGCATATGCTGTTAATAGCGTGCAGATGTTTCCGAGTGGATAATGCATTTTAAAGAGTGTCGAGAAGCTGAAATTAATTAAAAAATCGAGGCATCAGTTGTTCTTCTAAACTACGATAATATCGAAATTCATGTAATTACTGGAATTGTTTCGATTTGAATATTCGGAAATAAAATTTTACATGACTATTTTAAAATTTAACACACAAAGTATGCTAAAATTATAAAATTTGGGTAATAAGTAGAACAAGGGCGTCGCCAAGGGGGGGCAGGGAGGGGCAGCTGCCCCCCCTAGAGATTTTTAAAAAGTTACCAAATATAATGCAACCAAAGTTACTTTTGGTTGGTTACTTTTGGTTTGAATTGGTACCTAACATTGCCAGGCTCTGCGAAACAAGATGGAGTGAGAAACATGAAACTATCAGAGTAGTTAGCCTTAGAAAACTTATCGCGTGAAGAAAACATTGCAACTCGAAAAAACGCCTTTCAACTTCATGCGGCTGCTTTCAAAATTTCGTTTATACTTTGTATTACTTTGATAGCTAAATACTCTGTTTTGTTAGAACCTGTTGTCAACGCACTCCAATCCATAACTTTGGATGTGGTTAAGGCCTCGCAACACGTCAAACGCATTTTGCAATTGCTTAAGAGCCACCGTGATAATCCCTAAAGAGTCACATATGAAACTATAAAGGATGCTACTATTGTTGCGGAGAAAGTCGGCCTGGAGGAGGATATCACTTCAATGCCGCACATTGTTGGGAAACAACGTCATCGAAGCAATCACCCAGCAGAAATCCCTTCAGAATTCTGGAAAAGATCATTAATAATACCATACTTGGACTCCGTTATTACATCGCTTGAAACACGCTTTGCTGAAGAAAATACTCCATCATTTGCTTTATCTAAATTACAATTAATTTAATTTGCTTTATCTAATTACAATTACGCTCAATTTTATAATTTACCAAACATAAAAATTGAAGTCGAGCTTTGGCAGCAATTCTGGCATAACAAACCAAACTCAACAGATCAAACCGTTGCTGATATACTAAAAGAACCAAAAACCTTCTTTCCCGACACGGAAAAAGTGGAAAATTTTGATCGCTCTTCCATGCACGACGTGTACGGTAGAGCGATCGTTTAGCAGCCTCAGGAGACTAAAAACCTGGCTAAGAAGCACTATGAGTGAAAATCGCCTTAATGGTTTGGCCATGATGAGTGTGCACCGAAAACTTATACATGAAAACTTACAAGATTTCAATAATAAAGTGGTCGAGAAGTTTACAATGAATCCCCGAAAATTATGTTTTAATTAACCTAATATAAACAAACAACGACCACTATATTAAAATCTGGTAATTAAAAAAAAAACGCTGTACGCTGTACACTTTCGAATTCAAACTCTTTTTTATTCTATTTTTCTAATAAATGTTATTATAACTTATTTACAAGTTTTTTATTGCATAGTCAAGAGCTCGTTCTCGTGTATCTTTACACATTAGACTCTGTACTGTCACAGAATATATATGTATATAGTACTAAGATACTGTTGTTATTACAATCGCTGTAGATGTAAGGCTCGTAGTACAAGTGAAAAGCTTCATGGCCTGTCGACTTTACCTACAATTCATACCTACTTTTCTCATTCATAGAGAATGAGAAAAGTATGAATTGTAGTAGGTAAAGTCAACTTGACCCCCCCCCCTGCGCCAACGGCTGGCGACGCCCTTGAAGTAGACCACAAAAAAATGTATACCCACACTCAGAGGTTTTACCTCTCACCATGAAACTAAGGGCCGAACTTTAAATAATGCGCTACATGACGAGGCAATGGTTGCTACAATTAGCTGATAGAAAATATGGAGTGTAATTGTTTGCAACGAGTGCATTGGCTCCTTATTCAATGAGTTGACAAAATATAACGATATAAGTTAACCAAATATTCTGTAATGTAATTACAGAAGCATATGACACCGCTAATGGTTGGAATTACTATGAGAATAAATAATTATGAGCCTATATGCTTTCTTATTACTTACAAAAGAAAATGTCATTGAACACACTGGGACATCACAAGACACACACACACTAGGACAGAATAACTAACCATACATTTCTATCAAATGACTATTTCACAAAGTTATCCCTATTCATACTTATTATCTATCTATTTTTCTTTCAAAAATGAGTTTTATGAGCCCATAGGCTCAGTATCGCAGTAGATTTTGAATATGATGAATTGTATATTATCTGAAAAATTATATACCACAAATTGATGCTTCATCAGTACAACCATGTGGCATTGTAATCCATATTCATTGAGAATTGCTGTTCGCTTAAACACTGTGAATAATGCACATCTGTCGAGAACAGATAGATATTCTCAAAACACGGAGTAAAGGCCGAAATTCACATCTTATATTTATTGTTCACTAGAAGTCTTTCATGGAACGTATTATAATGTGAATTAACATACGATTTTCGAGTTTTATTTAGTGTACTCGGAGTATTCGACAGGTTCAGTGCTTCATTCATGGTGTTGACTATTTCAGTAAGAAATAAGAAAACTGACCTGAAAAGGGCGCCTGTAAGATGGAGCACTTAACAAATACTAACTAAATTAATGTTTCTGAAAAGGTAAATATTTCAAGCAAGAATAGAGCGTGGATAACCATGATATCAAATTTTCGCTTGATAAAAAAATACTTATTAGAGCAAGTTAACTTTTCACAGCGATCATGACATTTCGTACCTATAAAACTCTGTATGTTGGGGTGGGGGATAACCCGGAGACGTGTCTTTCCACATATAAACGCCTCTTTGTGGCGAGTTGGCGAGTTCTCTGATATTATCCACAGTATTGTTCGATCTTGGATACGACAGCTGGGCTTCTTGTCGTACTAGTTCGCCTTCAGACATAAATCTGCGCTGGGGACTGCTGTAGCTTTGTCCTCCACTCATCATTGGCTTGGGCGCATGATGGGCGTTTTGCGTTTGCTGAAAATCGTAGTATGGTGGTACCTGATGTTGGTTACCAGCTATACCAATAAAATCTGGACGCCTTGGTTGAGTAGGAGTGGTTGGATTCGACCTGTGGGAAGCGAAGCGGTATTTTGACAAGCTAAACTAGCGATACATACAGAGTAGCACAAAATCAATGTAAATATCAAAAATGCAAATCGAAATTCTTTTCAATGAACTTGAAATAAAAATATCAAAAATATTTATCACGACACTGACCAGATAACAAATGGGTAGTTTTATCCTTCATTTCATAAGTTTATGAAGCAAAACAGGACAAAAACCCATTCTTCATAACCTTAATCCATTTCTTATACCCTGAAGACTACATTTACACCAAAGTATATTATAATTTTGAAAAAACCTTGTAAAGAATTGTTTTAATGCTCTATAATTATTGTTATTACCAAGCAGTCGTTCTGAGAATTTGTGATAAAAATACAGATATTTATATAATCCCAATGTTTTTCATTATATCTTACAATTATTCAAGTAGCATATCACATATTTCCAATTTTGAAACCATAATGTTAGCAACCATAGATAAATCCAAAAATGACTCTACCTTATAACATATCATATAGGTTTCATATAGTTCAAACTAAAAGGAAATATGAATGAAAGAGAAACCACTGATTTTGTGTTATCTAAGCAAAGCCTTTGTGATCCCAGTTAGATCCACCTAAAAATTTGCAAGAATGAATTCAAACAAAATGTGTTTTAGTACAATGATGAGTATAAAAATTTTCAGAAACAAAAAAATAATATCAGGTCGATAATTGGTGAAAATTAATATTCATAATGAAATAATATTATATATATATATATATATATATATATATATATATATTATAAAATTAAACCATGACAATGGGTATGAAGTACTATGTAATGTTGTTATGCAATATCAATAATGACACAATTTGACAATGTAAAAATACATATTTTGATACAAAATTAAATTACAAATATTAGAGCATGAATAGAAAGATAATGTAAGGAACACCGGAGAATAAAAATGTTAGCAATGGTGTATTTTCCATACGATTATATGAAATTAAATAGATACCTACAATAAGACATTAAAACTCAGAGAGAGGTAATTTGACAATGTAAAAATACATATTTTGATACAAAATTACAAATATTAGAGCATGAATAGAAAGATAATGTAAGGAACACAGGAGAATAAAAATTTTAGCAATGGTGTATTTTCCATACGATTATATGAAATTGAATAGATACCTACAATAAGACATTAAAACTCAGAGAGAGGTACAAACACACTAAAATACAAGATCATGAACAAAACACAACTTGACTTGTAAACTCAGAATAACAGCACTAACAGAAAGTGTTGAGACGGCATCGATAGTGTTACCAGTCTTTTCTATACAATTGTATATAGGGTGACAACATAAATGAACGGAAAAAATATGATATATAATAAGTTCTTTATTTTTCAACAGGTATAACACCCAATTACAGAAAATAATATAATTATATATATTGAATACATAACTAAGTAATAACTACAAAATTTAGAAAAAAGATTTAACTAAATAATTAAACAAAAGATTTAACAAAGAGATTAATCTAATCTAAATAAAAAAAATAGTAACTTATAACTACATTATAGCATTCAATGAAATATCAATGGGTATAACATCCAATTACAGAAAATAATAACATTATATATATTGAATACATAACTAAGTAATAACTAAATAATTAGAAAAAAAGATTTAACTATATATTAAACAAAGATTTAACAAAGAGATCAATCTAATCTAAAAAAAATAGTAACTTATAACTACATTATAGCATTCAATGGAATATTACAGATAACTCAATCTAATCAAATTCAATTAATTCAATCAATTTTCGTTGTTCACATAACTCCTGATAATAGATTCTATGGAGTCAAAGTGAATGTCACAATTACTGGCAATTCTATTCAGTGTAGACTCCATGAACCAAATCGGGGATTGCATAAGGGAGTTGGTCCTCGGAGTCTCTAGGTGAAATAATTCTGTATTACGAGAATTTTGCCTAGGAACACGAAATTTCAAAGCGGACAAGAGAGGAGGACAATCAATACTATTGTGCAGTAATTTGTACAAGAATTTGAGTGATAAAGTTTCTCTCCTGCTCTGCAATGAGATAAAACTAAATCGACTCAATAATTCGTTATGATTGACTCCTATCTGTGGATAAACTTTATCCTCCCTCCACACTAAGAATTTCAAGAACCTTCTCTGAATAGCCTCAAGATGGCGTTGATGGCAAGTGTAAATAGGATGCCAGATCGTGCTGCCATACTCCAACTTGCTACGGATTAGGGTATTGAATAGTCCTATCAATGTTGAAGAATTATTGAAATATTTGCCATTACGTATAACGAATCCATACATTTTCGCAGCAGATGAAATAAGTTGGGTGATGTGTGGGACAAAGGAAAGCTTCTGGTCGAAGACTACACCAAGATCTCTCGCCTTATCTGAACGAGAGAGAACCTGACCACCGACGCTATAATCACAATCAATGCGATCCCTTTTCCTTGTGAATGAAACAACATTACACTTTGACACATTTAAACTCAAATAATTGTTCTCGCACCAACTAGCAACATGGTCCAGCGCGAGCTGAAGTTGAGCACAGTTGTCCTGTGATCTTATTTCATGATATAGTTTCAAATCATCTGCGAACATCAAATGTGGAGAATGAATATTATCCATCAGATCATTTACGAACAGAATAAATAACAGTGGTCCAAGATTAGACCCTTGAGGTATTCCAGAGGTAGGAATGAACTCAGACGACTGTATACCCTCCAGCTGTACGAATTGACGTCGTTCAACCAGGTAAGAATGAAACAGGTTGGTGAGACCATCAGAGAATCCAAATTTGTTGCGTAATTTCTGTACCAACAGCGCATGAGCAACTTTATCAAATGCTTTCTGAAAATCTGTGTAGATCACATCAACTTGACCGGTGTAGTCTAGTACTTCAGAAACGTACTGTGAAAACAGCATTAGATTGCTTGAACAAGATCTCATTGACATGAATCCATGTTGCTCAATCTTGATGCTATTTCTGACGGCTGGATATATAACATTATAGACCACAATTTCAAAAAGTTTGGAGAAGTTTGATAAGATGGATATTGGCCTGTAGTTGTTTATAACAGAACGATCACCTTTTTTCAAGACAGGTACTATCTTGGCCGATTTCCATATTTTAGGAAAAGTGGCTTTGCTTATTATAAGATTAAAATATATATATGAATATTTTGTGACTTAATTATAAAGCATTTTTAACGAATTGTTTAATTTTTCGAGGTGATTCTGATACTATTATCAATCCACTCTATGCTCATGTTATTCTTATACCTGTATAAGAATAACATGATTTATATACAAATAAACATATGTATTATAGAATTGTTACAATATTCTGTTAATATCCAAATGAAGAAGTAATACTTCAAAGCATGTGTCATGGTTTACTTGTATCAACTTTAATTTGTTGTTGATTCTCTAATAATTCAATATAATATGAAAATAACTACTGCATTTAAAAAAAAACCATATTATCGGCCCAAATCAAAAGGAAAAATTAGGAAGATTGCGTTACTTGTGGACGTTATTATTGTATGAGAAAATAATAATAATAATAATAAATGATATTACTCATTATTTACTGGTTATTACTCATTTTCACTGGTTATTATCAACAAAAATATAACTTCTACAAAACATGCGACATTTTTTAGAATTTATGAACAATTTAAAGAATATTTGAAATATTGAAAATTTTATAATTGAGGTTATATTCTTTTTTATAATTGAATTAATTATATTCTATTAGATTTGACCACCAGAATAAGTAAATCAATAGGCCAAATGTTTAGGATCTTTACCTTGTTATTATAATTATTATATAGATGTATATATATATATATATATATATCTTGAAATTGATTTATTGCCTGTTTGAGGTATTTATTTTGAAAGTTTTTAGCATTAACAGGCTTTTTTTAATATGAAAAAGTTTATTTCTGTTGACGTTTCGTTGTTATATTACAACTTTGTCAAAACTAATGAATAATTGAATTTATGAGTTAACTCATAAATTCAATTATTCATTAGTTTTAGTTGTAATATAACAACGAAACGTCAACAGAAATAAACTTTTTCATATTAAAAATGCCTGTTAATGCTAAAAACTTTCAAAATATATATATATATATATATATATATATATATATATATATATATATATATTTATACACTATTCGCATAGAAAAATAGCCCCCACTAGTTATTTTGGAAAGAATAATTGAAAAATCTCAGAAAAAAATTAAATAAAACAGATTTGATTCATACCTTCTAATTGGACTAGACATCGCAAGAGGAGTAGGGATGCCTTGCGCTTTTATTCTCTGCTGCAAAGTTGGAGACGGCCTCTGAGCAGCATCAGGAGTAGATCCCCGTATTCCTGGATCTAAAGCTCGAGGACGTGGGTGAGGACTACTCCTTGGATAGTGTATGTTGGGTCTAGGATGGCGAGGTGAATCACCACCTCCGTCTGAAACAGCTCCCTGAGGAAGGAAGAAGTTGCTCTTTGACCCGTGCCTTTGAAGTGGAGGAGTGGCTTCGCAGTCCTGCGACTGGGAAGCAGAAGGTTCCATTTCCAGATCACAACCATCGCGACCAGGTGATAACTGTAAAACCCATTATTATGATTGTGAATAAAATGGGTTATTTAATGGAATCTAAATGGATATGGGTAGTAAGCCTATCATACAACAACACAGCAAAAACCTGGCCAAACATTTCTAATTGACCAAACTTTTCTTGTTGATTGGTTATAAATCAAGATGCATTGCATTCAACTTTACATAGCTTCGCATTAAATTTGTTATAGCTCATTTTATCTAAGCAAAATATTAAAAAGCAATCAAAATACTCAAAGCAATAGAAAGAATAATGGGTATGAATGAGTACATTATTAATTTTTTATTCCAATATAGATGAATAAAAGTTGTTTTTAAGTATTTTGTTCGCTGAATTAAATTAATATTTTCAGTTTGAGAAATAAAATCCATTAGTGTAAATGAAAGAAATATGACTATTATGTTATTTAATTATAGCAGACAATATTATCTGTTTTAGTATGGTGATACACTACGCCGTCACACCTGGGTTTGAATTTCAAGTTAGACAATTATTATTATTTATTATTATTACAGCCAATGATTGCATGGAATCGAAGTTAACTGTCTACTAAGTACACACAAAAAGAGAGTTATAAGAAAATTATATTTTTTTAATGATAAGCGATAGTGTAGGATTTCTTAATTTATCGAAAATCTGTTGAAGATAGACTGATTGTCAAAACAAAACACACTTTCTTTGAATAAGAGCTTGAAATGATTAACATCCTTTCGTATTAAAACATTTATACCATAGTAATATAAAAGAAAAAATATCTTTTTTATCAAAAATATCTCTAGCAAATAAATAATATTACTAAAATACACAACTAAAAAAATGCTTCATCTGAATGAAAACTTACAAATCGATATTATTACTCTGATATATAATGAAAATTAAAATGCTTGGTCGAACAACAATGCCTTCCTAATTGTTTTCATTGTCAATTCATCAATCTGTTTGAGGAATTTGTCAGGTTTATCAATATCAACATAAAAAAAATTCCGTGTAATCAACTTTACATTATCGTATTTTTGCTCCAAAATGTGTTTTGGATAATCAAACCAGTAAGGGTGAGGTCACTGATGATTTACTTATCTCCTTTATTTCTAACATTTTGTTGCTAATTTTGACTTTACTCAATACCTTTTCATATTGTGTAATTGTGTAATTTTCAACTTTTAGTATTGTGTATATTTCTTCAAATTCTGTTTTAAGTCTCTACATGAAACGTAAGACTTTTGTATGAGACATTTTTTCTTGAATATCAAGAAAACATATGCTGAACTTCACTGAACACAGTATCATGCTTTTTACAGATGGACCACCGTCGGATTTAAAACAATTCTTTCATCAAAATTAAGTAAGTAACCATTCTCATTTCATTTCAATACACAAACACAAATCTCCAATATAATATAGTATATCATAAAAAACAAAATTCAGAAAGATACTTCAAAGCTAGCTTCTTTACAATACTTACTTTATTATAAGCATGTGAATTAATATTACGTACACCATTACTGTTGTCCATATAGGTTTTCACTTGGCTGTCGTTCGTTATTGTTGCAATTGGACCATGTGAGCAATGTTTTGTTTTGATAGTATATCTTTTAGGATTTTTCAGACTGCAAAAGGGAATAGAAATTTTAATAATAATAATCAATTGATAAAAAACACAAGTTTACTTCAAAAGAGTTTGCATTGAATAGAAATTTTAATAATAATAATCAATTGATAAAAAACACAAGTTTACTTCAAAAGAGTTTGCATTGATATCTTCATTTCGGTTGAGTACAATTGTACACAAAAAATAATATAATAATAATAATACATTCATTCTCAACATATATACATCGAATTACAGAGAAAAAATCACAAATTGTACACAAATAATAATAAATAACAAAAAATTAACGAACAAACAAACAAAAAGAGAGAGTATAAGCGAATATATACAATGAAAAAATTAAATTGAAATAAATTGAAATAGTATTATGAAATATAACAATAACCAGATGGAACAAACTAAAAATGAAATATTGTCTATTACAAAGCTACATATGGTCAGCAGAAGTTGACCATATAGTAACGAAATATATTTGAGTGGCATGCCAAGCTCACTGATAGCCGATCAAAATAGATATCATATATCTGCAACACCCATCATAAAGATTACATATACAATTGATAGGAGAACGTGACATAACATTTGATCTGCTGTAAATAAAAATCATCTGCTGTGACATAAAATGTATTATTCCGCCTCAGACCAGGCCTTGGTACGCGGATATTTATTTTGCTGAGAAGAAAAGGTGAGCCAATCGAATTGTGCAAAATTTTGAAGAGAAACGTTAGGTCGAACCGTTCACACCTAACTTATCGGTTAGGATGGAATGGTCGAAGCCTCACGAAGGATATTACTCACAACATCTGAAGTACATATACCTCAAACATTTCCTCTGAACTGCCTCTAAATCGACAAAAAAATTAATGTACACAGGGGACCAAATTATAGACGCATATTCCAGTTTACTGCGAATAAAGGAGTAGTAAAGCGTTTTCATTGTGCCAAGATTAACAAAGCTGCCCCAAATTCTGACCCAATAACCAAGCATCCTAGAAGCAGAAGCTGTGATACAAATTATATGTTCAGAGAAGGACAGCTTATAGTCGAAAATTACCCCCAGATCCTTAAACTCAACACATCTATCTAGAATTTGACCTTGCAATTTATAACTATGGTGGATTGGAGTCAATTTTCGAGAAAATGATAAAACTTTACATTTACTGATATTCAGTTTCAGCCCATTGTTGTTACACCACAAATTAACATCGTCAAGGGAAGACTGTAATCTGACACAATCATGACAATCGTTAATAGCAGCAAATATTTGTAAATCATCTGCAAAAAGCAGATGCATGCAGTTAAGCTGTGAAGAAAGATCATTGATATATATATATAATAAACAACAATGGTCCCAAGTTGGACCCCTGTGGCACACCAGAGGAGGCAGAATAGAGTGGAGATTCATTACTACCATGTTCAACATATTAAAAACGATCCGAAAAATATGACTGCATCAATTTTAACAACTGGGATGAAAAACCTATAGCCTTCAATTTTGACAACAGTATTCTATGATCGATCTGGTCGAAGGCCTTCTGGATACCTGTGTAAATAACATCCATCTGACCACGGTCATTTAATGTTTTTGACAAATTTGGAATGAGTAATGCATGCCAAATTAGTAACAGTTGATCGATTCTTCATAAGCCCATTCTGGTTTGGTGAGAAAAGTGTGTAAACTGAACATTATATAGAGTCATATAGAATAATTTCAGATATTTTAGTGAAATTGCTATGGGTCTATAGTTAGTTATGACAGCAGCATCACCGGATTTCAAAACTGGTCAAATTTTTGTGACTTTCCAAATCTTTGGAATATGCATATTTCTAAAAATAATATTAAAAATTATGGATAAAGGTTCAGCAAGTAGCAGAATTATATAGATTTTACTATAAATAAAAGATACCTTGGAAATTGTGGTCCAAATTGAGTATAACAACAGTTGTCCCAACAACCTCGAGAAAATGGATTATATCCTCCCTTAAATTTTCCAGTTACTTGTTCATTTGTTGTTCTTCCTCTTGATACCAAAACCATATGGAATCCTGTTAGGCCAAATATTGGTATAGCCAGTACAGATATCAGAGCCATTAAGGCAATACTAAATAATGTTAAGGAATGAATTATATAAACATTAAAATTATTAAGTTCTAATTTTCAAATGGACACTAAATAAGAAACTTGCATGAGTAAATTGGCAATAACCAAGTTAGTTGTCAAAAAACCCAAACCATAAATGTGTGTATATTATATATGTAAAGGATACGCAACAATAGGTTCCACATTTGAGTAGGTTTTTGTATAATGCAGTATGTAGATGAGGCTCAAACTAAATATGCTAATCATATGTAAGCTGAGTGAAATTAAAAAAAAAAAGAAGAATCTATAGTTCCTTCTTCCTATACAGTTGTTGACCCATGGACAGTGATGATCAAACGTCTGAAATGAATTGAACACTAAGAATAATACATATTAAACATTGATAATTTATATATATATATATATATATATATATATATATATATATATATATATATATATATAAAAGGTATGAATAATTTTCAACGCGGGGAAAAATTTCAATCAAAAGTAGACACTGTCGGCATATCCCGCAATTAGTAGCAGCCGTTGACACGTGTTTCGAGCTTATTGGCTCTCCTCAGAACGGGGTAGCCAAGTTCAAGTTGTACGAACCTGGAGATGGAGAAACAAGAAAGAAACAGACTCTCCACTGAAGGAAGTCGACACATTTTAGGCTACTGCGTTTTTACTCTCCGGGTTGGGAGATATGAAAAAACTACTTCGCCCGTGAGGCGACTATTTATCCTTCAAGGATAATTGCGGGATATGCCGACAGTGTCTACTTTTGATTGAAATTTTTCCCCGCGTTGAAAATTATTCATACCTTTTATAATTTCTCGGCTAGAGGCATCTTTGAAGGATAAATAGTCGCTTCACGGGCAAAGTATTTTTTTCAAATCTCCCAACTTGGAGAGTAAAAACGCACTAGCCTGAAATGTGCCGACTTCCTACAGTGGAGAGTCTGTTTCTTTCTTGTTTTTCCATCTCCAGGTTCGTACAACTTGAAATTGACTACGCCGTTCTGAGGAGAGCCAATAAGCTCGAAACACGTGTCAACGGCTGCTACTACTAATTGCGGGATATGCCGACAGTGTCTAGTTTTGATTTATATATATATATATATATATATATATATATATATATATATATATATATATATATATATATATATATATATATATATATATATATATACTCTTGACTGATCTATAAGTTAAGGAAACGGCGATTCATTAAATCAATATTTAATGAATAACTGAAATTACGTCTGAAACTAAATTTCACAGACAACTATCATCAATATAATGCTGATTATTGCTTTTCTTACTTTTCAGCAATAATGCATTAAGTTACACGTTTTTCCACTAGAATTTAATTTTATTTCATGAGTGAAGGAGACAGAACATAAAATTGGCGACATGTCACAAAATATTTAAGTTTTCAATTCCTATATGGGGTTGAATTTCGAAATTCTATTTAGATTTTCGATCTTTGAAGCATACCACATAATAGCAATGTAGCATAATAGCAACTACAAACATATGAGGTTGAGCAGAATATTTATTACTTTAGTCATCATTTGAATATTATTCGTCGTCTAAACTGAAATCACACGGTATGATTAACGAAATTATCAACAAATAGAAAAGATCTGGTATCCTTAGTTTTATTTATTTTCCTCATACAATATTTCCGTATGCATTAACCAGTGAATCATATAGATAATTTGCTTTTTACAACATGAATGAATCTAAAATAATAACACATTACCAGGAAATGACAAATCACAAAATATTTTCACTATGCCTCTGACATTTTTAAAGAGTTAACTTAAAATCCTCAAAAAAACGGAAACTTTACCGTAAATTCGCGATAAATAATAGAAAAGGACCCTAAGTGTTGTAAATGTAATGTAAAATTGATTTATTGCCTATGTAAGATATTTTATTTTGAATGTTTTTAGCAATAATAGGCTTATTTTAATATGAAAAACTTTATTCTCTTTTACGTTTCGTTGTATATCATTATTTATATATATATATATATATATATATATATATATATATATATATATATATATATATATATATATATATATATATATATATATATATCAAAATTAATTTATTGCCTGTTTCAGATAGATATATTTTTAAATGAGAGGTAATAAAAATACTTGTCTGAAAATCACTGACTGAACAAGTCTTTATTCGACTAGTTTCGCCTTTTACGGCATTATCAAGAATTGATATTCATTAAGTATTCTTGATAATGCCGTAAAAGGCGAAACTAGTCGAATAAAGGATTGTTCAGTCAGTGATTTTTAGACAAGTATTTATTATTACCTTTCATTTAAATATGAACTATCACAGAGTTAACTATGTCAGGGCTTCGTCAGATTAAATGTTTGCTTCAATGATTTCAAGTTTTTTCATTGGTAAAAATATCATTTTTTAATACTTACTATCCCATTCCGGACAAAGACAAATCCAAAAACAAAAAAATTATAAAAAGCGGTCCAGCCGTTCTCAAGTTACAAATGGTGTAATAAACGTGTAACACGACCTCAATATGACATTATCGACGGGTAAAACTGATTGAATAACTAATGTCCCTACTAAAATAGAGAGTTTGGTGGTAGAAGAGTGGAAATTTACAGTTGTATGTATTCTTGATACCAAATCATAAAAAATTGAAAAATTAAAAATTTGCTAAAAAAAAAATTTTGGATTGGACTACCCTTATCACTTAGAGGAATGAAAAAGAAAGCTATTGAAAGATGGGGGTTGGTGGTGGAAACTGAAAATTTAAATAATAATAATAATACGAAATATTTCATCAAAAAAATTGAAATTTAAATATTATAATGGCTATTAAAAAGTAAGAGTTGGTGATAAAATAAAAAATAAAAATAAAATTTTTTTCATATATTTAGAGTTGGATCATCCTTATCATTTAGGGGTAGAAAAAATAGATTACGACCAATTCTCAGTTCAACCAAGTATTCACAAAAATTTACATAAGCATCGGTCCAGTCGTTTCAGAGAAGTTTAACTACCTCCACTGTGACACGAGAATTTTATATATCAGCTAACATTTATATAACAACTAAAATTTTTTGTAAACAATATTACACTCTCATCTTCAAAATAAGTGAAAAAATGTTATTTTAAAAAATATTACAAAATTTCCTCACCTCTATACAATGGTTACAAACACTACAGTGAGAACACCTTGGTGGCCTATAAAATTTACATGTAACACACCACTTCATTCGCACAGTTATGCCATGAATATCGACACTTTTATAGAGGGGTGCCCTGAAATCATCTTCTCTGTCTTCATCGGGTGGCGCTGTAAAAACAAGAATTTTCGTGGAAAATATGTCATAATTTAAAAATCTAAACAAATTATCACCAATTTCCTCACAATCTCTTTCTTAAAGCTTCAATAACACTTTTTATATTATCGTCTCTGTTAATGGGTGGAAAATATGATAATATACCAATAGCAAGTCAAAAAAGAGAAATAATTAATAAATTACAAATAACGGTAATATAGCATAGATGTGATGAACTGATCAGGAAAATACATTCCTGTTTTACTCTGACTTTGAACCATCATGGTTTTTGACTAAGTTCCACTTATAAGTTCCCAATTTCCCAAAAAGCATGTTATTTCTTAAAATAAATTATCTCGTTTCATTAAACCCATAATACAATTAGGAAAATTGTTGCCTGTTTTGAATTTTTAGTGGAAATTAGCTAATTGTTTAAAGTATACCATTATAATAAATGACAAGCACTTGTTGAAACGTTAAATAATAAATTAAATTTAAAATACTTGAAAATTTTTGAACAATAAGTGAACATTGTTATTACTCTTGATATTTGGCTAACCATCTGAAACATATATAGGAACATATGTAGAGATGTTTGAGTTAATATTGTTATTACTCTCGATAACCACCCGAAACATATGCCGGTATTGCCACAATGCCGATGACTGGCAACAAAATTGTGGATATTGACCAAGCCATAGGTTCTTAAAATTGGAATTTCTGAGAGAAAATTCTTGTGGCAGTTTGAAATGTTGATATGTTTGAATTGAATATACAAGAAAATGGAAAATATAGAAGCCAAATAATTTTTATGGGTTCAGTAGGCATCCAGACGTCCTCAATGTTATTTTTTTTTTTTTAAATACAGAAAATATATTTGAGGCACTGCACTGTTAATGCACAATATTCTTGTCATCAAAAATTGATAATTGAAAAAAGTCAGCTAATTTGAGTGGGATCTTTTTGGATTAAAATTTTAACTGCTCACGCTATAACAGCGCACTCTTATATTAGGACTGAGAGGTCCTAAACGGTCTCACATTTACAATTACGCTATAATTATGGTCACTGGTCACTCGCACTTATGTACAACATTCAAGGTACCCTGGCAGATAGAAGAATCCTCTCAAATGGGCTTTTTTTAATTATCAGTTCATGATGACAAAAAATATTATGCATAAATCTTGAAATGCCTCAAATATATTTTTAGTATTTTTGAAAAAAATAACTTTGGTAACGTTTGGCTGGATATTAAACCCATTTAAATGATCTGGCCTCTATATTTTCTATTTTCTTTTATATTCATTCACATATCAAAATTTCAAACTTCAAAGGATTTTTTTCCTTCAGAAATTGCAATTTCAAGAAGCTTTGGCTTGGCTGATATCCACAACTTAGTAGGCATTTGTCGGCATTGTGTTTAGATAACACAGAAAATGTATTAACAAATTCACTAGGTGCCTCAAATACCTGCTCAAAAATGTCTGTTTTAGTTTGTATGACTTTAAATTACGTGTATTCTTAGTTATTTTTATTTGTATTCTTATGTTTTTATTGTTACTTGTCCTATACATTATTTATTGTCAGAAAGGATCAAATAAAGATTATTATTATTAATCTTCTTATTCTATCCAAATGAATCAAATAATGTGACAATTGGCACATTATTTATCAATCAGAAATTAAAGGCTAATCTATGATAAGGCACTAAAATTGGATAGTTCAGAGGAAAAAAATTAATGCAATGTTAGTTTCAATATCATTGAAAATAAAATGTTCCTGCATCATGATTTGTCAAAGGCAAATTCAATTTTTTCAGGGAAACACAGTAATTATATTTGCATAACGTTTAACAACAGTAAAATCCTACAGGGAAAATGAGAAATGAGTAAAAAAAGACGCAGTTGATTGAAAAACCTAGAAATTCTATTTACATTTCTTGTTTTTTTTTTGTTCACATATTTAGTAACAACCTAAGTACTCTTTGTTTTTATGAGGTTTTAAAATTTTAAGGAATTTTGAAAATATTTAAGTAATGAAATTTTGTAGAAAGTGATAGAAACGTTGCATTCATTTTTTGGAACTATTTAGACATTGCACACTGACATCGCATATTCAACTAAAGCAGATTCTAATATTAAACAATCAATTAACATCAAATAGAACCAACTTTGATGTAAGTATATGAAACTATTTGTATTAATTATAGGAGCCAATAAGAGATTGTACATTGATTTCAAAAATTTACTTCAGATAGGTTGGTATGTACCCTTTGTGCAATATATATTCTAGAAACAAAAACTGTGAAATTCCTAAGAATTAATAATCATATATTACTGCAATTTAGGTTTATAATGAGAAGTCAAAGTAGCTCCAGTTGGCTTTATTGGATTATATTTACAATCTATTTGTTTAAAATGTAATTTAGTGTAATATAAAAAATTTTAAACTGTAAGTAATATGAAAAATAATAAAAGGACTTATTGTTCTCTAAACTCCCTTAAATTTAGTGTATTGCATAAAACAAGTGTGGCATATAAAATCATTTAATATAATTAAAAATTATTTTTATAAGAATTAGTATTTTTTTTCGCTGTATTTACTCTAGATTTTATACAAGATATACTTACTTACATACAAAATAAAAAAATATCTTAGTTATAAAATTTTTTATTTACTTTAGTCTAAACATAAATTTTTAAGTCTAAAAAAGTATATGTGGCCAAGTAGATCATTGAAAACAGTTTTGGATAGCCATTAATAAAGCTACAGTCTCTAATTTACAAATATATCTCATTTCTTACAAATATTAGGATTATGAGGAAAAACTGCAGTGTATGCAGAACATCCTTAGGAAGACAAGAACGTATGCTTCAAAACTTCTCAAGAAATGAAATGATGTACTAATCTTAAACATGGACTTGAAAAGGCAATGAAATCAATGAATTTTTTAACAAAACAAAAATGAATCAAGAATTTAATAGTAATTAATTTATAATACATCATTTATCAATCTCACAAATCAAAAAATGCAAACATGCATTTCAACCAAAACAATACTGATAACCTGATGAGTTTTGGGTATACCGAGTTTTGTTTGACATGTTAGAAACATGTATGAAATATGTTTTCATTGATAACATTTACGGCATTATAAACTTTCAACATTTATCAAATATGAAATGAAAAATTGAAGGTACCAAATTGATCAACACTTTGTATTGAGATATCAATTAGAAAACTGCTCCATATCGTAAATATTGACAATTTTATAAAAAGTATTACAACTTCATTGTGAAATTATGTAGGTCAATCCTCAAAGCTATGGTCACCAAAAATAGACCTACCTTTAGGTATGACTCCAGGATCCATAAAAGTAGCCAGAGAAAAATTAGCTATTACAACAAATGTGAGAACCCCTTGATAAACTGGAACCCATGGGTAATTTGGTAAATAATATCTTGCTCTGGAAAAATAGTTTAATATTTATATATTCAGATAATAGGTTAGAAGAATGTATCATAGCGCAGAAATTACTTACGGATAGTAGAAAAACAAAACTGTGGCAGAAATAAGCAATGTCCAAGCAAAAGTAGCCGGTATATATCGGGTTTTCACATCGCACTTTGGCATACTGCCTTTCGGTATTGTGATTTACAACTGTTGTAATTTCATGTCCAATTAAAATATTTTCATTAAGAAACCAGTTAAGAGCATGGCAGAAAAAACAAAAAATTAACAGATAATTTCGAAAAAGATATGAGAATTGTAATTCGTGAGAAAATATTGTGGAAAATGAAATATTACAATCTGTCAAAACGGACTCCTTCCCCTTCACAGAAGTCAGATTGACGGAATGAAAAAAGACAGATAATGACATATGTCTAAAACACAGAACACAAGTATTATTTGTGGCCTAAAGAATCGAAAAGAGTACGTTACATTTTGTGAATGCAAATGCAGACTTAAAATTTTAAAACCACTATACCTTTATCTGTTTGGTTTTAAGGAAAGCTGATTGAAAAATAAGCTTAGCAAGTTGTAATATACAGCTTCTGTCATAGAAATTTGAAGTCGTTGATTAATATCATGGAAGTAATACTACTTTCAATTCGATTTCTGTTCAATTCAATTTCTTCAACTTCAAACTTTAACTTCAATTTTCTTCTGAATTTTTCTATGAAGTCAGAATACTACTACAAAGACATCCAAATGCAAAGATAATATCGCTTACAAAAGATCGATTGTACTAATTTCGGTTGTACTATTACTTATATTAGAATGGTATATATAATATTAGCAGGTTTCCTGCGCAAAACTGACACGGAAATCACATAAACCATCATATAACGAACTGTTTCTTTCTTGGTATTCTACACTAGGACTATTGTACATTACTATAGCTCTTTCTTGATCAATGCGCCTTATTGAAACAAATCAGCCCGTAGAAATCAATTCCACAAAATTATTATTATGTTCTTTGAGGCCTTATAACTAATATATTGTATGTTGAACCTTATAATTTTCTGATGTTCCAGATTTTGGTTTGGCCCTCCATAAACCATCATGATCAACACTGTTTTCATAAATTCATTTGGGGCACAGGCTAAACAAATTGAAGGTGATTCAACTACCACTAACTTCATTAACAGTATAACTATTTTGGAATTCCCTGCAGATTTGAGCATAGAAAATAGGGTTGTTTAATATATTACCACAGCCTAACTCTACTTGCAAGCCATGAACATAGACTTGGCAACGCCGCATCTGCTCAATCCGGTAGACCGATCGATCTTCGAACAACCGTCTACTGCATGTTAATAATTGCCTTTTCAGGAAAATTTTCAGCGAAACGGTACTTTGTATAAAAAAATAGTTTTAACAAAAATTGTAGATTATACAATTATCTATAGAAATTAATAATACACTTTTTTTCTAAGAAGAACTATGTCTGAGTTATAGCGATTCAAATGTTGTTTTTTTAGTATGTACACTAACAAGTTCACTTTATCAATTAGAATTGACAATATGCTATAAATTTCATTATTTTTCATTCTCAGGTGAGAGTAAGTTTAATACGTCAATTCCTTTAAACCTTTATTGAGATGTGTACAGTAATTTGGATGGTAGAATGATTCTGATATCATATTTGTAACGAGCAAGCAAATTTTCCAGTTGAGACTATCTAGTTAATTTCAGTCGTAAAAACCATTTTAAATCATTAGGAGACAGTTTATTTTTATTGATGAAAACATTTACATGCATATCTGAATCTACTAAAATCTGAATAATAATTTGTAAACTGTTTATTTGTGAACATTCAGTTACGTTGGATGGAAAAACTAGAGTGTAAAAAAATGCTGTTAGTTTCAAAAGTTTTTATATACCACAATTTACATATTAAAATCTTTCTTTATAATTGGATGTTAAATCAACAAAATTATAAATTGAATCTAAGTTTTCAAAGGCTTCATTTAATTTCTCACAACGTTCCTTCAATGCTGGTTCTTTCAGCTGGATATTCTCTTTGAGAGTGGACTGTTTTTGATAAGTAGGGCTGAATAAAGAAATATACTTGGCACTGCATTTAAATTGAGTTTAACTTGATCAGTCTGGCCTTCTTGCTTTCTGTTGATCAAACAATGATGAGCAAACGGTGAATACCTTCTCTAGTAAGTGCTTCCTCTGGAAAATGTTTGGCACAAACTACAGAATATTTTGAAGGGGTCCATGATACCCTAGGAATATTTTTTAGTCATTGATTCGTTAGATTACCATCCTATGGAAAACGAAATACAGAAACTGGTGGTTCGCCGGCCTAGAGGTAAGTTTTGTAGTTCGACTTGTATCCAGGCACACAGCAATGACTTGGCATGTTAATTTTTGTACTAATATCAAGAACAAGACCTATAAGAGATTAGTTCTAAATAACTACTAAATCTAACAAAAGGTAAGTAACTCTACTAATCATAAAAAAGGAACAATTCTATCAAATAATGCTTTTGTTAATGTCTGAACTACTCAGTCATAACAACAGTAATCGGTAGCTATTTACATACAAATTTCAAAGGTATTCCTTAGTCTGTTGCTGAAAAAACACAGTAGCACTTTCTACGCACTATTCATCACATAATAGCACAACAACTAAAACGCGGATATTTGTTTTTACACAATTATGAGATGGTAAAAGTTAGGTATTATTCCTACCTCTCCAGGTATAACCAAAAAAAAGCACAACTTAAAACACAACAGATATTCCTGTTTATATAAGACATTTGCGGGAAATTTCTTTTGCTTGTTCTTCACAACTTCAAACAATAGCACTTTTCACAACTTATTTTTGGATTTGAATGATATTTCTCTCGTTAAATAGCGATTTATTCAGCAGCAATGACCAGAAACCATTACAACGCCATTACAGCATCATTATTTGTGGGTCTTGCTTGGATGTTGCCAGATTTCCTAGTTCATGGCTTGTAAGTAGAGTTAGGCTGTGATATTACAATCGAAATCAATAAAATTTTGTAGAAAATTAAAAAAAATATATTTATAACGTAACCACCATCCATAACTCTGCATTCTCATGCCATGAAAAATAAGCTGAGTACAGTTCCCTCCACCTTTCTTGAAGCTTATATAGTATTATTTCAATTGAACGTTGAGAACCACTAGAAATCAAACCTGGGAGTTTTTAATTTTTTTTAATTTTAAAATTTTTCTTTGGAATCACGAAAGAATAAAACATATAATTTTACATTATTGCGAATATGTTAAAAACTAAGTAAAATTTAATGATTTCCTAGTTTTTATTTATATGTGCCGTCCATACGTAACAGTGTACAGATTTATAGAATAACCAATAAGAAGTCAGTAGGCTATAACGTCAGACGGAGTTCTGATTCTATCAATTTATTCACTTGAGATAAAAGCACGTGTCCTTTTGGCTTGGTTGGTATCAACGTTCTTTTATGTGAAATTGCATCCAAATAAATTAATTGTGTTGTTCTTTTGTCCATTAACCGGGGACAAAGTGAGAAATTGTATTGACCGGATTAAGAAATATGGCTCTAGGTTCTACCGAAAATGAATCTAATAAGAAAAGCATTGATATAATGAAGGAACAGAATGACACTGAATTTCCAGGTAAGGCTAATATTTAGACATTCATAACATTTTGATTTCTTTTGCATGTGTTAAACTATTGAATCTCGATAAAAATTCAATTTGTTTTTCCTAACCTCACCAGCATTTAACATTACGTAAGAGGGGGTAATGGATATTTTAAAACGAAGTTTGAATTTTATATGTAATTCAAAAATTTTTTAGTTAACCTATATATCACCTCCACTCTTTTAATAAATCGGGATTTATTCAGTATATACTCTGGCCTTAGTTACATTTAATTCTGTTCACTATTTTGTTGATGCGGTGTTTTTAGTTGTAGCTCAAAAATCTTATTTAAGAATTATGTTTTAATTCATTAGTGACTGTATTATAACAAAGATGACAATTTAGTAGTTGGGCTAAAAACATTACAAGTGCTCAGTTATAAGTCACAAAAATAAATATGTAGCTTCACCAATTTTTTTTTGAGTTATTACAGGTTTTCAGAATGTTTATTATGCCTAGCTTATAAGCAATCTCTACTTCAGTATTCAATGAATTAAATTTAAAAAATATTCTGAAATATTGTTGATAGTATGTGGTAAATTATATCAGGTATTACAATTATGCTCATTTTAGTTTTCAATATAGACATGCACAAGTTCAATGAAAAATGATTTAAGTAAAACTATTTCAAAATTCATATATAAGTATTATAGTTCAATATGATGATATAATTCAGGGTGATGGGTAATACAAAATTTTTACCAAAAGTTCTCTTCTGTCACATTGAACATAGAAGGTATAAACGGTTAAACCTTATGTCATCAAAATAACATGAATGGATACATTTAAAATATATATATATATATATATATATATATATATATATATATATATATATATATATATATATATATATATATATATATATATATATATATATATATTTCAATATATGTTATATGTTCTTTCCTTTAAATTATCATAAAAATATTTTGGCATAAGACTATAACTGAATTTATGATAAGTATTAAACAAAAAAAAAACTTTTTTATGATTTAATCATCAATAAGACCAAGGATAGAATTGTTATCTATTTGAAATGGATTATATCACATAACATTCATTTTATTACTTAATTATCACTTCACATTATTTGGATTTGCCAAGTGAGGGTATTATCGTACATTGAATAAAAGCAAGTTCGCACTTACTTATTTCAGGTCGTTTAGAAATCCACTTTCTTCTATTTGCTGCTTTCAATACACTGATATCTGCATTTTAGGTATAAAACATACATGATTTTGAACCTATATATATATATATATATATATATATATATATATATATATATATATATATATATATAATAAAGGAATTGCAAAACTACAAATTCTTCATACAAATATTTTTGTTCCAGATAAAGGTGGTGATTTTGATGCAAAAAATAATGATGTTCTCATTAGTGATAAAGGTGAGTAAGAATTAGCTGTAGGTAATCCCCGATAACAGTGGAATAAATATGTAATTATAATGTTTAAGAAGTAATTGGATTATTTTTAAAAATTCAAATTAAAGTTTCAATTGTAATTTTTAATAAACTCTTCAAAATCATTTTGTAAAATGGTATTGTGGTTGTCATTTCTTTTAGTAATCAGACTATTTAGATTATTGAAACTTTGAAGAATAAGAGGTAAGACAGTAACTTGTGACTGATGAGAGAATTGAGTGTTAATTGTTGGGAAATTGTGATTATCATCAGCCCTATTTCTTATGACACTTTTTTTGTTATTGACATTAGGCTGTGATCATTTTATATTTTGTGTTCATTTAAAATAATCTGTTAAAAACATAATTAATTAATGAATGGGAATAGTTAACTAAAATATTTCTATGTAATAATTTACAAATACTATAATTCAAACATTGTAAATTCCTAATATATATGCAATAATATCAAATTGAATTTCAACTGTATTTTAATACAATTTGGTATGATTTATACAGTTTTCTCCATGTTTTTCCTATTTTAGAAACTAAATTGACCAAAGATGTTGAAGAGAAAGAAAAGGATGAAAGTGAGGAATATAAAAATAAAGATGATGTATATATTCAGGATGTTGGTTTTTCTGTAAAAATTGTGGCCCCTGGAGCTGAGCCTTTTGAAATCCAGGTAACATCTTGAAACAATATTATTTAACAATTATATTCATTGCACATATATATATATATATATATATATATATATATATATATATATATATATATATATATATATATAGATATATGTATATATGTATATGTATATCTTGTTATTCTGGTTTAGGTATCCAGCATGGAGTTAGTGCAAGAAATTCACCAATTGCTAATGGATCGAGAAGATACCTGTCATCGTACATGTTTCTCTTTACAACTCGAAGGGAATACTCTTGACAATTTTGCGGAGCTAAAGAATATTGAAGGTTTAAAAGAGAATTCTAACATTAAAGTTGTCGAGGAACCCTACACAATGCGTGAGGCAAGAATTCATATTCGCCATGTTAGAGATTTGTTGAAATCACTTGGCCCAGCAGATTCTTATAATGGTGTTGAATGCAGTTCATTGAGTTTTCTGAACACTGTTACCCAGGGAGATATTTTAGGTAATAAGTATTCTGGTATTTATTAATTATATAAAACACAAATTTTTCAACTGTTGTGCTTTGAGTTTTTCAAAGTTTGTGCTTTGAGTTTTGTTGTGCTTTGAGTTTTGTGCTTTTCAAAATGTTTCATATGTTCTTTGAAAAGTTAGTTGAACACATATTTTATTTTCAATGACAACTCTGAACTCATTTCATTGAAATAATATATTTCTGCTATTAAATTCCCTGATAATTTTGTATGAAATCTGTTTCTCTGGATTGGTCAATTTATTGGGAAACATTAACAATATTTTGTAATAATTATGATTTAGAAAAAAAAAGAATGCGACCAGAAAGTGTAGATTGTACGCCTCCTGATTACATAACTCCAGATAGCAAAGACCGTCCTCTGACAGCTCTGCAGCCCCAAATGAAAGACCAAAAGGCACCACAATGTGTTAAGGTAAGTGTTTTTCAATCATCCTGTGCTTGAGACATCAAGAATATCAGGTTCTATTAATACGAAATTATAGAATTTAAAATATATTTTCACTCAAATTGAATAAAATATATAATATATAAATTTTAAAAAATAGTTTATATTTTGATTAGTAATGTATCATAGGTTTATACTACTGTCTAAAACAGGACAAAGAGAACCAAAAGTAGGCATTTGTATAGATTTGACGATTGGACTATATATTATTAATATATTTTATATTCCATTTTAAATGATGAGCAAATGTTTTGCTTTTTAAAACTACAATTTTGATTCACCATTGATAGGAATATCAAGCTAGAATACTGCCGATAATATTGTTTCATTCAATATCAGTAGTTGATCTGTGAGCAGTTGATTCCTTTTACATTCACCATGAACAAGTATTTGTAATGACTTACTTTCCTTCTAGTACTATTAACCTTTATACAACTTAAGCTTGTTTTTCATGGCAAAGTTTCTGGGCTGTATTATCTCAAATGCATATTGTTATATATCCTACATCATAGATAACTACTAATTTTACTGTAGGTTTCTGAAAAATTAGGTTTGAATGTTTTCACATGTTACTTGATGTAAATTCATTTCAAAATTGAAATGGTAATGAAATATGTTTTTCTAGATTAACACAGTTATATTAAACAATTTTGTCATACGTTTCACATTTACGATGACATCTTTTAATGTTAGTTGTCAGTCTGAAAAGCCATCGTAAAGCATACTTCAAAATTAATAACTGAGATTGAATTCCTGCTTAGCTCTTGGTGAAACATGATTAAATAAAAATTTGAATCAAACTCTTGGCTTAATGTTGCACAAAATTGATAATAAAAATGTGTAAATCTAGAAAACACTGTTTTTGTTGGCTTTTTTAAATTTGAAGAAGTGGGAATATTTCACATTTACTTGAAAGTATATTAATACAGTAATTCAAATTAACATTTACATTTACAAGTTACATATAGTAAACATGTAAATTCATTTTAGGTTCTAACAACTTCTGCCTGGAATCCACCTCCAGGAAATAGAAAAATACATGGTGATTTAATGTATTTATATGTGGTAACATTAGAAGATAAACATTATCACATATCCACCTGCTCAAGAGGTTTCTATATCAATCAGTAGGTGTTTAATTCTATATTGTAGGAGGATATTATATATAAATTGGGTACTTTCAGATCAACTGCTGAGGAGTTCAATCCAAAGCCTTCAACTCCTAGTCATCTCTGCCATTCATTAATTGAGCTACTCAATCAAATTTCTCCACAATTTAAACGAAATTTTTCTCTACTTCAAAAAAAACGTAGTCAAAGACATCCTTTTGAGAGAGTAGCGACGCCATATCAACTGTATGCTTGGGCTGCTCCACTTATGGAGCACACTGTTGATGCTATCAGGGCGGAAGACAGTAAGTATTGGTAATGTGATTAAAAAACAGTTACATTGTCAGTCTAATCAAAATATTACCTATATTTTGAGTCTTGAAGATCTTTTGATAAAGGCAATGTTTATAATAACTTTTATTGCAAGTTTTGAAATTTTATTTTGTATATGGTGTTGAAACAGCACATTAAAATGTTGGACATTATACACTGTATTAACAGTTTACAAATTGCATCATCTTTAAAGGTAACAGAAGATACATTTATTAAAAAAAGATCTACTTTTTTTTTATCAACGGTGAATATTCATTTCAGTTAGCTATGTTCTATCATTAGGTTCATTATACAGTCTCATCTTATGTAGTATTGGCTCAGAGGACTCAGTACAGCTACAGTGATAGGTTCTGTTATAGATCGAATTGATATTCACTGTTCATAAACTGAAAATATTTCGAATACATTGATTGAATATGCGTTTATTTATTTTTTTGTAGCTTTTTCTTCAAAGCTTGGGTATGAGGAACATATACCTGGCCAAACAAGGGATTGGAATGAAGAACTCCAAACAACTCGTGAACTTCCTAGAAAGACTCTTCCTGAACGCCTGCTACGTGAACGCGCTATTTTCAAGGTTCATAGCGATTTTGTAGCAGCTGCCACCCGGGGTGCAATGGCAGTTATCGACGGCAACGTAATGGCCATAAATCCGGGAGAAGAAGCTAAAATGCAAATGTTCATATGGAATAATATTTTCTTCTCCTTAGGATTTGACGTGAGGGACCATTACAAAGAGCTAGGTGGAGACGCTGCCGCGTTTGTCGCACCTGTAGGTTTATATTTAGTTTAATGATTTTAATTTTCTATTTTCAACTGCTTTTTATTCTGACTCTGTGAAAGTTTTTATAAATTAATGACAGTCAATAAATTTAATTTAATAAAATTAATTAAAGTTGAAAACAGTAAAAGCTACTATCCTTAAATTTAAAAAACTTTCTATTGCTAAGAGTCTGGAACAATAATGATAAATATTTGACAGCCTCTTAGAAATGTAAACTATATCGGTTGACTGTTTAATGACATCTGTATTGAAAGTTGAATATGAATATATCCATTTTATTCAAATTTATATATTTGAATTTTTCAATAAATGTTGATCACCTTTCATGAATAATTTTTCAAGTATATAATTTCTCAAAATCTGAAATTACTATAATTCAAATGGGAATGATAGATTGAAAATAACATTATTCATTTCAGAGAAATGATTTGCAAGGTGTTAGAGTATATAGCGCTGTTGATTTACCTGGTTTGTACACTTTGGGTACAGTTGTCATAGATTATAGAGGATTCAGAGTCACAGCACAATCGATTATACCTGGAATACTAGAAAGAGAACAAGAACAATCTGTTGTTTATGGTTCCATTGATTTTGGTAAATCTGTATTATCTCATCCAAAATATTTAGATTTGGTGAGTTGATTTTGATGATATTAACCTGGCCTTTATCACTTTGGTTTCTTTTTTTTTTGTACAGCTGAACAAGGCGGGCCAACAGCTGAAGATTCTTCCTCACCATGTGATCAATGACAAGGATGAACCAGTGGAACTTTGTTCAAGTGTTGAGTGTAAGGGAATTATTGGAAATGATGGACGACACTATATTTTAGATCTATTACGTACTTTCCCGCCAGATGTCAATTTTCTAACGCGTGAGTTAAACTTTCTTATTTAATGTGATCAGAAAATACTTTCTAAACTGTCATTCACTTGGCCACACACCCGATATTCATTTCTTTCTTGGTCATATTCTATAATTTACAATCAATTATTATTAATGAGTGCTATATATTTAAAATTTGTTGTCAACTCGCTCTGTTATGCTGTTTAAATGGTGAAATGCTCTTCTATAAAACGTATAGTTGGCTGTTGACATTTATCCAGGATAAATTAATGTATCAAATTTCATGGAGCTACCATGATACTTCAGAAATGATTGCAATTTTGAAATAATTACTATTCTCAGAAGGAAATTAAAACTCACTACTTTTAATTCTTAGAAAAAATTTCCATTTTTAAATTTCATATCTATTTTTATTTAGTGGAGAATGACGAACTATCCCGAGAGGTTAAGCTGCTTGGTTTTCCAATAGAGCACAAACATAAATTGTGCTGTCTTCGCCAAGAACTGATCGACAATTTTGTCGATTCACGTTACATGATGTTCATAAAGTTTGCCGCTTATCACTTGCAGCAGTTGAACTTGAAAAAAGGAGATGATAAGCAGGATAATACTAGAATTATTGATCCTGATGTTAGTGGAATTGACAATAAGGATTCTACAGTTGAAAATAGCAAAGATAAGACGAAGGAAAAGGACACTAAAATCCTCAAGAAAGGTCAAATTGAAGAGGAAGAGGCAAAAAAAATTGTTGAAAGTGTAACGGGCACAAGCAAAATTGAACGTGAGTGAGATACGTTTTATAACATTTTGTACCTTATGTGTTATACAAACATTGTGAATTTAACTTGCAGATTATAATTTTAAGGATTGTGACTCTTATCAAATTATATCACGAATATTATATAGAGAATTATTAATCTCTAAAGTTGCTAGGTAGCATAATAAAATATCCCATTTTTAGTGGAAGAAAGTACCAAAGATATCGTAAAAACTGCTGCTGTGGCTGTAGGCTCATTGAAAGAAACAGAATTTGATATAAGGTTCAATCCAGACGTTTATTCTGCTGGTATAAAGCATTGCGATAACTTGGATCCCCCAATTTCCAAGCAAAGGCAATTGGTTAAGGATGCTGCTGAATTTCTTCTTACTGTGCAGATCCCCACTTTTGTAAGTTAAATTGATTTAGGAATTCTTAAATGATTATTATAATATTCATATGCAAGTTTTGCCTCGAATGAATTCTCGCTTCACCTTTGGTAAAACATAATTAAATATTAAATTAAACACTTGGCTTAATGTTTCACGATTATTTTTTAACAATATCAATTCGTCAACATGTTTCGAGCGTGAGCTCACCTTCAAGAATATAATTATTCATAATTGAATTGAAGACAAAATTGAGTGTAATTAAATTCAATGGACGATAAATCTACTCTGTGATAGTTCATAATTAAATGAGAGGTAATAATAAACTTGTCTAAAAATCACTGACTGAACAATTCTTTATTCGACTAGTTTCGCCTTTTACAGCATTATCAAGAATGAATACATATTACAAAGACAACCTATAAATATTTTGCAAACTGGTTCGGACCACCTAGAATAGAGGTGGGGGTTTCCAAACTATCAGAGATTTAACAGCGGGGAATGGTTTAGGTCTAACTGGTCATTAAGAAGATCGTACTTATCGGATTTTTGAAGTTTATTTATTTCCATGGCTTCCAGGTAGTTCATTTTAATCCCTTTTTCACAGTAATGAAGTATCTTAGGTTTGAAACAACTTGAGATCTTATGTCCTGTCGACTCTAGATGTTCCCGAAAAGCAGATTGTCCGTTTTTTACGTGTTCTTTTAGCCTAGTTTCAAAACATCTTCCGGTCTGGCCAACATATGACGACTTACATTCTTCACAGTCTAACCTATAAATTCCAGACTTCTTCATTGGCTCGGATTCGGACAATTTGTTATTAAAGATCATTCTATCCAATCTACTGTCTTAAGCATTTTCAAGTCACAGTAGATTGGATAGAATGATCTTTAATAACAAATTGTCCGAATCCGAGCCAATGAAGAAGTCTGGAATTTATAGGTTAGACTGTGAAGAATGTAAGTCGTCATATGTTGGCCAGACCGGAAGGTGTTTTGAAACTAGGCTAAAAGAACACGTAAAAAACGGACAATCTGCTTTTCGGGAACATCTAGAGTCGACAGGACATAAGATCTCAAGTTGTTTCAAACCTAAGATACTTCATTACTGTGAAAAAGGGATTAAAATGAACTACCTGGAAGCCATGGAAATAAATAAACTTCAAAAATCCGATAAGTACGATCTTCTTAATGACCAGTTAGACCTAAACCATTCCCCGCTGTTAAATCTCTGATAGTTTGGAAACCCCCACCTCTATTCTAGGTGGTCCGAACCGGTTTGCAAAATATTGATAGGTTGTCTTTGTAATATGTATTCATTCTTGATAATGCTGTAAAAGGCGAAACTAGTCGAATAAAGAATTGTTCAGTCAGTGATTTTTAGACAAGTTTATTATTACCTCTCATTTGAGTGTAATTGTTGTTCTTCAATAATACTGAAAATGATTATATACTTTGAATAATAAAGAAATATATATATATATATATATATATATATATATATATATATATATATATATATATATATATATATATATATATATATATATATATATATAATTGTAATTTCTCTAGATTCGAGACTGTTTAGATCATTCTTCAGCACCCATGGATGGTTCAACTTTGTCAGAATCAATGCACACCAGAGGTATCAATATAAGATATCTTGGAAAAGTGACAAATCTATTGGGCAAAGTGAAACAATTAGAGTATTTGTACAGTATAGCTGTTGGGGAGCTTATTCTCAGATCAGCAAAGCACTTATTTTCAGTTTATCTGCAGGTAAAGTCCAAATTTTGGAAAAAAACCAAAAGTGATGATTAAATTACATGAATTTCAGGGTTGTGAAATGATGAATCTTTCAGTTGCTATCTCACACTTTTTGAATTGCTTCTTGTATTCTGGAACAATGACAAATACATCACAGATTGTTGATGAGGTGAGAAATTTTATATTGCAATTATACAATCTTGTAAAACTCAATAAACTTTACAATATAGTATAGTTCACATAAGGCATCATGTGTTGACATGTTTGAGCTCGTCGAAGAATTTTCGCAATGTTTATTGAGTTGTACAAGCTGAAACACAAACGAAATTGAATGCAAAGGACAAGCACCCATCTATGCGTTCTGCATGAACTTTCCACGATCTCTAGATCTCATTATTACGCCATGGCAGCAGCATTTATCCTTTTAAAAGATTTTTAAATTCGGTGAGTTTATCGCAGAAAAATTTTTATTAAAATAAAAAAATTATGAATAAATAAATATCGATATAGCTCACATAAGTAAACTTGTCCTCTGCAGGAGATGTCATTTATTTGATTCTTCTCAAACTTTTTATCACTATGTACATCTGATCCATAGAATAATTCATTACGTACTGAACAGAATATAATAGCTGAATATTCAGTTTCACAGCCGAAACAATAAAAAACGGAACAAACGTCGTGGCCGATCTAATCCTCTTTCTTGCAATGATAGCAATGAATGGGCAAGTTTGACACCAAAGAATTTATGGAATCAACTGAAACAAGAAGCAAAGTCATACTACGATTTCGATTTGACGTGTTCGGATATTGATAGTGCCATAGAAAACTATTGTCTACAGAAAATATCTCTACTCAGAGGATTTTGCATCAAAACTGGTATTCAGATACTTTTAAGGGACTACAATTTCGAATCAAGGAATAAGCCTATCTTCTACGAGGAAGATATACAGAATATATTTCCTATAGTAAAGCACATTAATCCCAGAGCTACAGATGCCTATAATTTCTACACTACTGGTAAATATACAATTTCATTTCATATAATACATAATATTTCATATGTATAATTTTAAAATTAAATTGTTTATTTTTGTAGGATTTTTAAAAAATTATTTTCTTTAATGAATTCGAAATCAAATTTTTCTTCATAAAGATAAGTTACACAATTTTTTATGTTACTTTTTTTTTCTTTCATATAATGAGATTAAATTTATCGTTATTGCGCTTATATTTCTGAAGCTGTATATGTGATTTTGATAATTCTTTTGAATGTAACATTTTCAAAATTTTTCAATGTTTTTGTGGTAGAATATATATATATATATATATATATATATATATAATAATTTTGAGGGTTTATAGACTCTATATTTGTAGTGGTACTCTTTTCTCTTCATCAAGCTTTCGCAATCTACTTTGTTGCTTCATCAGTGTTATGAGATTGAACAATCATTAAACTTTTTTATTATATCTTTTTGATTTCTTCTGACTAGGTCAAAATAAAATTCAGCAAGGATACTTGAAAGATGGTTATGAACTTATCAGTGAAGCTTTGAATTTATTAAACAATGTTTATGGTGCTATGCATCCTGAGATTGCGCAGTGCTTGAGAATGATTGCTAGACTGAATTATATTATGGGCGAACATGCTGAAGCTTTGGCTTACCAACAGAAAGCTGTTCTGATGTCAGAAAGGGTTAATGGAATCGATCATCCATATACAATTACTGAATATGTAAGTAATGAATGTTAATTTTGAAATTATTTCTTTGATAGTCAATTTCATTTGAGATTTTTATTTTAAACTACAGTCATTAAAATGTCAATGACCACTGAACTTTTCTGTATTATATGATTCTCAATAGGTATATAATATTTATTATCAAAAATCATATACTTTATTTCTAATATCATTCTTGGATTTTGGTTTCATTTTATTTTAGTGGATTACTATTTTTCTTTTGTATAATGTAAGTTAATTTTTATTTGGTTAGTCAAAAATTATTTTTCCCGTTTATATTCAAATTTGTATTTGTATACATATTCAATTCTAATGTAAAATTGACTATAGTAGCACAGTATGATATCGTAGCACACAACACACAGTTTATAATTCCGTGGCAGTAAAATTGGTTTGAAACTATAATATATGCAACACCCATTAAGATTAAACAAACTGAAATTAATTACTTGCAACATAAATGTTTAAAAATATTTTCATTAAAACCTAGTCCAGAAAATTTGTGAATCAATTTTTCCGCTACTTGGGTGTATAACAATGATATTGGGAATAAGAATACTTTTTAATGCGAACAGTAGCTACAATTGAACTGTTTGAACAAACTAGTTGAGTACTCGAAAAATATATTCTTTTCGATAAATATTATTCAAGACCTTTTCAGTTGAATATTTAATCTTTGTTGCAGGCTCATCTTGCCTTGTATTGTTTTGCTAACAGCCAAATTTCCACTGCCCTCAAATTATTATACAGAGCCAGGTATTTAGCGATATTAGTCTGTGGCGAAAATCATCCAGAAGTGGCCTTGTTAGATGTGAGTATTCATCAGTAAAGTATTTCAATGAAAGTGTTTCCTAATTATATATACATAATACTAAACGCTTAAAGCTACTTGAGTTACAGAATTTGTAAACGAACGATTCGAGCGTTGTTGGGAGCTTCGAATGTCGTAATGTCTTATAAAAATATAAATCGTCTTATAAACAAGGAAATATATTCAATCGTTCATGATTCATATCATTTTAGATACTGTTTCATTTAAAATTTGCATTATCGTTGACCATGTAAAAGGTATATTTCTGCAATTCAGTATGCAATGTAGATGTGGCATCAAAATTAAGATCTGCCCATTAACTAGTTATATTTCTAATTACAGAGCAACATAAGTCTCATACTTCATGCTGTAGGAGAATATGAACTTTCTCTGCGATTCTTAGAAAAAGCATTATCACTAAATATCAAATATTATGGATCAAAGTCCATGAAAGTTGCAGTTAATTATCATTTAGTTGCGAGGACACAGAGTTGTATGGGCAATTTTAGGTCTGCTTTAAACAATGAAAAAGAAGCGTATACAATTTATAAACAGCAAGTAAGTATTTTGTCTTAGGAAAATTTTAATGAATAATATCATAAAAATTAGTTTTAATGAAATTTATAATATATGTTTATATATTTATATATATATATATATATATATATATATATATATATATATATATATATATATATATATATACAAATATTTGGATGTCAATTGAAAAAATTTAAATCAAGAATATTTGTGGAGATTTTATGAGTTAAAATATCCGCAAATATTAATCGGGCAAGAACTAACAGAGTTCTCATTATATTTTGACAATTCTGTATTTTGTTTTTCAGCTTGGAGAGAATCATGAAAAAACCAAAGAATCGTCAGAGTGCTTGAAGCATTTAACACAACAAGCAGTTGTGTTACAGAAAAAGATGAATGAAATTTACACAGGAAAGAACGGTTCTTCCCTACCACCTATCCAAATACAACCACCTTCAATGGGATCAGTTTTGGACATGTTGAATGTAATTAATGGAATACTATTTGTCCAAATCAGGTGTGTTTTTTTGCAATATCTTAATTGTTTTAAGAAAAAAAATGGAAGTATTACTGTAATAATATTATATATAATATTGTCATGATGCTGCCGAATGAAGACTTAATAGAAAGTTGTTCCGCGAATTCTCATGGAGCATTTAGATAAGTTGTGTAATAATTGTAGTAAAAAAGTGATTGATTATGTATAGTGTGTAAAATGGTTTGAGTATTTTTATCCTTCGTGTATGATACTGTCAGCTACAAAAAAGTTTACAGTTTGTATTCACTAAATAAAATTTCTGCAGATACATATATAGTGAACATTTGGTTGAAAATCGTTTCTTGAAAACCGAAATGAAGCATTTAATCAAATCATAATGGAAATGCAATTGTCTTTAAAAATAATGTATTACTTAAAGAAAAAATACCTAATTTAGAAGAGTTCATAAAAAGCAATTCTAATCAAACTGTGATACCGCTTCACAAAACATCTGTGGCCTTGTTGGTTGATGAACCTGATAAGGCTAGCGAAATTCCCAATCATAACAACCATATGGCTATGATCTTTGGCAACACTGAATTTTTGAATAAAGAACATCAGGACGGACATTTTAAGCCCTAGTATAATAATGGAACAACTGTCAAATCCAGTAATTGTTTTTAAAAATATTCCTGAAGCATCTAAAGCTTCCAAAATTACAATGTTTGAGAAGGAATTCAGGACTTCAAATAAAGGTCTGGGAAATAAACATGAGGACTGCTGTAGTTACAAGCTTTATATTAGGAAAGTTGCAAGCAAGTTGCAGAGAAAGATAATTTGAATTACCTTAAAGAGTCGCTCTTCAATATATTGTGTCTCTAAATCTCCCATTTGGTATTCAGCTGTTTTACAGTCCTACAATCTGTCTTGTTTCTTATCGATGAAGCCGCCGAATATTTTTAATATTGAATATTATTGACACTTGGTGCAAATCCATCATAACAAAAAATAAAACAAATTCAAACACTTGAACTTTTGATTTTTGCTTTTTATTGTACGACTTGAAGAATTTAATTTAATGAGCAATTAACTTAATTGTGCTATTATTATAAAAGTATAAATCAAAAGTTCCAAGCATTTGAATTTATCTTATATTTTATAATATTAAAGTAGGTTTAATTAAAAATTTCCTTCCAAACTGAAATATACTTTTATTAGTCTTAAGGATTTAATAATAATAAGTCTTTATTTAGCATCAACGCTACTACAAAAACAATAACAAGCAAACTAATCCAGACAGAACCATATATCAACTTATTCATATCAACATAATTCATATTCACAGTTTCAATGTCATTAAATATTTTCTTAAGATTCTCTTGAATTCTTTGATATCAACATTGTTTTTTAAATCTTTTGGCAAACTATTAAACTTATCCAAACCTCCATGTAATACCGATTCATCTCTTAAAGTTGTCCTACATCTTGGTAACCTGAAATTTTCTAAATATCTAACATCTAAGATGTGGCAGTCGTTTACATACTTTGAGTCCTCATGCATATATCCTGGAAGTAAATTATTCCTAATTTTGTATATGAAAACCAAGACATCAAAACATTATTTATCACCCACTGATAATAATTCCAAAGTTTCTAGCATATTTTTAATCGGCGTAAAACGATTTCACTTCAATATTATTATCATTGCTCTATTACATATTTTTTGTATCTCATTTATTTTATACTTCGGTAGATTAAACAAAATAGTAGAACAAAACTGCAGATGTGGCGACGCAATACTTGAAAAGAAGTGACTTTGTGAAAATAGACAAGCTTCTACCGGTTCTGTATATAAAATAGATTTATTTAGATAATTTTTTCATAATATTTTTACAATGTGAGTGAAAATTCGAATGTCTGTCCATAACTATAGCCAAATATTTTATTTCTGCAACATATTCTATTTCTTCAGTTTTGATATTAATATTTACATTTTTTATTACATGATTATTCACATTCAATTTATACTTGCTTTCAAAAACACAAAATTTCCATTTTTAATGTTAACACATAACTGTTGCCGTTAAGCCATTCACTTAATTTTTCTAGATCTTTATCCCCTAAGTTGTCATCCTCAATATACAGCATGGTATTGTCAGCAAAAAATTCCATTTTACAGTATTCAACTACCTTAACAATATCATTTATGTACAGCATAAATAGTATGGGACCCAACGTCGTCCCCTACGGATTTCATTGATTATAATAATATATTTAATACTGAGAATTAAATAAATTTTTGAAAACCAGGGAATATTCTGCTTGAAATATATAATTCTCAACTATGAAACTTTTCAAAGATAAACTGAAAAAACATTCTGTTACAGCCATGAAGACATAGAACATTTCAAAGCAGAAATCGAAAAAAGGCAGCTTATTGAAGAAACGGAAAATCAAAAGGAACCTAAAATTGAGGGCATTGAAAGCGGCTAGTAGTGTTCATTGTTGTTAGCGAGAAATTTTAGAACTTTTTTAGTTATTCTTAGTAGAACTTCATGGCAGATTTTTGCAGCGTTCACTGAAGTCAAAAGTCAATATGATATAAATTTGATGTTAATTCGATATATATTGTCATTGTTTTTTGTAATAATAATGAGTTGAATCGAGTTATTTGTTAAGCAATTTTGTTATTTGCTTATATTTTTGTTAATGCTGAATGAATAGTGGAAAATTCTAACCATTGTTTCTGTCAAAAGTTCATTCTATGTAATTCAGAAGTTTTTGAATGTGATAACAGTTCAAATTGATTTAAAATCCTCTCATTCATGAGCATAAATTATGTTAATTTTTTAGAGTGCAAATTCAAAGTACAAAGTCCTTTTTGATGAGTTGAATATTTATCATTTAAGAAAACATATTTCAAATAATTTTTCAAAATTATACAAAAAAGTAAAAATATAGTTAGATTCAGTTTTACTTAAGTTTATTAAATTGCTGATGAATGCGAGTTCCAATTTTTAAGAATTTGAGGTTACCTAGTAGCGTTTATCTGAAAGATCTCCATACAGATGAAAAAATCAAGTGTACGTTGCAAAATCATTATTTTATGTGCTACTATTATCAAGTGCAATATAAAATTGTTATGGCACTATTTTCTAATGTCAATTTTGTTATCAAATGAGTAAAATAGAAATTTGTAGCCATTTTTTCAATGTAATAGCCCTCAAAAGTTCTGTAGCAAATGGAAAATTAAGAGATTTGAGGTAGAAATTATTGGAACTCATAATTCGCCAGCTTTGAATCTCTAGCCTTCATCTATTATCAAATATAAACAAATTTGTTGTTGAAAATTGTTTTTGATTACATAAAGAAGTTGTGTGAGCAGTAGATTATAATCCTACAGGTCATCCAAAATGCACTTCAAAGATGAAGGAAGAAACAAAATTTAACAAAGTGTACCGAACTTGGGAAAACTACATAGGAAAATAAATGCATTTTCGAACTGAGAAAATAGTGTTTCATTAACAGGGCAAGAACTGAATATTGGATTTTTGATAATTAACTAATTGCGTTAAAGAGGGATTAATGATCCTGATAACTATGTTGAACTGTAACCATGATCAGTTTCTTTTTTGGATAAATTTCCTAATTTTGAGTACAAAATATCTATTTTTTTTGTTAAACAGTATTCAAAATTTAATATTGAGTGAACGAATAAAATTTCAGATGAAGGTAGAATATAAGAAATTAAGAGATGAGTTCATTAAAAAATATTTCCAATTACTTTGACTAAATGTTCTTCTAAAAGCTATTTTTGCATGATAAAAAATTATAATTCCAAAGTACCTGCTAAATTAGTTTATATGATTTTTTTCATTTATACATAAAATTACAATGCAACAGTTTTCATAACTCAAAAATGTAATTCCTATCATGAAGATGCAAGTAATGGTTTTACAAACGTCTCCAAAAAAGATTCAATATAAGATAGAACGGACATTTCTTATTTGCTTTTGACTAAATACCAAAATTTATCTTGTACATGATGTATGACAAATATGTAATACTTATACAAGATAGTTTTATTAAAAAAAAAACCAACTGAAAAAAATCATTTATTTTTCATCATATATTCCCAACAAAATCATTGACTTGAATCTGATGTATAGAAAATTCAAGAAATGGTTAATGATTTTGAAATATGATCCAATTACCACATCGTATGGAAATTTGAAGTTCGTTTTGTTCAATAAATATCAAACTAGTAGTTGTCTCTCAAACCATTTCACTAAGTTTATTTACTCACAAAGCAGGTTCAGTTTTTATAAAAGTGAAACTGCTCATTACAAGTCTGTTATTCAGATACCTTCCATTTTATCAATCAGATGATTTGGATAATACAGACTGCAAATGATTTTAGCTTCCTTTAAAAAGACTTTGGCCTTCTCTAACAAATATCTGCAATTTATTGAATAGAAAAAAATGTATCATTATATTAATTCTCACCTTTGTGTTTTTGAATAACTTTTAACATTATCAAGACTTCTTATTAGTGATAACCCTATTTCATATAAAAGTTGCCCCAGTATTTGAGCATTTTCGCCAATCCTGAGCTTCTCGTTTTTTAACCAGCATTCAAAATATGTTATTAGCTTAAGTAATAATCCTGCAACATTTTTGAAGTATGCATAAATTTTTTTTTGTTCATAGCAACACTAAAAATATTGCTTTTGTTGGCTAAAATAAAAATCTTTTCCAATTTCAACTAGAGTCCATAAAGAAAAATTTAAACGTTTATCATAATCTTTACCTGACTGATTTTTAATTAATGCCAAGAGTTGATCTTGGCATTAATTAAAAGAAGTTAAAATAAACAATAATATGACTTTTTATGAACATACAAAACACAAAATAAGACACCATATGTGTAAGAAAAAACATAACTTTGATGTGCATACTTTTTTGAATAACAACGTTTATCAACATACATACATAGCTACTAGTGGTTCGCTCTGTGCACATAATGAAACAATATATGACTATTATTATTGGAAAAAGCAATTCGCATTTATATCTGAGCATGAAAAAAATATAGCAAGTGTTCTAACTCTTGTTGGTACCTTTAGTTACTTTAAGTCACATCTTTTGTGTTATATTAACATTTACTTTCAAAACGCTGAAACAACAAAATATCTTAAGTTTATAAAACTAATTGAATTGTGCAACTTGTGATAAAAATCACATTCTACAATCTTCAAAAATTCAGAAATCTTCAGAACTAATTTATTTGAATAACAGAAAACGTTCAGAAAATTAGTCAAAGAGAAAATAAAAGATATATATATATATATATATATATATATATATATATATATATATATATATATATATATATATATATATATATATATATATATATATAACTTCCAAGAACGTTTTGGAAATCTTCTAGTGGAAAATCTAGTATAGGTGTATACGTCTAGTATAAATGAATGCAAGTTTTGAATTTGCCGCCATTTATGCAGAAATATGTTGGCAACCCTAAAATACAAATCGACAGTTCATTGTTAAAATTTTCTTCCGTTGCTTTCGCAAATCATCAATCTTGCAAAAAAATTGAAAAATTCATATCTTGCATTAATTTTGGGACACTTTATCTTAAAAACGGCTTTTCATTTAAAATTTCAGAGTATTTCGTGATGGCAGTTCGTTATAATTTCCAAACATCGATAGAGTGATATCAAAATTTTACTATTATGCGGTGCTTTTATTTTATGCCTATGTAATTGTGATACCTGTGAATAAACAAATACCTGTTAAATTGCACCACTATTCAGTTAGCAAACGAATACCGAGTGATTCTATTTTTTTGTCATTCAGTCGTGCTTATATTCTATGTAATATTATTGTTTCATTATGAATATTAAGAAACATCAAGAATCACACTCAGCAATAATTAATATATGATTTATCAATAAATAAATATTTTGATTATATCAATATGAAGCAATGTGATTTATCAATAAATTGGGCTGACCTTTCCGTGCATAAAACTCGTATAGCTTATAATAAGTATCTTGTAGATCAACATGCGTCTCACTTAAAAACTGTTTCCTTTGATTTAAGCAATACAATAACAAATCTTCGTCTACTTCTCCTGTAAAAAATATCTTTTATTATAGTCTATCAACTAGTATAGGCATACTTCATTTTCAACATAAAGTTTAAATAATATAGGCATTATCAATTCTACCTTCAAGAATGATCTGTATTTTAGAATTCATCTCTCTGAGCTGAATTAAATCAATTCTCGACTTACAGCTATCACAGTAGCAAAAGCTTTGTGTCAGATCTTCGGCAATATTATAACCGCACTTCTTGCAAATTAAGGTATTGAAAACATCCTGGAAAAGATACAATTTAAAATTGTAAAGTTTGTTTTATATATATATATATATATATATATATATATATATATATATATATATATATATATATATATATATATATATATAAATGATAGTAATTGTTTTCTTTAATTAATCGATTAAATGTTTCGACTTATGAAGCCTTTTGCACTCTCAAGACTTTTAAAGAAAAAATAAATTTAAACAAAATCATTCAGAAATTTTCTTTTCCTTTTTTTCAACTCACTGCCTATAACATGCTAAGATAAAAACTTTCAAATCTTAGAAATTGTTCGTATTTATATTCAAAAAAATTTTTTTTGTTAAATATAATTTTTGAGAATATGATTTTACATATCTCTCCTTTTGATGAATGGAAAGAATATCTTCAATCCATTTCTTTTAAGGAATCTTTTGTTCATAAGGAACAAGTGGTAAATGTGTATATTTATATCAATTTGTTTCATGTATTAATAATTGTGTAAGGATATTCTGCAATTATTGTCTTCTTATTGCAAGTGCTTGTTGACTGGAGAGTTGTTACAATAATGTATTAAGTAAGGAGTTTTGATGTCTGAAAAATGCGCATGTAAAAACTTATATACCATTTCTTGGGTTTGATCAGAACAAATAACACACTTGCATTCAAAGTTGTATAAATCAAGCAATTGTTTCTGCCTCTCACATCTTCTCATTGCTCTGTAATGTATACCATAGCAGTTGAATATTTCTGTTTCCTTTTTTATATCATTGACAGCTCTGACAACTATAGTATCACAGATGAAACTGGAAATTTGAAATATAGGTATTATTACACGAAATATTCTAAGAGAGATATATATATATATATATATATATATATATATATATATATATATATATATATATATATATATATATATAATACTTGTGTCTACTTAATAGATAGAAGTATGATTATACACTTCTATCTATTAAGTAGACACACCTGATGCTTTGTTTTTTACAAGTAATGAATAAAATTGGAAATTAACTTTTATGACCTAAAGTAAAGGTGGTAAAAGTGAATATTTTTATAATAAAAATAGGCTTACTAGTTAGAAATATTAGGTTTACATGAATGATTCATGAGACTGACAGAAGGAAAAATTCCACACGCAACTGACTGTTTTTCAGTAGGCAAACTGAAATTTCCATCGATCCAATTCTCAATCACAGTACTGTTATTTTCTAGTTGTAAAATGTGTTTCGTTATACAGCTTCCCACGAATTTCTGTAAATTATGTAAATCCTTTTCAGGACAATGCGGTTCTGCCAGGTAGGATTGAAAGAAATTTGTGTATTTACTTAGATATCTCACCAAGATGGCTGAACACTAAAAAATTTCAAGAAAATTGTTAATTAATCAGCAAAAATTGTATATATAATCACTAAAAAACTCACAACTAAAGCTGACATGTTGATTTTATCGATATGATACACTAAGCTATTGAAGTATGGATAATTATTAAATTTACTTCCAAAACAAATGTTGTTTATTTGTATTCCAGTACTATTTGCATTCATTCCTTTACAAAATGCTTTGAAGGCTGGTAATGTTATTCCAAGATGATACCACATATCTGTTTGCATTCCCATGCACTCATATTTATGATATTCATTCCACGATTGCTCTTTACAAGTCGTATCACAAAATATACAACGAACACAAGAATCACAACTGGAATAGAATCAAAAGTGTAAATTAAATTACAGAATTTATTGTTCAGAAAAATTTTTCTCAATTTAAGAATTTGTTATATAAATTGAATGTTAGTTAACAATCAATAATCTTTAGTTCGCAAAATGCTATATTTTCCTTATAGGAATTTTATTTAAAAGAAGCAATGGTGAAAGCCTACCATTGACCTTAACTACTAACTTCTTCATAAGGTCTTCATGTAGTCTATGGAAACTCTTATCAAAATTTAAAACAAATCAACTAAAATGCTGAGTGCAAATTTTAATCAATCTAAAAACAAATAAAATAGTATTCCAAAGAAACTAAAATACTTCAATAAAATTTCATGTTACTTACGATATGCCACTAACAGTTTGTTTTAAGCAGTGGTAACAAATTTCAGTATTAATATCTCGTGTTTCTACATCAAATATCAAGCTGAAAATGAATGCCTTTTCCAGAAATAAAATATCCCCTTTAGAGATATTTTCTTTTGCGACAACATGCCTTCTTTTGAATTTGTTGTATCTGTGAAATGAAGGTGGCTGCATTATTTCAAATATTAATTATAAAACAGCTCAATACTTATTTCTAATAACTAAGAATTACTCAGTAAGTAGAATAGAAAATAGTAATGCTGAATTAAACTAAGAGCAATTGAAGACATAATAAATAATGCACTTAATAAAGAAGGAAAAATTGAGCTAAATAGCTTTAAATACCGGCATGAACATAACAGAGCAAACCAATCACAAATGTGTATAAAATTTTATCTTTTGTTTCTTGTCAAGAAGACTAACGGATATTTTTCTCATGAATTTCAACCATTCCTGTTCTATTTATTATCCCGCCACTATATTGTGAATAAAAGAAATATTGATCGAGTAACAGAACACTTAGCACTAGTAATAATCAGTCTTGTGCTTACCTCAGCTCTATCTTAGATGAAGCATAAGCGAAATCAGAATTTTCTTCAAAATCAAGGTTAGATACAGAGTCATATACAGCAGTGGAAACTGTTTTTTTGTCATGTCCTTTCCACTCTTTCAACTTATTGAATTTTTCAATATATCGATCTAAAATTGTAAACATAAGAATTATGTTATATATTTATTTTTATATATATATATATATATATATATATATATATATATATATATATATATATATATATATATATATATATATATATATATATATATATATATATATGTGAATATCTACCCACCTTGTGATATCAATGACACATTTCTGAATAATTCACTTATTTCATCTAAACAAAGAGAGAACTCATCTTGTCTCTTTAATTCTCTCAAACAGTCAGCTTTTCTTAACAACAATTTAGGTTTTAGATTTTTTGGATAGGTAAATGATGACAAGCATATATTAATATCTCTTAAACTGTCCTACAATATACAAATTGTATCTTGATGTATATCAAAAGATAAGGATTTATTGGTTTGTCAGTGGGCTAAATATAATCATTTTTCCTAATTACACAATATTTCACTACTGATTACCACATTCAATTGTAGAAACTTACAGATAAGGCTTCAGTTAAATTTCTTAAATTGAACATTCTAAAATATCACACTACATGAAGCCACAACCAGAGCCTGGTAGCAGCTTCATAACCATTTGTTACAAAGTTAATTAAGTTTAAAAAAACTGTAAAAATTTTTCCGCAAACAAAATAATAAACAATTATACTGGTGGAATTTTTGACAATTTATGAGTGTTTTAGAGGTTTTTTCATGATGTAGGAAGATGTACTTTTTGTTAAGACATCTATTGAACATTTTATCTGCAAAAGTTCTTCAATTCCTTACTTGCCTTGCTTATAAAATAGCTCCTTAAGCACACCACACCGTATAATAGTAAAATAAAATTAATGTAGGTGTTCATATAAATTATTTTTCTTTATGATATAATTTCATTGCATTTCAGTGTTACCTTTATTGCTACCTTTTTTCCCTATTTTAGTTTCAATAATTTCTATCTTTCATTTTCTAATTTATCAATTCATTACATAATCCATGTGCATTACACAGATATTTAACATGTACGTTTGAATCTAATTTATTAATTTATACATTGGGTTCAAGTACATCATACTTAAACAAATCTGTTAAATATGTAATTTTTTACTCACTTCATAATTTTTTCTTTCAAATGTTACAGCTGACCTATTAGCCAAAGCTAACATATATTCTTCCGACAACGGTAAAGCAAAACACAAACTCTTTGTATACAGCTGTAAACTCTGCTTCAAATTATTCTCACTAAAGAATGTATTTCCCTGTTTACGATAGGAATTTGAAGTAATCTGATTTTTCAAAACTCTACGTACAAATTGATTTTCTATCCAAACATCAATGGCATTTCTGGAATTCAACACAATTAATTTTTATTTCAGCAATTACTAATTCAGTCGTAATAAAACGAATGTCTTACAAATTATAGTTAAAAAATTCACTAAATATATCAAAAATGGATTTACTTTCAGATATATTATACTTGAGCTGATAAAATTGAATTAAATTTTCAAGGCTTTCATCCATATTTTACAAATATAATCAAATAAAATCAAAGAAATAGACATAAAACTATGAATATACATAAAAATAAATATTTACAAATACCATAGAATATATACGATATTTGCCATGTATAGTAGAAGAGAACACAGAATTTCCTCATTTTCTTCTTCTTTGATCTTTCAACCACGTGCACAGTTGCGTGATCATTTACACAATAAACTCAGTAATCCATCAGGCCCGTATAACTGCGAATCTAAAATTAATCATCAATACCGGGTGGAATTGTTGGGATGCCTGTAATCTTGATTTGATTTAGATTAGATTTTTTAGATTAGATTAGATTGATATAGAATCCGCGAGGAATAAAAAGTAAGTCTTGGGGGATGTATAGCATGTGCAAGGTATCCTTAAACATAACATTGTATGGATACATATGTTACGGCTAAAGCCCGATATTGGCTAATGTTAGGATTAGCCGGCTAAACCTAGTTTTATCCAAAATCGCTGAATAAAGCTGTCGAAAACATTTCTGAAAAGATCTCCATTTCAAGCGATGTTTGGTACCGATGCCAAATTAGGACTCTGTACAACATCACTAGCGAAAGAAGTTTATTTTAATATTCGGAGCAAAGAGGAAATCATGAAAATGATTTCCTCTTTGAGGAATGAGGAATTCGGAGAAGAAATCATGAAAATTTACAAGAAATCAATTCACTCCGTGCAATGCTGAGCTCGTCGAAATAACACAATAAATATTAATTTCTGTAAAAGTTTCTTTTTAATATAACTCCAACTTTAACCAGAGAGGTTTGGCTATTGTTAGGTTTAGCCGAATAAAGCCCGAAAAAATCATTAGGTATTTTATAAATTAAATCAACTTTATCCAAAATCGTTGGATAAAACTAGCTTTAGCAGGCTAAACTTAAGATTAGCCAAATTTTGGACTTTAGCCGTAACACATACATTATCATAATAATGGGGAAAGGAAATTAAGGAAGATAATGATGCTTGTAAAACTGTTAAAAATATTGTTCTAAGAAGCGATATATATATATATATATATATATATATATATATATATATATATATATATATATATATATATATATATTATTATAATTCAATATTCTAAATAGTTATATAGTTATTATACTTCTCCATAGCATTAAAATGGGAAGTTATTATTCAATTGAATTTGTACAAGGCGTGAGTAGAATTTAGAATCATCATTTTGATTATTTATACAAGAAAGAAAATGTTGAGGAAGATTTCCCCTTTCTCCACATTCACACAAGTCGCCGTTTTTTTACATGAATTTTGTAATGAAACAATATTTAGAATTTTCTCTCAATTTTAATACAAATACGCATAACGACGTTTCGAAGTACTACTTCTTTGTCAAATGCTGGATTAATACTGAAGACAGTATTAATCGTTAAAATAATATTTGTATAAATTTACTAGCTGACCCGGCGAACTTTGTACGCCCATTTATTTTTCTCTGAATATTTTTCAAAAAGCCGGAAAGACCTGTTCTACTATTTGTGCTACTTTATCTTGTTTTTAATATTTATCCCGTGTGGAGCCAGGGACTTACCTACTTATTTACGAAGGGACTGCAATACTTCCTGTTATTTCAAATCATTCGAATTATCAAAAAATTCCTATATTAACAAGTTTGATATATTGAAAGTAATTAACCTGTTCGTTCTATAGTTGAACGGCATTCCTAATTTCGTATCAAGTCCCATATACCTCATCATTAATTAATTATATGAGATATTTGCTGGATATAAGTCAAAAAATGTTCAGAAGATACTCCATTCCCGGAAAGCAATGAATATAGTAACTCTGGTGGATGGCTGTACCACAGCCTAACTCTGCTTACGTAAGTAGAGTTAGTTATCACTTTCAGCCACAGCCTAACTCTACTTACGTAAGTAGAGTTAGGCTGTGGCTGTACCAAAAGCGTTTATTTGAATTGACTCTTTGCGCAATATTTCATCACATCATTGGTAGTATTTTCTTATCAATAACAATTAAACTTTGCCTTGCAATATTGACACACAACGTTCGTTCATTGGTCCAATATCAACGATTTGCTGTGAACTGTAATCTATTTCAACATTATAATTGAATGCTGGTCGATGGGATTTAAACGCAACCTTTTCATATTGTTAATTTTGATTCCATCGATTCCGTTCAACTTCATCTCGTCAGTTTAACTTGCTCTTTTATATCTTCGACTTGCTGCAGTGCGACTTAAGTTTGTACATCTAATAGCTAGCATTTTTAAAAACGAAATTTCAATTGTAAATTAAAGAAAACTATGTATTCTTCTTTATAATCAAATATACCATGTACTATGTTAGTAACGCGAATGTTAGGTAGTCTATTCAAACTTACAAAATTTTATATTAAATTGACGTTTCAATATTAGTCGTGATAGCTCTAAACTAACCGAAATATATGATAAGATATTCAGTTTTCTTACATCCTCTTTTTGAGAATTAATAATTATTTCTTAGTTATATTATTAATTAGGAACTTTAACAAAAAATTGTGAAATCGGTCCCGCCGTTGACTCTAGATTTTAGTTACAAAACGTTTGTATGGGCTGTATTTGGGATTTCCCTGCAATTATTCGAATGTTTCTCGCCGTAAAAACCGTCCTTGGGCTTCAACGAACATTTTAAAAAAATAATTGGCAAAATTGGTCCAGGCGTTGTTGAGTTATGCGCTTACCAACACATTTTGCGATTAGATATATATATATATATATATATATATATATATATATATATATATATATATATATATATATATATATATATATATATATATATATATATATATATATATTTTTATATTATATATATATATATATATATATATATATATATATATATATATATATATATATATATATATATATATATACGAGTATATAAATGAACAGAGGGTTAATGCGAGACAAAGTACCTACTATCAAAAGAAGAAATCATGGGTATATGCCGCAATTATAAACCAGCCGTTGACACGTGTTTCGAGATTATTGGCCCTCTTCAGAACAGCGTAGTCAAGTTCAAGATGTACGAACCTGGAGATGCACTAAACAAATGAATATCACTGCAAAGGAGGTCATCACTTTCAGTGCTCCGCATGAACTCTTTGGTTTGGGAGATTTGGTCATCGCTTCACCTGTGTGGAGACTATTTAATCTTTACAGAATTTCTAACGTAGAATTTGAATGATAAATGAAAAGAGGTTCAAAAGTAGAATTCATTGGATTTCACCTTGAACTTGGATACGTCTGAAGAGAGACAACAAGCTCGAAACACGTGACAAGGGCTGCTATGACTTGAAGTACCTATCTATAATAATATGCTATATAAAATAAATTAATACACCCATATGGCTTAAAGTTCATACACCTCAAATTGGATAAAAAAAGAAATTAATTCAAGAGATAAAGTACAACAAGGTTTATTTGAATTATAACATTATTTCATTTTATCAATTTGATTTCTTTCAAAATTAAGGCCATCAACATAATTTTGATTAGGGGAACAAAATGAATTTTTCATGAATACATATCAAGAAAAAGCGTTTTTATTTGGGTTATGGTAGTTGCATTTATATGACGCAAGTCAGATTTTTTGCTTCAGTTTCAAACAAAATGCTTGCTCTACTTTTTATTTTTGCACTGTTGATGCTGAGGTCAGAATGCTATCAATTTGTTGAGAGAATAGCTGAAGTACCTAACGATATCAACAGAGAAAATAAAACACGTGATCTGATGCTGATTTTTCCTGGTGAGTTAGTAAAATAGAATAAAGAAAAAACCAGCTGGATTAAGCAGTGGTGAGATCAAGAGGTGATACAGTATCAACTCTCGATAATAGACTAGTAGGTAGCTCGAAACACATGCCAAGTGGATAAAACAATTTTTGTGGAAATTAGCCAAGTGTGTTGAATTATATTCATTTGCACATATATTCTTTAGTAGAATATATGTATGTATATATATATATTCTACTTTTATATATTTTTATGTATTCTTTGATAGACACAAATGTTATGAAAAAGTGTAACGTTTGTGTCTACATTCGTTTATTTCACCGAGCTGAAATATTGTTGCGTCTCATGAGGTGTTTTTGATAAATTTCTTCGTTTCTACTGTCAATTTTGCCTAATTTATGATTAGAAAAGTTATTCAAAAATATTTTATGATAGCTGACCGGGCGAACTTTGTACGCCCATTTATTTTTCTCTGAATATTTTTCAAAAAGCAGAAAATACATGTTCAACTTATTTGTGCTGCACTATCTTGTTTTTAATATTTATCTCGTGTGGAGGCAGAGACATACTCAATTACGAAGGGAATGCAATACTTCCTGTTATTTCAAATCAGACGAATTATAAAAAATTCCTATATTAAGTCTTTTGATGTAGGTATTGAAAGTTATTAACCTGTCCGTTCTACAGTTAATCGGCATGTTCTAATTTCGTATCAAGTATTTGTCCCATATATCTCATCTTTAATCATATGCGATATTTGCTGGATATAAATCAAAAAATGTTCAGAATTTAGTCCATTCCCGGAAACCAATGAATATTGGGCTCTAGTGGCTGTACCAATATCGTCTATTTGAATCGACTCTTCGCGCATTATTTTGTAGGATCATTGGTAGTAACTTCTTATCAATTACAATTAAAGTTTGCCTTGCAATATTGACACACAACGTTCATTGGTCGAGTAGCAACGATTTGCTGTGAACTGTAATCTATTTCAAAGTTATAATTTAATGCAGGTCGATAGGAGTTAAACGCAACCTTTTCATATTGTTTATTTCGATTCTATTGATTCCGTTCAACTTTTTTTCGAGCTTGGCGTTGCTCGTCAATTTGACTAGCTCTTTTATATTTTGACTTGCTGCATTGCGAGTACTGCGACTTAAGTTTGTACATAAATAGCTATCATTCTTAAAAACGAAATTTCAACTGTAAATTAAAGAAACTATGTACTCTTCTTCATAATCAATTATAACGTGCTATGTTAGTAACGCGTATGTTAGTCTATTTAAAATTACCAAAATTTTATAGAAGTTTTAATTTTAGTCGTGATAGCTCTAAACTAATTGGAATGCATGATAAGATATTCACGTTTTTTACATCCTCTTTTTGAGAATTAATAATTATTTCTTACTTATATTATTAATTAAGTATTCTTGAATTTTCTAATTGTACACGAAATTTTTAAATTTTTTCCCCTGACAATAACAAACACAACAAAAAAAAATGTAGAGTCATAAAATGACTCTACATTTTAGTTAGAAAACGTTCGTATGGGAAAACGAAATGGGCTGTTTTTGGGGTTTTCCGGCAATTATTCGAACTTGTGTTGGCGTAAAAACCATCCTTGGACTTCAACGAACATTTTAAAAAAAGAATTGGCTAAATTGGTAAGGCATTGTTACACATGGCTTACCAACACATTTTGCGATTCATTTTTATGTTATAGATTTCAAACGTTTCTTTGGGCTGGTGACTTTGATCTAATTAATAAATTTTGTGGTTTTATTTAGTATCAATAGAGAGCATAGGTATGTTCTGAGAATTCTGTGAATTTATCGAAACCTCAACTCCATATCTTTATATGTAGTGTCATGTATTCTTAAGTTTGAATAAAAATTTTATCTGAACTACTGCCTGAAATTGCCTTACGGTAAAAGAAAAAAAAAACAAAATTTGGCCATCTATTGTGTTGAGGAAATCCTCGAGATTACTTCGCACAAAAGAGAAAAATATCTGTTATTTGTTTCTTTGCTTATTTAGGTTGTGAGCCATTTCTGACAGTTTCATTTTCAACAGGTACAAAGTGGTGTGGCGCAGGAAATATAGCCGACAATGAAAACGACTTAGGGGAGTTTCAAGAAGTCGATAAATGTTGCAGGGCTCATGACTTTTGTCCTGAAATCATTCCAGCATATCAGTCGAATTATAACTTAACCAACCCAACATTTTATACACGGTACGTGGCCTTGATAGCAGTAATAACATTAAAAACATCAAATGTTTGTTTTTAAAAACGCACAACTAAGTTGTGCAATATTACAACAATAATATTGCACAATTCTTGGAGGAACGTTGTTTGAATATGTAATTTAAACACATACTTACCTAAAGAATACCACCAGAAGAATAGTTTATCACGCCATCATTGGTTTCGGGCTACTACAGATTGTCAGTAGTATATACAACTCCCATGAAACAGTCTGTCATATTGCTTCGTGAAGGCTCAAAAATATTTCCTGATAATTCAGGCTCATAAGATTGAACTGACCCTTCCAATTTCTACCACCTTGATTCCTTGAAGACAGTTTCTTGTCATTGCTCAAAAAGGAAATCAAATTTCTTCTAATAGTACTAATAGGTCTAAGCAATTATTGTCATTTTGATTGACTATGAAATTCAGTAGAAAAAAGTTTTTCAAGAAAGATTTGTGCATAGAGTTATTAAACAACTGTATGCACAAATAATTGAAGGGTAAAAAAAAGAAATCTTATTGTATTAAATTTAACGATTTATTCAATTCAGTTAACTGTTTCAATTTCCCTATCATAATTTTAAAATTGCAGTATTTAAGTATTTCTATTTTGAGACGATGTGGTTTAATACATTTTTTAAATTCATTCGACTTGTTTTCGATAATCTAAATGTTATCTCACGATGATTTCACATAGGTGTAGCCTTCCCACGAAGAGATGTGCAGTCGAAAGGCTTAATGACTTCAAAAAGATTTGTCGTTTTGTACTAATTATTCTCTAAATAAAATAAAAGGTTACTAATGTCGCTTGGAAATATAAATTTAAGCTTAAATAATAAATTTAACCTTTAAAGTCTAAAAATTGATCTATCAAAAGTATGGTTGATATCCATCACCACATCCCGGTGAACAGACATCAGAGCAATACCAGAAAGTCCCTTGTCTAGACAAGGGACTGCCATTTCCATTGTGAGATATATGTCGGTCTTCAACCTGTTCAGGATGGAGAAAGTTCTTGAAGGCACAACCGTAGACACAGGAAGATTTGCCACAATATTCGATACTCACTTTGTTGGCGAGAAAAACTTTTAATCGCACTGATCAATGGCATCTAATACAGTAGTAGGTTTCTTTTGTACAGAAAAATGACTGTGCCGAATTCAACTATGAGGATTACTTTTACCGACGATTCAACTGTGAATGTTTCTGTTAATAAAAGAATGGTAATCAAATCAGAAGAATATTTGTTTAACCTCTATTGGGTTTTACACTCTGCAAAATTAAAATGTTTAGTTAAGTTATTCTCAATCAGTGAGACCCTAAGCCAAAGTTTAAACTATGGAATTAATTTTTATTTACATATAGCATTGATGGAGTTTTTGAACCTCCTGAACCCCCTTATATACGCCTCGGTAACTTCTTCAAAATATTTTTAATATTTGAAGTGACCGCGAATTGTGTGAATTGAAAAATATTGATGATTGAGCGAAATTAGACTGAAATACTATAGTAGTCGTCTATGTTTTGTAAAGTTTCTTTTGTACATTTTCCATATCAGAAAAAACTATTTTTTCATATGATTTTATGGATTTACCAGAATATTTTAGATTGACTTAATAGTTTAAGACTGGGTAACACTAGATATATATTATTATTATTATTATTATTACGATTGTTCCCCATGAGGAGAGTGACTGAAGTTGAATTCGCAATTATTAGGAGTTTTGCTTCTTCTTTTTTGCCTCCCCTCTTCCGTTCATCTGACCATTCTACTCCAGGTTGACGATTTGACTTTTGCTCAAACTTCACATGTGCGATTTTATTGCGACATTCAATGCGATCTTCGAGATTTTTTATATTGATCTGTTGTAGGTTCTTTTGGACTTCTTTTAGCCACTCTGTTCCGTATTTACTATCCATAATTATATCGAGTAATTTCTCCGGTATTTTGGACTTTTTCATTATGTAGACATGTGCATAGAACTTTGCTCGTCGTTTTCTGATTTCTTTCGTTATCGTATTTGTCTTTTGATAAAGTTCATTCTGAGGTCTTTTCATCCAAATGCCGTTTCTGTTGATTGGTCCGTAAATCTTTCTGAGAATTTTTCTTTCTTGTTTCCTATTTATCTAATTCTTGAAAGACCATCAATAATTATTGTTTCAGATGCGTTGATTGCTTCTAGAAGTATCGTTGTGTTGCAATGCCTCAATTTGGCGCCTCCCGAAATGCACTTTTTGTTATAGTGAGCCCATATTAGCTTGTAGGCCCTTTGGAGCTTAGTAATTCTCTGTTCATTAGCGATTCGGTTTAAACCTGAGGACTGTATAACTTCCCCGAGGTATTTAAAATGGCCTAATTGCAGAATTGCACCATGTTTTGTGATAAGAGAAGATTTATTTTTTGGTTTCCTTTCCAGGTATTTGGTTTTATCATAAGACATTTGTAACCCGAAATTTAACTTTGTAAATAAATTATAACATATAATTTATATTGTAATATATATATATATATATATATATATATATATATATATATATATATATATATATATATATATATATATATATATATACGCTGGTCTGTATAATCATTTTCAGTATTTTATAGATTATCATGTGAGTGCGACAATAACTTCCATCAATGCCTGAAGAATGTGAACAATATTATTTCTTCGAAAATTGGTGTTCTCTATTTCACCATTATTGGTACCCAGTGTTTCAAAAAAGATTATCCCATCAAAAGATGTCTGGAGTTTTCATACATTCTGTAAGTAAAAATCTCAAAAAGTTTATATTTTTCAAAGCAAATTTTAATAATTTATAAACCTATAAATTTTTTTTGTCTGATTAAATTGGAGAAGATTTGAATGATATAATGAATGAAGTATAATATTTTTTCAGGAGACAAAAATGTAAACTTTACGAATTGGACGAAAGCCAGGAAAAAGTTTATCAATTCTTCGATGTACCAAATTACTGAAAAAGATGATGGAGAGTAATATTTTAAGAATATTCATTTTTAATAATGTCCATGTGTATTTATATGTAACCCCAAATCAGAGAATCATTGAATACATATAATGGTAACTCTACTGAACATGATATATAAATTTATTTTTGAGGAATTAAAAAATAAAATTGCAACATACTCATATTCAATTATTTTTAAGTTAACCCCTCATTTCTGGGATTATCGCTATTTATTCAGTGGTTAGTCGAAATTAAGTGTAATGACACAACATATTATAAAGATTTATTAGATGATTTTTTGCATAAACTAATGATTTAAGAAGAATTTTCTGAAATAATTCCAATTGCCTTGAAATCTGGTATTTCTAGAAAACAGTCAAACCAATCCATAATGATTTGCAGCTTATTATAGCTACCTGTGATTTCGAAAATCCCCGAAAAATTCAATGCCGGGCAGTTGAAAGGCAGGTTTCTTCTTATATTTTTCAATGCGATTATACCTGATACTCAATCTGAGTTTCGTAAGGGACTCAGTATTTCTTCCCTTGTTTCGTTCAATGGATAGAGGTGTGATCCACAGTCTAACTTACAAGCCATGAACTAGGAAGTCTGGCAACATCCAAGCTAGACCCACAGAAAGAGATGCTGTAATGGCGTTGTAATGGTTTTTGGTCATTGCTGCTGAATAAATCGCTATTTAACGAGAGAAATAACATTCAAATCCAAAAATAAGTTGTGAAAAGTGCTATTGTTTGAAGTTGTGAAGAACAAGCAAAAGAAATTTCCCACAAATGTCTTGTATAAACAGGAATATCTGTTGTGTTTTAAGTTATGCTTTTTTTGGTTATACCTGGAGAGGTAGAAATAATACCTAACTTTTATCATCTCATAATTGTGTAAAAACAAAAATCTGCGTTTTAGTTGTTGTGCTGTTATGTGATGTATAGCGTGTAGAAAGTGCTACTGTGTTTTTTTCAGCTACAGACTAAGGAATACCTTTGAAATTTGTATGTAAATAGCTACCGATTACTGATGTTTTGACTGAGTAGTTCAGACATTAACAAAAGCGTTATTTGCTAGAATTGTTCCTTTTTTGTGATTAGTAGAGTTACTTACCCTTTGTTAGATTTAGTAGTTATTTAGAACTAATCTCTTATAGGTCTTGTTCTTGATATTAGCACAAAAATTAACATGCCAAGTCATTGCTGTGTGCTTGGATGCAAGTCGAACACAAAAGTTACCTCGAGGCCGGCGAACCACCAGTTTCTGTATTTCGTTTTCCATATGATGGAAATCTAATGAATCAATGGCTAAAAAATATTTCTAGGGCATTATGGACCCCCACAAAATATTCTGTAGTTTGTGCCAAACATTTTCCAGAGGGAGCACTTACTAGAGAAGGTATTCATCGTTTGCTAGATTGATCAACAGAAGGCTAGATGGATAAAGTTAAACTCAATTTAAATGCAGTGCCAAGTATTTTTCTCTATTTACCCCTACTTATCAAAAACAGTACACTCTCAAAGAGAATATCCAGCTGAAAGAACCAGCATTGAAGGAACGTTGTGAGAAATTGAATGAAGCCTTTGCAAACTCAGATTCAATTTGTAATTTTGTTGATTTAACATCCAATTATAAATAAAGATTTTAATATGTAAATCGTGGAATATAAAAACTTTTGAAACTAACAGCATTTTTTTACACTCTAGTTTTTCTATCCAACGTAACTGAATGTTCCCAAATAAACAGTATACAAATTATTAATCAGATTTTAGTATATTCATATATGCATGTAAATGTTTTTATCAATGAAAATAAACTGTCTCCTAATGATTTAAAATGGGTTTTACAACTGAAATTAACTAGATAGTCTCAACTGGAAAATTTGCTTGCTCGTTACAAATATGATATCAGAATCATTCTATTGTCCAAATTATTGTACACATCTCAATAAAGGTTTAAAGGAATTGACGCATTAAACTTACTCTCACCTGAGAATGAAAAATAATGAAATTTATAGCATATTGTCAATTCTAATTGATAAAGTGAACTTGTTAGTGTACATACTAAAAAAACAACATTTGAATCGCTATAACTTAGACATAGTTCATCTTAGAAAAAAAGTGTATTATTGATTTCTATAGATAATTGTATGATCTACAATTTTTGTTAAAACTATTTTTTTATACAAAGTACCGTTTCGCTGATAATTTCTCTGAAAAGGCAATTATTAACATGTAGTAGACCGATGTTCGAAGATCGATCGGTCTACCGGATTGAGCAGATGCGGTGTTGCCAAGTCTATGTTCATGGCTTGTAAGTAGAGTTAGGCTGTGTGTGATCACTTCTGTAGAGCTTCTGGATTTTTCTAAGGCATTCGATACACTTTTGATCATGAATTTCTGTATGCCAGATAGGAATATTTTGGTTTTGACAATAGATCGATTGGGTTCTTTGCTGACTATTTGAACGATCGTACCCAATATGTACTGATTGATGATACTCTATTGGATACTGCAGTGGTTTCGTTGGGGATCCCCCAAGGAACAGCGTTGGACCCTCTTTTGTACCTCTTTTTGTACCTAGATAGCCATTATTTACGATCGAATGCATCTGATTGTTCATTTGAGTATCCTCATTTTCAGTTCTGGTCTCCAAATTGGACTATACATGAATTTATCTGTCGGAACTGAGCCTCTGGATGGTGCAAGAAGTGCTAAAAATTTTGGAATAATCTTTGATTGCCATCTTCGTTTGGAGGAGCATGTGAGGTTGTTGGTGAGGAAACAGCTTTACAGGTCCCAACACTACTTAAGCTTCGCTCTGAGGAAAAACTTTGTGAAAGCCTTGTCTTGTCAATTTTGAATTATGGTTTGATCCTTTTCTACCCTTACCTCTACTCACTCACTAGGCGTAGGTTGCTGAAGAATATTAATCTTGTTGTAGGTTCACATATGTAATACGTAAATATAAAAGAGGGTCGACTATTTATCAAGGAACTTTCTTGGTTGAAGTTGGTATCATTTGGGGTCGACCGTTTTTCGTATTCTGTCATCCTCTTAATATTAATCCTCTTATTGAGACATTTTTGTCTCATTCTCGTCTAACACTCTTAATTTGACGAGTATTTATCGGTCAATCTTCCGTATATGTTTCTCGTTTAATGATGTTCATGTCTACAACTTCATCCCGCGTTCAGGTGGTTTGGCTAGGTTAAAGCGTATGATAATGCATTTCTCCTGAACAATAAGAGTTGATTCTTGCACCCTGTCAATATTTATTCTTATCATTATTTTTTGTTCTCTATTATTCCTTGTTTGTAATGTTGTTTTCTTTTTTCAAATATTTTGTTTCTGTGATTTATTTTCTCTTCCTTTTGCTAATAATTTTTTGGATATGTCATGTATTATTTTTATATACAGAAATTATATGGAGTAGCTTTCAGCTAGACTTCGCCTTTATTTTTTCCCTCTACTTGGGAATAAAGGCAATTTATTTTTATTATTATTAAAATCAGATGGTAAATAATGCATATAAAGATAACATTTACATACCTACCTCTATGGCATTAAAACTATATGATTCAAATTCTAAAGGTTCGTTAATTTTCTCATATTGGTAAAAATTTTACTGAAAGTAAATACATTTTGTCTAAGGTTCAGAGTACTCATTAATCTGTACCATTCACATAGATATTTATATAATATGAATGTATATATATATATATATATATATATATATATATATATATATATATATATATATATATATATATATATATATATATATATATATATATATATATATATATATATATATATATATATATATATATATATATATATATATATATATATATATATATATATATATATATATATATATATATTATATTATATCTATTATTTTGAAAGTTTCTAACAATAACAGGCTTTTTTGATATGAAAAAGTTTATTTTTGTTGAAGTTTCGTTGTTATATTACAACTTTGTCAAAACTAATCTAATTCATTAGTGTTGACAAAGTTGTAATATAACAACGAAACGTCAACAAAAATAAACTTTTTCATATCAAAAAAGCCTGTTATTGCTAAAAACTTTCAAAATAAAATATCTTAAACAGGCAATAAATCAATTTCAAGATATATATATATATATATATATATATATATATATATATATATATATATATATATATATAATATATATATATATATATATATATATATATATATATATATATAATATATATATATATATATATATATATATATATATATATATATATATATATATATATATACATGTATATATTTATATGTAGGTACATATAAAAATATATTAGTAAATTTTGCGTAAGTAAACAAAAAAACTAAATACCCAATATTTGAAAATTGACAATCATCCTGAGGACTTAGTTGATCTCCGATAAGCCGGTCCGTTATCTCTCTGGAGTCTAAATGAGATAAGCCTTGATTAGTAATTTTTTGTTTTCAGCAATGATTCGAGAAAAGTATTAACTGAAAACAGAATTTCAGAAAATTCTGAATATGCCTTTTGTCTGCCAAGGAAAGACTCACCCAACGAACAAAAATTGAAAAAGAGATAATAATGACCACGGACTAAAGAAATAAGGAAAGCTAATTCGAATATTAAGAATTAAGAACGAAAGATTGGACAGAGATTGCAACCCAAAAATTAGAACAATAAATTAAAATTAACACACATGACTTCATGACAACATAAGTTTCACTGAATATATTAAAAACTTTACATATGTTTCGGGTGGTGAACCCATTATCAAGAGTATACAATGTTACTCAATTTAATTTCAATTTTAATTTATTGTTTTTAACATAATGTTTCACCAAGAGATAAGCGAAACCTCCGTGTCATTTACCAAATATAAGAATGAAGACTAATATTGAAATCAATGTTATAATACACTCATCTAACAAAATATTACACATTGACATTGAAATAATCAGAGTAGAAGAGTAAACAAGATCTTAAAGAAAAATAGAAGGCAAACTTGAAAAATAAAAAGAAACATTCAGAAATCAAATTAAGGAACATATTAGGGAACATGAGGAAATCCGAAGTATATTTAAAGATGTAAAAAACCTGAAAATCTTTTCATTATATCAGAAGTAATATTTTTACTCTAATTAGGGATTAAGAAACTTCAGTTGACAATTAAAAAAATTTTAAATTTGAATTAAGATGGTCTGACAATATCAAAATTACAGATACCACTAGTTGCGATCATAAATCGTTTAAAAGTAATGAATGAGAATATCAAAATATTATAAAAAATAGAAAAGCTAAGGCTCGGAGATGAATTCCTAACTGACATTTTCTGAACTCAAAATTTCAAAGTATTTAGAAAAACATAAAAAATCCAATGGATACGTTTTTTTTCAATGGTCAACCTTTAATGGAGCAACGAATCAAAAAGGTGATTCGACCAAATAGAACGTAAGAATTATTGAATTCATTCAAACAACTATTCGAATAACGTACCAACGTAGATTAGAATTCGGAGACTGGAACAGAAATATGACATTGCTTACAGTAAAGGTAGAAAAACGAACTCGAAAACGAAGTGAAATTGGATAGATCTTGGATGTTACTCAATAAAAACGATCCTGGAGGGTTTGAAAGGATTCGGCAATACCTAAATAATGACAATATGAATATCCCATCTTCTCGTCATTCCTCATATATCTTGAAGTAAAGAGGTTTTTCGAAAATTATCTTAGGACATGAAATTATTAGAATGGACCAATAATTGAATAATCCCTTGAATTTTTATCGCATGTTGATTAAATAACCCTTACATAGTACATTATATATTAACTAACACCCTACTATTCTATATGATTTGATTACGTTAACCGTGATGATGGTAGCAGGGTAGTAAAACTCTTTTTCAATCTGATCGAGGATATATATATATATATATATATATATATATATATATATATATATATATATATATATATATATATATATATATATATATATATATATATATATATATATATATATATATATATATATATATATATATATATATATATATATATATATATATATATATATATATATATATATATATATATATATATTTATATATATATATATATATATATATATATATATATATATATATTTATATATATATATATATATATATATATATATATATATATATATATATATTTTGCATTTTGTTCCATTATTGCAATTTCTACCATAATGGTTTTCAGGAAAAACTAAAAAGATATCTATCTTATCTCCTTATCACCGTATAAAAAAACTATATAAACTGATTTCTGTATTGAGATTCCAATATTTGTCAATTTTCCGTTGTATATAATTGACATATGTTTCACTGTATCTACTCCAATAAAATGAAGTTATTTATAAATCTGTTCGTTTTAATGTCATTTATTTGGACAACAAAAAGCGCAAAAATACTAGGCATTTTTATGATGCCTGGTCCAAGTCATTACATGGCTGGTAATACGTTGATGAAAATTTTGGCTGAACAAGGCCATGAAGTAACAATAGTTGCAGTACTTAGTGAAAATAATCCACCTAAAAATTTCAAACAAGTGGTTCTGACGGGTGTTTTTGAAGATTTCATGGGTAAGTTAGAGTTTTGTATTATAATACATATATATATATATATATATATATATATATATATATATATATATATATATATATATATATATATATATATATATATATATATATATAATTATAAATCTACTATATAAAAATAAGTGGGGTTTTCCTTCCTGACGCTATAACTCCAGAACGCACGAACCGATTTCTACGGTTTTGCATTCATTGGAAAGGTCTCGGGCTCCGTGAGATTTATAGCAAAGAAAATTCAGGAAATAGTTCAACAGAAAAGCGGGAAAATCATTTTTTTATACAGCGCCATCTCTGATACATAGCATGTACTACAAACCAAAATTTTAAGTAGATGGCGCCGGTGTGTGATAAATTGTTTGACAGCTACTCATTGTTAGAATAATCTGGAATTGCGGCGACTCTTCTAGATGGCGGTCGTACTGCACATAAGTTTCCACTCAATTTAAACACAATTGATACTCCAACATGCAATATTTCCCGATCCAGTGCAATGGGAAAACTGTTGATGCAATGCAAGCTCATTGTTTGGGATGAGTGCACAATGGCACATAAGAAATCACTTGAAGCACTCAACTTCACACTGAAGGATCTTCAGCGAAATAACAACATCTTTGATGATATTGTTGGCAGGCGATTTCAGGCAGACGTTCAGGCGAATGCTTGCCTGAAGGCATCACCTTTATGGAATAACGTAAAAACATTATCGCTAATCACTAATATGAGAGTTCAACTCTCAAAATGATGACAGTGCTTCACAATTTTCCAAACAATTGTTAGCTGTTGGAAATGGAAAAGTCCCAGTTGATGCGACATCTGGATTAATTACTCTTTTTATCAATTAGCTCTTATTGAAAATGTTTTTCCAAACATTAGTGAGAATTATCAGAATTATGCTTGTTTAAGTCAACGAGTAATTCTTGCCGCAAAGAATGATAATGTACACGCACTGAATTTCACCATTCAATCAAAAATTGCTGGCGATTTGGTGACATACAAATCCGTTGATTCCATAACAAATCCCGATGATGTAGTAAATTATCCAACGGAGTTTTTGAACTCTCTGGAGTTACCAGAATTTCCACCACATAACTTGCAACTCAAAGTTGGTACAGCTGTTATGATATTGCGTAATTTGAATCCACCGCGACTTTGCAACGGTACTCGACTTTCGGTGAAAAGACTTATGCCGAATTTGATTGAGGCAACCATTATTAACGGAAAGTACGCAGGTGAAAATGTATGTTTTCCTCGAATACCAATGATTCCGACTGATCTTCCGTTTTACTTCAAACAATTGCAATTTCCATTTAGCCTTGCGCTCGCAATGATAATTAACAAGTCGCAAGGCCAATCGCTTAGTGTTTGCGGGATAAATTTAGAAAATCATTGTTTTTCACATGGGCAGTTATACGTTGCGTGTTCACGAGTTGGGAAACCATCCGCTTTGTTTGTGTTAACGTCAGACCAAAAAACAAAAAATGTGGTTTACCAAAGAGCACTTCAATGAAACGGATAATTTGCGGACACGTATAACGCTTCTATTCAACTTTGGATTCACTTTCATTTTCTTAGAGAACTTCAACTAAATAACACTTCATTTTTGTAATCGAAATGTATTCATTACTGTTGTGAAATGAAATAAAATTTTTCCTTTTCAAATATAAAACAAAAAAAAATGTTTCTTCATCTTTCAATCACCAAACGAAATGTTACATAAAACGAAGCCATCTGGTGGCGAAACGGAGTTCGCCACCAGATAAGGAACATCAGTAATAGTTTAGAAAAATGAATTTTTTTTCAATTTTCTAAATTAACTGATAAGTTCTGATTATGATTATGAGTATTATTAACTAATTAGTGTTAATATAACATCTGAAGGAAAGTTATAAGTACTACGAAAAGCGCATTATACGCACTATTTAATAAATGAGAAAATTTGAATTGGTGCTTCAGTATAATTTATAAACAAAATAGAAACATTATACAGGGTTAGTTTAAAGTATGGAAACATCTGAATATCTCACAAACGAAAAAAGATAGAAATACGATCTCAACAGGTGTTGTATGGTTGCCATAGGAGCATATTTTCACCTTAAAACAAAATATACAGGGTGGTCCTAAAAATCTTAATGACTGCAATGATGGATTTTTTAAATGGAATACCCTGTATATTTTAACAGTTTATGAATTCTTTTGACCTCTAGAATAACTTTGATACAAGGTACCATATGCCTAAATTCTATGGTTACGCAGATATCGGCACTTTAATTATTGCATACCCAAATTATGTCTGCCATATGTTTACGCAGATCTAATGAACGGCAGACATAAAGACATCATTTTACACATATTGCAGGGTTGCCAGGGAAAATAAAACAAACGGAGGGATAATGAAAAGCGTACCGACTACGCCTCAAAACTTTTATTCCATTAATATTATAACTTAAATCCTAATAATAACAATAACCATCATTTAAAGAAATGAAAAAAAAAAAATGAAACAAATACTACAATAAATGTTCAAAGTGCGAACCATTATTCGTGTAAGTTTACATTCTTTCCTTGTCATCAAAGACTCGTAAAATTAGTAGTTGTATGCGTTGTGTATCGCTAAGATAAGCCATTGTGACAAAGGTGGCTATGGTTTCTAACTAAATATTGGTGAACTGTCATAATTATTTAGTGTCAATCACTTTATAACAATGGTTTACCTTAGCGATACACAACGCATACAAATACTATTTTTACGAGGTTTTGGTGACAAGAAAAGAACGTATGAAGAAGTTACACGAATATTTAATGAATTGAATCCTCAACACGTTATTAATAGATCAACCGTTTGCAAAACTATCAAGAGATAAACAGATACTGGAAATGTTAAAAATTGTCCTAAATCTGTCAGGCCTAAAACTGCTACAGATGATGATACGAAACTAAATGTGCTACTCCAAGTTGAAGAAAATGCTCAAGTATCTTCAAACCAGTTAGCGCTAGACAACAATATCGCTCAGACGTCCGTTATAAGAATTATGAAGTCAGAAAAAATGAAACCTTATAAGATTCACTACAATAAAGAACTTGCAGAAGATGACCCAGACCGCAGATTGCAGTTTTGTGAATTAGTTGAAGGAAAGAAGAATGTTGATGTTAATTTTGAAAAAAAAATTGTATTTTCTGATGAAGCAACGTTTTGCCTCAACGGTGAAGTGAACAGACATAATTGCCGGATTTGGTCTAGCCGTAATCCCCGTTGGATGAGGGAGAGACACACGCAATGGCCGCAGAAAATAAATGTTTGGGCAGGGATTATTAATAACCACATAATCGGACCTTTCTTCATAGAAGGTAATTTAAATGGTGACAAATATTTGAACCTGTTAAGGAATAATATTGTGCCAGCAATAGCAGCCATATTTCCCCATCCCAACAATCCCATGTTACCTTCTGATGACATATGGTATCAACAAGATGGTGCTTCCCCTCATTACACCCTGGCTGTACGTAATTACCTAGATACAGTGTTTCCACAGAGATGGATAGGACGTCGAGGAGCAATAGAATGGCCGCCACGGTCACCGGATTTGACTCCTTTAGATTTTTTCTTGTGGGGATATCTTAAAAATAAAGTTTACAAGAATAAACCACTAAATTTACAAACCCTACAAGCTCGTATTTTGCAAGAGATAAATCTGATGCCACAAACATATCTAAGTGATTCAATCGAACATTTTTGTAAAAGACTTGGATACTGTCAAATCGTAAATGGTTCGCACTTTGAACATTTATTGTAGTATTTGTTTGATATTTTTTTTTCATTTCTTTAAATGATGGTTATTGTTATTATTAGGATTTAAGTTATAATATTAATGGAATAAAAGTTTTGAGGCGTAGTCGGTACGCTTTTCATTATCCCTCCGTTTGTTTTATTTTCCCTGGCAACCCTGCAATATGTGTAAAATGATGTCTTTATGTCTGCCGTTCATTAGATCTGCGTAAACATATGGCAGACATAATTTGGGTATGCAATAATTAAAGTGCCGATATCTGCGTAACATAGAATTTAGGCATATGGTACCTTGTATCAAAGTTATTCTAGAGGTCAAAAGAATTCATAAACGGTTATAATATACAGGGTATTCCATTTAAAAAATCCATCATTGCAGTCATTACGATTTTTAGGACCACCCTGTATATTTTGTTTTAAGGTGAAAATATGCTCCTATGGCAACCATACAACACCTGTTAAGATCGTATTTCTATCTTTTTTCGTTTGTGAGATATTCAGATGTTTCCATACTTTAAACTAACCCTGTATAAAAAGCCATGATAATCCATTTATTGTTTATGTATAACCTAATATTACATATTCATTCTTATTTTCAGCAAATATCAATTTATTCGAGAAACATACTGAGAGCTTAACGTTTTCTGTAATTATACACAGTATATTTGCGAACGCTATGACAGAAAATTTGTACGGTCATGAAAACTTCCAAAAGTTGATGAAGTCAGGGGAAACATTTGATCTAGTCATTATGGAAGATTTTCTGTTTGAAGGAATTAAATACGTTGCACATCACTTTAATGCACCGTTGATAGTTTATAGCACTGTTGATGCAACAGTTTGGATGAATCCATATCAAGGCAACCCAGACTCCCCCTCATATGCACCTTTATATTATTTGTCAACCTTGGATTGTGAAATGACATTTTTTCAACGTACTCAGAATACTTTCGCTTATCTGTTAGAGCATTTTGTTAGACATCTTTATAGGATACCTAGACAGAATTCAATTGTACACAAATATTATCCGGATGCACCAGATCTAAACAATATTATTTACAACGTATCTTTAGCACTTTTGAATGCCGACTCCAGTGTTCAGGAACCCTTACCGAGGGTGCCCAGTATGGTAAACATTGGTGGTTTTCACATTAAAACACCTAAACCTTTGCCAAAAGACCTGTTGGAAGAGATCGAAAGTTCAAAGGACGGGGTGATTTTGTTCACTTTAGGATCAACAGTGAAAAGCAAAGATATGCCAGAAGATATAGTTAAAATTCTATTAAAAACATTCTCGAAGTTGAAACAGAAAGTCTTATGGAAATATGAAGATGAAAATCTTATTGGTTGTCCTGAAAATGTGATAATTAGAAAATGGTTACCACAAAATGACATTTTAGGTAAGAGTTTAGAACAATTATAGCATTTCCATAATACTCCTCAAAGTTGAAAAAAAAGATACAAAAATTTTCAAAATAACAAAAGATTGTACAACTAAGTTGATGAAACTCTTGAATAAAAATGCTTTAGTATCCTGAAAAAATGACGATTAAATAAAACAATTTTTTTTTAATTCAGCCAAGTGTATCAATTCTTGATAATGGGTTAGAAGCCTGAAACATATTTTATGCGACTTGAACCAAGTTTTTTTTAATCATATCATACTAAGATAAGATACATCTTTAAATCCGAAAACATTCTCACTATGCCAGGTCTCTTTATATTTAAAACTCTACTATTTTTTCGTAAAAATAATCATTATTTTGATGTGTGGAAGAATGTCAACGATACTTTTAAAGAAGAATTTTTACACATTTTTACCCCAAACATACTTTGACGTTGACTGAGAAGGGAACCGCATATACAGCTATAGATAAGACTATTTGATAGCCTTCCCCGTAAGATCAGAAGTCTGGAGTTAGTGTCCTATAGAAAAGAACTTTATAAATTAATTTTAGTTAGTGAACCTTACAGTATTTCTGAGTTCATATATGGGGAGTGAATAATATTGCACAATGTAAATGTTGAATCTATAGATGTATGACGTATTTTTACTTTATGGTGAATCATTATTTTTTTTGTATTACCCATAATTCTAAAAATAAATGCTATTATTATTATATCTATTCTTGTAAATGAGTTAGTAGTTCTGAAACATGTCCGGTGAATTATAATACTGAATTTATATTAAACATCGTTTACTTAGTTTCTTAGTCACTATGTTTTTATTGAAATGGGAAAATTTAATTTTTTTTGAAATCTAAAATTGTGTGGATTTGGGTTTTCTAGGAATAACAACAAAAAAATTACCTATATCATAGAATCAGTATTTGCAATGTCTCTGGGACAAATGTGTGTGATCGTAATCAGCAAAGTGGAATGATTATTATTAAATTGAATCAACAGATCTCGTCGACATACTGTTGATTCAGTATGATCATATTATCAATCATTAATTAAAATTCATCAAAATATTGCATAACTAAAAACACTTTGCTGACCCCACAACATTTTAAATATACTCTTCATATGTTTCGCGTTACTAACGTATTATTAAGAGTTAAAAGTTATTAGATTTAACCTCTAACCGCATGTTCTGGATTGTAGTACAACTGCTTTGTATGAAATCGTCAAGTGCATTGAATAATTTTGTCAGCTTTTTGGACATGTTCAGAGGAATTGCCCCGCCGATCCCAAGTGTATGAAATGCGGTGAAACACACAATTCCTTTGAATGCAAAAACGCCAAGACGTATATACCAAAATGCGTCAACTGTGGCGGCGAGCACTTGTTGACACACGTAAAGTGCCCGAAAAATCCGAACAATCCCTACACAAAACCGATGACGACTGGAAAGTTCAAGCCAGCCCCGCTGCCGAAAAAAACCTCTGGCAAAAGAGGACCGCTAAATCAACGCCCCAACCGAGCCAGAAACCGAAACCAATCCCTCAAGAAACAAATAAAACGAACAAAACAGAAGACGAGTTAGCGACCATTCTAGGCAGAATGCTGATCGCCTTCACAACACAAATGCAACAACAAAGCAAAAACTCGAGTTCATCAACGAGCAAGAGAAGTTGGTAAAACTGTTTAAGAACAAAGCTTGAACAATTTTATCGCGAAGCATAAGAGTCGGACTCTGGAATGCGAACTCAGTTATTCTCAAAAGGGAATAACTGAGACAATTTCTGGAACAACAAAAAATCGACGTTATTCTTATCAACGAAACTTACCTCAAACCAAGCAGAACATTCAGAATCCAAAATTACAAAATTTACCGAACAGACAGAACAACAGGGAGAGGTGGAGGAACCGCCATTCTCATCAAACAGGGAATCACTCATGAGGAAATAGAGACAGAATCATTACAATCCATAGAAAACACAGGAATCAGAATAAAAACCAGAAAAGGAGACTTAATATGCTACGCCGTATACAACCTACTGGAAAAGAGACGAATTTCCGAGGAAGTTAGTGAACATAATTCGAGCTTACCTAAGTGGACGAACTTTCAAAGTCAGAATAGGAGATCAACTATCAAGTAAGTTCATGCAGGAGTGCCTCAAGGATCAGTAATCGGCCCTCTTCTCTATAACATCTACACGGCAGATATAACAACACACGAAATGTAAAACAGCCCAGTTCGCCGACGACACCGCTTTCTACATATCTAGCAGAAGAAAAGAAGGCGTTCAAAAGGGACTACAGGAAGACTTGCTAAAAATACACAAGTACTTTGAAAAGTGGAAAATCCAAGTGAACCCCAACAAAACAGTAGGAGTTTACTTTGATCTCAAAAAGAGAGAGAAAAAAACAGAGAACATCATTTTCAACGGTCATTCCATCCAATGGGAAAAGAAAACAAAATACCTAGGATTACATCTGGACCACGATTTGAAATTCAAAACTCAAATAGCGGAAAACATCAAGAAAGCCAGACAACTGCATGCCCACCCGTATCCCCTTTTGAACAAAGAGAGCAGGATGTCAATTGAGAACAAGATGAAGATAATTAAAACAATCATCATCCCAGGACTCATCTACGGAGGCGAAATCTGGGAAATTGACGCAAAAATCGACAGACTACAAAGCACTCTGAACCGGATAGTACGCTCAGCAGTAGGGGCACCAAGATATATGCCCAACCAGAGCCTGTAACAAGAACTAAAGTACAAACCACTGACAGTGACAATACAAGAAAGAAGACAGAAGATGATCGAACGAATGGAGACACACAACAAGAGTCTGGTACGGAGAACGACCGAAATCACCCCCAGAACATCAGGAGGTAGATCATCTCTGAAGCAACAGAAGAGAACGACAGACGAAGAAGATTCCCATCAACACAAGAGAAGAAAGTGCTAATAACGCATTAAGTATCGAGATGTGAACACTCACATACTCCAGTGCATAAGAAAGGCGAAACGAAGATAAAGAGGCAAAGGATTTTGGTCCAGTCCTCAACAAAAACGAGTGAAGACCTTCAACAATTTTGTTAACATCGGCATGATCTGCCGGACGCTGTGTGAACGTTATCAGCCAAGCAGAAAGTGCCGACGCCTTGCCCTTAACAATTATCCCTAGAAGGATAATGGGGGCAAAATTGTAATATGTAGAACAACGGTACAAATCGACGACGAAGAGGGATATGGAAGTTAATTCCGGACCTCATTAAAATTCAGTGGATCTCAGAACAATTTTGTGTATAGCAAGAAATCTATTGGCGTGAATAAAAATCTTAAAACCAATGCCTATATTTCCCTTGAAATTATTACGTATAACTTGTTAGCGTGAACATTTTCAAACGTTTGAATCATTTCAAGATTTTGATTTCAGCGCATAAGAATGTGAAGCTTTTCATAACTCATGGAGGTTTGTTCAGTATTATGGAAACGATCTACCATGGAGTTCCAATCTTGGCTCTACCTGTATTTTCTGATCAAGCAGCGAATTCTAAAAGGGCAGTAGCCAATGGGATTGGAAAACTAATTCCATTCCATGAACTTCAAGAGAATATTTTGGATGCCTATTTAGAAGAAGTATTAAATAATCCAAAGTAAGTTGTTCTTAATCTATATCTATACTTTCATATTTCAATAAGAATACTTGAGTAATTATTTATAAGTAATTTTAATTCTTTTTTCTTCCTTAGTTCAAATTGGACATACATTTCTATTTTGAATCAAAGACATTTACAATATCTAAACTATATTATGGCGTAACAGCAGAATTCTTTGAATTATTCAGTGTTTGTGAAAATCAATTCAAAGCAAAAAAAGAAATTGTTTTTTTTTCATAATTATAAAATCCGAAAAAGTTTGTTCTAAAGCAGTTAATGAGATAATTGAAACCATTTAATAAGTTTTGACAATCTATGATTAGCAGCAAATCATAGAATATCAAGAAAAGTAAATTATAAAAATAAAAGTATTAGGCTCGATATTTCAAGAACGTGAATATCAGCTATTATTTTCATTATTCGGTGGGTATATAAAATCCAATAGAACTGATTAACATCAACAATTGTTATTAGTGATTATATATGAAGAGTTCTGATTAATGATTGATTATATGATTTTATTATACTGTTATAATTATTTAAGTTATGGTTCAATGAATACAACTCTGAAATTAAATTCAAAATTAATAGTTCGTTATTTAAATTTTTCTTTCCAATGTTTTTTGAAAAACTCGTTCGAAAATATATCTTGATTGAGCAGAAGTATGCAACATTCTTTTTATAAATTTCGAATTTTATCAATTATTTTTGAGTACACATATTTCATAACTAGCAGATTTATAAAAGAAATGCATATTACGAAAACTAGGTACTATAATTTCAGTGAAGGCTAAGAATGTTGAATTAAGTTTCATAAATTTTCTCTCAGACTGTTTTAATATAATATAGTAAACTTTATGTTTATAATCAATCTCTAAGAGTAAAATTTTAAAATTTACAAAATTTTCAAAAAAAAAATTTTCCATTCAATTTAACAAAAACCCTTTATACTTTAAAATCTTCTAGTTATTTCCATAAAATCTACATCAAAATAATTAACATTGTTATTTATATACGCATTTTATGAGATAGAGTATCTACATAAGTAGCAAAAAATGTTAATGAATGAAAAATTTATCTAGGTATATATTCATATATTTGAAGAAAAATATGGAAATATATAGAAAAAATTTTCATCTTTCAAGGTATAAAGAAAACGCAGTGAAGCGGTCACAAATCATGTTGGACAAGCCCATGACACCCGCAGATTCATTGAATTATTGGGTGAATTATGTGATTCGACATAATGGTGCATCACATTTGAGAGTTTCATCTTTAAACCTGGCCTGGTATCAATATTTACTTCTAGATGTTGTTCTATTTATTTCATTGTTGTCAATAATTTTATTTTATATTACAAAACTGATATTCAAGCGTTTGCTACGAAAAATAAGCAAGAAGGAGAAAACAACTTGACCATATAGTTATTAAAGATTATTGTAAATATTCATTATTACTAATTTAACCTTAAATTATTTCAAATGTATAACATTTTAAATGATTCAAAGTAATATATATATATATATATATATATATATATATATATATATATATATATATATATATATATATATATATATATTCAGAAAGAAATTAATGGTTTTTCTGGTTCTCAAAAATATTTATTAAACATCTATATCACATATGTGATATAGATGTTTAATAAATATTTTTGAGAACCAGAAAACCTAATAATTTCTTTCTGAAAATATAAATAAAATGGTTCAAGATAGCAATGAATATGTATATACACACATATATATATATATATATATATATATATATATATATATATATATATATATATATATATATATATATATATATATATATATATATATATAGAATCTTAGAAACTCACTAATCCAATACTTCAATAGACTGACACATCCAATAATCCGGCACATTTAATTTCTTGGAAGGATCCATAGAAAATACATAGAAAATATGAATATAAAAAACATATAAATATATTTTCCTATATATATAATTAACTGAAGTTTACCCCACTAATATTGCTAGTTCTGAGAATTATTGCCACCACACCTTTTACGGTTGCGTCTGCTGAAAGGAAATTATCTAGGCTTAAAATTATTAAAACATATTTGAGGAATTCGATGACACAGGATCTTATTACGATTATTCTTTCAATCGAAAATGACGTAGCTCATTTGTTGGGTTATTGTGCTTTAATTAAAGATTTTAGTCTTAGTAAAAGCCGAAAACATCAATTTTAAAATTAATCATCTCTGTATTTGTTAATTTTGTAAATCTTTCAATGTAAGTAAAATATTTTGAAACTCAAATTTTGTTTATTTGTATAACTTTAGCATTTCTGGTCAAACATAACGAGTACCTACCAAACAACCAGACCTACTTTCGTATCACATAGGTACTTTACCGTAGGACAAAGGGCCTCGAAATCTTTGCGACGCAAAGACCAGCCGCCCGAAGTCTCGCAGCGGGTAAGACCGCCGCTGTATATATATATATATATATATATATATATATATATATATATATATATATATATATATAGGGGAGGTACGTACAAAATGACATATAGTTTTGGTTTTCGGTCATAACTCTTTAATGGTAAATCACAGCGCATTCACATTGCACACCAGTAATCTTAGGTTTTATATCTTTGAATTGTAAAAGATACTTAAAAGATGAACAAACTAGAAAAAATAATAATTTTGAATTTAACTGACATCAACGAAATCCATTTTGTCCATATGATATGGACAAAATGGCATACCACATACGGACTAAATGACATGCTCTGCAAAAGTTATAAAATTAAAGGCAAAGCTCGCAAATGAACTGCTTGGTTCGTTTAAAAACATCCCCGCAAGAAGCGTGGGCCCAATGTGAACATTTCAAACACCGCAACCAGTCTTCTCCAGGTTTTGATCGCGAATAAAGATCGTTGCAATAAATGCATGCGCAATCCTCTTCGTTATCTTGAACATAGTTTGGCAAATTTTCTTCTTCGCTGTCTTCTTGGAATATGGTTTTGGTAACCTTTCGTCTCTTTTTCTTTGAAGGAGCTTTAGGCTCATTTTTTGCCTTAATTTCTTTCATATTTGGAGTTGACGTCAAAACTAAAGAGGTTTGCTGTTTCTTTGGCTTACGTTTGTCTTGGCCAGATACGTAATGTCCTTTTGGGACAGGAGATATAACTTCAATAGGCACTCTTAACGTATAGGATGAGGGATGTTCTCCATTACCAATAGATGGGTGATTATGATTTGCAGCATGTAAAATAAAGTCTTGACCAGTGTTTGCTGTTGAATTGTCTGCTGGTTCGGTAGAGTCGCTTGTTTGACCTGTTTTGTCATTATTGTCAGGTGTTACGGAGCAGATTATTTGTTGCTGAGTTTCAGAAGCTTGGAGATCGTTCGTTCCGAGAAGTGACATTAAATCGTCTAGCTGTTGTGTGGAGGGTCCTGCTATGGAAACTGGAATATGACCTATTTGCTGATGATATTGCATATTGGAGGTGTCTTCCAATGGTATGTTTGTAGTCTCTGCAGGTTCGTACATATAATCGGGAAAATATATATATATATATATATATATATATATATATATATATATATATATATATATATTATTTATTATATATATATATATATATATATATATATATATATATATATATATATAATATTTCTATATAATATATAGAAAATATCATCATCGGTGGAACAAAGGTACCAATAGCATTAACACAACAAACAACAGTGGTGTTAGTTCCACGTTCTGAGCTAGTTATTACGCCAACCTGCTTCCTACTAGTAGTAGCCAATATCTTCTGGAGTTTTTGTGCAGTAGATAGGCTTGATTCGTCAGCATTATGAATTCTGTGTGGCTCAATGTTCTCAGATTCCTGCAGATGTCCGTAAATCTCAAAAAACTTATTGACTTGAGGTCGATTGAAAGCCTGAGCACGAGCAGCTGAAGTAGCTTCTGGTTTGCGTAAAGAAATATCTTTATTTCGTCTCAAAAACCCTTCTAACCATTCTTGTCCAGCTTTTTGTTTTTGCAGGTTAAATTTGTGTGCAAAACCGTTTTTTTCAGCCAACTCAAAAGCCAACTCAATTCTTGAACAGACATTCGCGTCAGTCCAAACAAACGAGATTCAAGTAATTTCAAATGCTCAAATAATTTTCTTTCCACATCAGGTGTAAAGGTACTTTTCCAACATCCTAGACCCTTTGCAGAGGACTCCAAAGTTTTGTTACTATTCAAAGCATGCCTTCTTAGTGTTGCTTGTGGTACTCCAAATGTCTTCGACGCCAAAAGCCAGCCCATTTTGTTACTGCGAACTGCTTCCATAGCTTTATGCACTGATTCCTCACTCCAGGATTGACGATCAGTCGTCCGCTTATAATTACGCGGCATTATCTGTAAAGAAATTAACAGCTGATTAACGAGAAATAGGTATTGAATACCTACAATAAACTCATTGAGTTCTTATGGACAAAACGACATACCTATGTCATTTTGTCCGTTACATATGTATGTCATTTTGTCCATAAAACGTTATAAAAAATCAAAATTCAACAATAAATGCAAAATGATTATTATTTACGGAAAAAACTATTTCAAGACAACAATAATTACTTAAGGGATGTAAATAATGTAAACACAAAATATTATTATGAAAAACATAACATTAATACACAAAAATCCCTGCAGCTAAATAAAAACTCGTAACTTACCAATGTTTATCGTCGGCCATGACACCTTAATGAAAGACTGGCGCGAGTTCACTTTTTGACAGGTTCGTATTTCCGGCTAGAGTCACGTGATGTAGTTATCTATGGCGGACTAGAAGCGGCAGAATTTGAGTTATGATGCCTGTGTCATTTTGTCCGTATATGTCATTTTGTACGTACTTCCCCTATATATATATATATATATATATATATATATATATATATATATATATATATATATATATATATATATATACATAGTGTCATGTATTTCATACTTGAAATCTCATAAATATTACCAGGGCCGCCGTAAGCGGGCGTGCAAAGCGTGCACCGCACGCGGGCGGCACGACCAGGGGGCGGCAAATTGAGCGACTTCTCACGTACTTAATTCAAGTCACTGTCATAATATCTATTATTTGAGAAAATAAATATTAAGTCATATCATTTAAAAAAATCTAACCGAATTACGAATTATTGGCATCTATCAAAACTGAGATGGAACACCAAACGTCGTTTCTGCCATTTTATGGAAAACGGGACTGTTGATGCTGGGGGAATCACCGTTGAGCGTCCTCTTCAATTCGCTCGCTATGGTACGAGTAGTATAGATAAATAGAATGACCGTCACAATGAATTGCAATTATTTTGTTAATAGTTCTTATGAGGTGGATTTCAGCTTAATTTATTGATATTTGAACTTGTCTTAATAAATAAGTCTAGTGTGATTAAAATTCCATCATCCGTCAGTATAAAACAGAAGTGCAAAGGAATCGTAATTAAGGTAAGTATTAACCTATCTTTATTTATAGACTTATTTATCACAATAATTACTGTTCAAGTAACATTATGAACGTTTTAGTATAAAAAAATTTGTCTTCGATACTTCTTAATTTCGAAAATTAATGAGTAGGTTAAGTTATGATTAAAATTGAACCTATTTAGAAAATGTTACGTGGGGTCAAAACCTATTTGTCTGACTGAACTTTTCTGGCATATTATTGTAAAAAAAATTACTTAGGTGAAAAAAATCTTACATAAACAATGAATTTCAGGAAACGCAGAAATGGAAAAACTTTCGAGAAAAAGAGGTACTCAAAGAAAAAATGGCGGGTTCTTTGCAAAAATTTTGTGGTAAGCCAGATAATAAGGAAACTTAATGCCAAGAAGATATCGAGGTAACTTGCAGCAGCACAGCGTTAAATCAAAGAGCTATGGGCGTAACTGAAGAGAAAGATATATTATGTTCTTTGGAAGAACTGAACTAAAACAACAGACTACAACAGGTACTACTGAAGAACCTAAGCAGTTTATCTTCAAAAGAAACATGCAGCACTTTAGATTGTTGTGATGATCCTGGTTTGTGGCCTGCAAGTAGGAGTAATGATCTTGTTCATATTTTGGTTAATCGTGTCGGGTAAAGGCACTTTCCAACTGCAACTTTTCGATAAGTGATAACGGAAGAAAATTTACAGACAATTATTATTGTAGAAATCTTCCCAATGGAGAAAAAATTGAGAGAGAATAGTTTATTTACTCTATTTCGAAAGATTCAATACATTTTTTTTGTTGTGAATTCTTTGGTAAATCTGCTAGTAGTTTGTCTGCTTTGAACGGTTTTTCTGATTGCAAACATTTGTCATTAACATTGTAAAGGCATGAAACAAGTGTTTCCAACAGCGAAAATGAGAAATTGTGGGTAGAATTAATAGGAATGTTGAAAAATGAAACTACTGTAAGTCAGATGAAACTGAGACTGTTAGAATCGGAAAAATAGCAATGGTGTGATGTATTAGAAAGAATCATAGGCGTAATCAAATATTCATTTCATCAGTGTCTGACATTCTGAGGGTCCCCAAAAACATTATATGATCATGATAATGGTAATTTGTTAAAAGCAATCGATTTGATAGCATCCTTGGATTCAGTCATGCGGGAACACATTCACAGAATTCAATCCTCGAAATCAGATTCAAGTCGTATGACTCATTGTTTAGGAGATCAAATTCAGAAAAAAATAAATGAACTGCTGGCCAAGACTAAGTTTTTTTAGCAATAGTTTCAACATGAAATTTTAAAGAGTTTGGACACAAGAAAGTTGATAGAAAATTTCGCAAATTTGAAGGCAAGAAGAGTACATTTTTTGTAGATAAATAGAAAACGTAAGTTTAAAATTTTTCATATTAGTAAACAAAAATAACAAGTTAATTGTAGAATATTATATTGAATTAAGAATTAATGTTCTACCTTCGTTTAGTGGTTTTTTCTTTTTCCTCGCCATAATAAAAAAATATAAGAAAGAATTATCCTTTTTTGACAAAACTCTTATATATACTAGGGCGGCATAATCGGTATTGCACGCGGGCGACGAAACAGCTAGCGGCGGGCCTGAATATTACGCAAGTGAAAAATTTATGATACTTTTATTGAATTGTCATCTTTTCACTGATAGGTAACTTATTTCTTCTCATTAATATAAGACATGAATAGGAGTTTTATTTCTCATCCTCAAAAGTCTTCATCCAGTTGGGCTAAAGGATTTCCAACAAAAAATATACAATTTCACATTTTATGTTTAGAGTTTTTAGTGATTTAGAAATCTACTGTCCCTATTTCAAACTCCTTCTTTTTGTTAAACTTTTGTATGACCATGGCAACGTTACTAATAACACCAACACGACAACATTAAACAAAACGACAAATGTAATATTTGGTTGAAGTGAAGTAATGATACTATTTGATTTCAAATTCGTTTATAGATTTGATATCTAAAATTTAAAATATGAATGAAATTGAACACTAACGCCTCTCCCTCTGCTATTGCACATTAGATGAAAACGAAATCAATGCACCATTTCAATATTACAATAGATCAAAGTAGAAAATAGCTTGGTTCAATTTTAATATCTCAATGAAAAAAAACCAATCTTTCATTTCTAGGGGAAATAGGAGGTAAAAAACTAAAACAAAAAGTCGCTTAAGAAAAATTATTTATTTTGAATTTTTGATAAATCTACAATTTGAAGCGAAAAGCGAACTGAAATTTTTTAAAAAATTTAAGTGTCACAATTAAATTTCAGTTAAAAATATAGACCGACGGATTATTAAAGACGTAAACTCTCTCCAGCATCCTAAATTCCTTTATTGTGGCAAGATTTGTAAGATTACGTAGCTGCTTTGTAGACATTTAATTAGAACACCTCAGAACTTTGTAGATACGAGGGGCGCGTGATAAGTTCGCGACCTAAGGTACTTAACGAAAAGGTATCATCTCGTTACTGATAGCACAACTTGCGGCACTAATTGATAGTATAAATAACACCCATTTGTTCAATTTGGTTCATTAACACTTCAAACCTGAAACAAACAACAATACCATGTTGACCGAAACTAAAAATTTTCGCAATTTTGAGCACCGCGAAGTGATTAAATTCCTTGTAAAAAAAGGAAACTGCCCGAAAATAACAAACACAACAAAAAAATAGTGAAATCGGTCCAACCGTTGACTATACATTTTAGTTAGAAAACGTTCGTATGGGAAAAAGAAATGCAGGTTTCAAAGGTTTTAGGGTTTTCCCGGCAATTATTCGAAATTTTCTCGTCGTAAAAACCATCCTTGGACTTCAACGAACATTTTAAAAAAAGAATTGGCAAAATTGGTCTAGGCGTTGAGTTATGCGCTTACCAACACATTTTGCAATTCATTATATTATATATATATATATATATATATATATATATATATATATATATATATATATATATATATATATATATATATATATATATATATATATATATATATATATATATACTACCAAATATATATATTCTTCTCCGTTTCGCCACCAGATGGCTTGGTTTTATGTAACATTTCGTTTGATGATTAAAAGATGAAAAAATTTTTTTGTTTGTTTTATATTTGAAAAGGAAAAATTTTATTTCATTTCACACCAGAAATGAATTCATTTCGATTACAAAAATGAAGTGTTATTCTGTTGAACTTCTCTAAGTAAATGAAAGTGAATCCAAAGTAAATAATGAATCGAAGAGTTATACGTTTCCGTAAATTATCCGTTTCATTGTAGTTCTCTTTGGTAAACCACATTTTTTGTTTTTTGGTCTGACGTTAACACAAACAGAGCGGATGGTTTCCCAACTCGTGAACACGCAACGTATAACTGCCCATGTGAAAAGCAATGATTTTCTAAATTTATCTAGCAAACACTACGCAATTTGCCTTGCGACATATTAATTGTTATTGCGAACGCAAGGCGAACTGGAAATTGCAATCGTTTGAAGTCAAACGGAAGATCACTAGGAATCATTGGTATTCGAGGAATACCTACATTTTCAACTGCGTTCTTTCCGTTAATAATGGTTGCCTCAATCAAATTCGGCATAAGTCTTTTTACCGAAAGTCGAATACCGTTGCAAAGTCGCGGTGGATTCAAATTACGCAATATCATAACAGCTGTACCAACTTTGAGTTGCAAGTTATGTGGTGGAAATCCTGGTAACTCCAGAGAGTTCAAAAACTCCGTTGGATAATTTACTTCATCATCGGGATTTGTTATGGAATCAACGGATTTGTATGTCACCAAATCGCCAGAAATTTTTGATTGAATGGTGAAATTCAGTGCGTGTACATCATTATTCTTTGCGCATGAATTGCTCGTTGACTTAACTAAGCATAATTCTGATAATTCTCACTAATGTTTGGGAAAACATTTTCCATATGAGCTAATTGAGAGTTAACAAATCGGCTAAAGTCGTTGGTAAGAGTAATTAATCCAGATGTCGCATCAACTGGGACTTTTCCATTTCCAACAGCTAACAATTGTTTGGAAAATTGTGCAGCACTTTGATCATTTTGAAGTTGAACTCTCATATTAGTGGTTAGCGATAATGTTTTTACGTTATTCCATAAAGGTGATGCCTTCAGGCAAGCATTCAATTCATCTGCAGGCGTACCTCCTTCAGATGAATTAGCTCCAAAGGAAGTCATGCGAAAGCAGTTATTGTATTCAAGGATGTGTTGAAGAAAATGGCTGGAATCGGGATCACTTCCATCGAACAATGGCTTCAGTGGCTGTGATGGTGTAAGTAATGGATCCAGTTTGACTTTTCCACTTGCGCAGCACAATCCAGCCGTTTCTCTTTTGAACTTTAACGCATTGCAAAATCGGCATATAGTCGTCATTGGTCCAATATCTAAATTTTCAACATCACTGCAGTTCGCAGTGGGATCATATTGGAATGCCGAGCGATTATACGATGCCAAAGATCTTCGTGTGCTCACGTGTTGTCTCAATCGGGCATTTTCTCTTATTATATTTTGTCTTTCTTCGCTAAAGTTCTGTGAATACACTTGATGCTGGCTTGCACGTCTTGTGCGGAGGCCGATGTTCGTACGTCGTCCTCTAGGCATTGTGGACTATGGACAGAGTGGTGAATTTAACCTCAAATGCACGATCCACATAATTTACACAGTTCAACTTACCACCTTAAAGACAAATGCCTACTGTTGAAATTGAGTAAAAATTTGCACAATACACGTGATTGATTTGATATTTTCCAATTCAAATGTTAGGAAACGAATAACTTATTTTTTTTACTTTTTTTCACAATTTCACAGTGAACACAATACCGGTTTGTCACATGAAATTAACTGAGCAGAGAACAATGAGTAGCTGTCAAACAATGTATCACGCACCGGCACCATCTACTTAAAATATTGGTTTGTAGTACATGCTATATATCAGAGATGGCGCTGTATGTGAAAAATGATTTTCCCGCTTTTCTGTTGAAATTTTTCCTGAATTTTCTTTGCTATAAACCTCACGGAGCCCGATAATTTCCAACGAATGCAAAACCGTGGAAATCGGTTCGTGCGTTCTGGAGTTATAGCGTCAGAAAGGAAAACTCGACTTATTTTTATATAGTAGATATATCTAATATATAAAATTCTTGTGTCACGGGGTACGTAATCGAACTCCTCCGAAACGGCTTGACCGATTCTCATGAAATTTTGTGAGCTTATTGAGTAGGTCTGAGAATCGGCCAATATCTATTTTTCATCCCCCTAAATGTTAGGGGTAGGCCACCCCTAAATTTTTTTTATTATTTTTTTGACAAAATTTTCAGTTTTTATTTTTTCATGATACAACATACAAAAATACATGCAACCCTAAATTTGCACCCTTCTACGATCAACCCTTATTTTTTATAGCTGTTTATTTCTTTGGCGGCTTGATGATATTGTTGGCAGGCGATTTCACGTAATTCCCCGTGGAACGCCTCCAGATGAATTGAATGCTTGCCTAAAGGCATCACCTTTATGGAATAACGTAAAAACATTATCGCTAACCACTAATATGAGAGTTAAACTTCAAAATGATCAATGTCCCAGTTGATGCGACATCTGGATTAATTACTCTTACCAACGACTTGCCGATTTGTAGACTCTCAATTAGCTCTTATTGAAAATGTTTTCCCAAACATTAGTGAGAATTATCAGAATTATGCTTGGTTAAGTCAACGAGCAATTCTTGCCGCAAAAAATAATTATGTACACGCACTGAATTTCACCATTCAATCAAAAATTTCTGGCGATTTGGTAACATACAAATCCGTTGATTCCATAACAAATCCAGATGATGTAGTAAAGTATCCAACGGAGTTTCTGAACTTTCTGGAGTTACCAGGATTTCCACCACATAACTTGCAACTCAAAGTTGGTACAGTTATTATGATATTGCGTAATTTGAATCCACCGCGACTTTGCAACGGTATTCGACTTTCGGTAAAAAGACTTATGCCGAATTTGATTGAGGCAACCATTATTAACGGAAAGTACGCAGGTGAAAATGTATGTATTCCTCGAATACCAATGATTCCGACTGATCTTCCGTTTGACTTCAAACAATTGCAATTTCCAGTTCGCCTTGCGTTCGCAATGACAATTAACAAGTCGCAAGGCCAATCGCTAAGTGTTTGCGGGATAAATTTAGAAAACCATTGTTTTTCACATGGGCAGATATACGTTGCGTGTTCACGAGTTGGGAAACAATCAGCTTTGTTTGTGTTAACGTCAGACCAAAAAACAAAAAATGTGGTTTACTAAAGAGCACTTCAATGAAACGAATAATTTGCGGACACGTATAAAGTTTATATTCATTATTTACTTTGCATTCACTTTCATTTACTTAGAGAAGTCAACTAAATAACACTTCATTTTTGTAATCGAAATGCATTCATTACTGTTGTGAAATGAGATAAAATTTTTCCTTTTCAAATATAAAAAAGTTTTTCTTCATCTTTTAAGCACCAAACGAAATGTTACATAAAATGAATCCATCTGTTGGCGAAACGGAGTTCGCCGGGTTTGCTAGTATATATATATATATATATATATATATATATATATATATATATATATATATATATATATATATATATATATTTATAAAAAAGATGGTTATAAAAAATTATGTATTAAGTTCATTTATTTTCAAGTTTATCACATTTCGCCATATAATTTTACAAAATAATTTTTGTAATCAGCCCAGCTGCAATAGTTACTCCACTTTGCCTCAGCATTACTCTTCCTAACTCCTTACATTCGCTGTAAAGCTCAAGAGCAATTGCTTTGGACACTTGTACCTCAACAATAGCGCTAGTATTACTTCCTAAAAATCTTGGATGTTTTTTGATTTGTTCACCTGTGCTTTTACTTAGTTGTGCATGTAGTTTACATATCACAGCAGGTTCTTCTAAAGATTGATGATGTAAAATAATCTGAAATGAAACAAAATAATTTGTCAAGTTGTAGGGTCTTCCGTTACAGTGGATGTTTCACAAGGAATACGAGGCGTACTTGCTGTACTGTGACGATTGTTTGAGGAAAGAAAGTTGTTCCAATTGTTTTTAGCTAATTGCAAATCGCAATACTAGATCCAAAGTTGGATGTTAGACACACCATTGCACTCTTCATTGATTAATTATTTTCTAGTTTTGCAATAATAGTATACTGGGAATGGGAAATTAGAATACTGAGTTAAAAACGATCTCATCAATTATTTTAGACAAAGTAATTTCAAAAGATAAATTGGGTGTGAATTCAAAACTAGTTGAAGATTCTCAACATTTCAAGACACAATAATTTGTTAATTTAATGGACCACAATGGAAAAGTTCAACAACCTCTATGAACTTAAATATGTTTAGATAATATTCTCTATACATGTGGAATAATATTTGCTAAATATAAATATGATATAGGAACAGTGAAAGATGAAGAAAGAATCGATCTCTTAGTGAACAAATTTTGTAGTCCATACAGATGTACAAGCGAAGACAGGAAAGAAATAGAAGAGCAAGTGGTAAAATTATTAGAAAAAAATTTTATTGAAGAGTCTTATAGCCCATTTGCTGCACCAGTGACACTAGCATTAAAAAAAAGGTGAAGGAAAGATTAGACTATGCATAGATTTTAGAGAATTAAATAAAATTGTGACACCCCAGGTGCATAATTTCCTGTTAATTGATGATATAATAATTAAAGCTAAAAATTGCAAATATTTTACATCACTGGATATCAATTCAGCATTTTTGTCTATACCACAAAGAATAGAAGATAAAAAAATAAATCAAGCTTCATAACTCTGACTAAACTTCTGACTAAAATGAATAATGCCCTATTTCCTAATGTAATAGTAATAAGATCACTAGTAAAATACTAACAGCATATTCAGTGTTACTAAATTATACAAGTAGTTTTTCAATATATAGTGATATTTACTGAAAAAATAAATCAAATTTAAGAATAGAAAATGAATAAAAGAGAAATTTGAGAAAGAATCAATCTAGGGTTTGTTTAAATATAACTATTTAGTAGAAAAGTACTAAATTTTACGAAATTGATTAAAACTTACACTACACCCTTTAGTAATTGGTACTTTGACATTAAAAACCACTATCCTTGCTTCAAATCTTGAAGCGACTTGAACTGGACTCTGTGTGTCACAAACAATATTTCCTACAGATATATTCTGCATATCTAATCCAGATAAAGTTACAGTAGCTTGATCGCCAGCAAATACTACTGTCTTAGAGACCTCATCTATTGATAAAGACTTAACTGTAGCCATTTCCTTACTAGGACATAAAAGTACTTTGTCCCCAACATTTAGAGCACCTGTTTCCACACGTCCTGATATACAGAAAGCTGATCCAGTGCCCTGAAAAATAATAAAATTGATTATTTGGCTGCGAATTTATGCATGCCTTTTTCAGTGTATATTCAATATGAACTCGCATTGTTCAATAATTGGATTAATTACAAAAATTACAAACCTTAAATATGTCGTTGATAGATAAACGAAAAGGTTTCATAACAGGTCTGACTGGAGGGTGAAAACTATCTGAAATATTAAAAAAATATACGTTCAGATTAAAGAATTGATGAAACAAGTGTTGCTGAAATAAAAAATTTGAAACATAGTTAAAAGACATTCCTAATAAATAGCATTACTTTCAGAGAAGAATTTAGTGAAAATGGGTCAATAGTATCAAGAATACATTATGCAAAAAACGGTATTAACACAATAAAAAACCACTAATCTAAGGGAGGTGTATTACAAATTCATTCCAGCAAAAAGATTCATTTTGGAAAGATTTAAAAGCCTGGTTTCCAAAGAACACTTATCCCATATCTTTTTTTTGATGGAATAGTCTTTATTTGAGAATTTACATTGCATTTGAGTAAAGTCTTTGATATGCCAGATTTATTGTGTTGTGACTTAAGCAATACATGAATACATACAAGAAATGATATTTTATTGGATAATTTGAGTTTTGAAAACAATAAAACAAAATAGAACTCACCAATAACTTCTAACAAACATGGGCCATCATACCAAGCCAGCAATTCATTCTCAGTTGGTTTCTTTATCAAATTCTGTCCAGTTAAGCCACTACATGGCACAAACGTTACATCAGGCTCCTTGAATCCAGCCTGTTTCAAAAATGATTTCATTTTTGTAATGATCTCTTGGAATCTGTCCTGCGACCAAGAAACAGTATCCAATTTATTTATTGCTACAGCCAGCTGAGTAACTCCAAGTGATCGCACCAACAATGCATGTTCTCTAGTTTGACCACCAAAATCAAACCCTGTTTCAAATTCACCTCTAGTTGCGTCTACAACCAACAAAGCAACATCTGCTTGTGACGCTCCTGATATCATGTTAGGAATGAAGTCTTTATGGCCAGGCGCATCAAGAAGAGTCACCTACAAATGAAAAATTTATGAAAAAACTATATAAATACATCACATATAAAGTTCAAACTATAAATGAATGGAATAGGAAACACTTAATACAATAAATAAAAAATTTTGAATACTGGCGAGAAAATTTCCTAAATAAAATTATTCAAAGTTATTAATTGGAGGTACATATAAAATATTATGAAATCATATGATAAACCCAAGCTCACAAATGTACTGTTATTATTGTTAAAACGTAAGAGTGATATATATGACAATGAATAATTTTCTTCAATAAAATTTGAGCAGAGGTGAAATGAATGATGTGAGTTGTGGTTTGAACCCATAATGTGGAACTGTTCAATAGTCATATGCGGTTGGTTATGAAATCTGTCGTTATTAATATAACACATATCAATTACATAATACATAATATGTATTAACAATAATAGCCATATATTATATTGTTTATTCAATTATACTACATAAACAACATTGCAACAAGAAGCAGAAAGTGTTTTCAAAATTCAGCAAATTTTAATAATCAGTCTGACTTGCTTATCGTTTTAATATCTATCACAATAGTAGCCTATTCAAACCATTCATTGAAACCCTTAGGCACTTTTCCTATTTTGACAGAGCTATATGTGATATAATCTCATTCACGACTTATAATAAATTCAGTCAAATTTCAAGCAGAAATAAAAAAATTCACAATTTGACAATTTTGAAAGAAAATTTTAATAACCATAATTAAAAATAATAAACAATTACCATTTTCTTTTTTGTTTCAAATTGACATCGTCCTACATCCATTGTTATACCTCTTGTTCTTTCTTCACCAGTCTCATCCAGAACCCAGGCATACATGAAGCTCTGCTTTCCTAATTTTTTGCTTTCTTGTTCATACTTATGCATAGTTTTCTGATTAACCTGAAGGAAAAAAGTAATATAAGTAAATAATTTATATTTTTATATTTAATAATAATAATAATAATAATGTTATTGCACAAAAAAAACATAACTATCAGTATTTGTACAAAAGGTTTGAAGTTCAGTCTCAACTGTTCTACCACTTCCACCTAATTAAAGAGTCTTTAAATGATAGTAATATTCACAAAATGCAAAGCATGTAGGCCAGGCAGGGCCACATTACTCTTCAAAGACTGCAACTGCAGCATATACTTCTTAAATTCAGCTCGGAAACATGCAACAGAATTACATGCCAGAAAAACATCATGATGCTTATTAAAAATGTTTGAGGCCATGTATGCAAAACTCTTCTTAAACTTGGCAGTCCTGTCAGCAGGTACAGTGAGAAGCTCTTTAGAACGGATATTTATTTTATGACAAGAGTTCCTCCTTTCCAATAGATCAACAAGGTAAGATGGTTCATTATCTCTAATTACTTTAAAAATCAAGACAGCATATTGGCACAAAAACATTTTGTCACATTTGAGAATCCCTCTAGTTAAGAAGTGCGGAGTTATATGTTCAGTATAGCCTATATTAAAGGAATATCTGAGGCAGGAGTTCTGCATCTTCTCTGCAGAACCCTACTCTGCATAGCCTTTGTGCTCAAGGTGAAATATAGTGGGCTACAGTAATTGAACAAACTCATAATCAGACTACATGTTATTTTCCACTTTATAGAACTACTAATGAAATTCTTAAAAGCTATAAAGGTATTTAAGTGTAGCATATCCCTTGCTAAGTGTTTTTATAATGTGTTCACGAAAGCTGAGTCCCGAAACGAACACAACACCCAAATTTTTAACAGTATCACTGAATTCAATCACTGATCCATCCAAACATTTCTCTCTATATATATATATATATATATATATATATATATATATATATATATATATAGAGAGAGAGAGAGAGAGAGAAGAAATAAAGAAGTAAAAATTACCGGTATAGTCCGCAATTGGAAGCAACCGTTGACCATGGTTTCGAGCTTATTGGCTCTCCTCAGAACGGCGTAGCAAAGTTCAAGTTTTATGAACCTGGAGATGGAAAAACAAGAGAAATAGAGATTTTCTAAAGTCTAAAGGAAGTAGACATATTTCGGGCTTCCGCGTTTGAGCTCTACGAATTGGCATATTTGACCAAACGACTTCGCCCTTGAAGCGACTATTTATCCCTTACGAATGCTCTAAACCGAATTTATATGATATTAAACAAACGCGGAATCCTGAAATGTGTCGACTTCCTTTAAAGGAATCCCTTTTTTTCTTGTTTTTACCTCCAGGTTCGTTCAACTTAAACTTGGCTACGCCGTAGTAATAAGCCGAAACACTGATCACTGGCTGCTTCCAATTGCGGGTTATAGCGATAATCTCCACTTCTGTTAAATTTTGCCTTATAATTTTTAGATATATATATATATATATATATATATATATATATATATATATAACTCAATATGAAAATTTACCTGTCCCATGGCATATAATATGTGCCCCATTAATGTAGACTTCCCAGCATCGACATGACCAATAACAATCATATACAAGTGTTCCTTAGAGCCCCCGCGTTCCTTCTTAAACTGGGCTTCAGCCGATTTCCCCTTGCTTTTACTCAATTTCGGTTCATCTATGTTATCGTGACATGAATTTGTAAGTGAGGTACCCTTTCCTAAAGCTGGTGACTGGGACCTATATACAAACAATTAATTTTATCAAAGGTTACACACAATCAACCTCCCACGCCCACAAATATTTTAAGAAAAGCTTACCTTGACTGGGACCTTGATGTATTAGGGTCTATTTCAAAACCTTTTACAACATTTGTTATAGATGGAACGATGACTTTGGTATTCTCATTTTCTATTGAAGGGATGATGGTTGTGGTTGGAATAGTACCTTTATGAGAGAATTGAAAATATTATTGCTTAGAACTATGAGTTACAACTACATTGCTTTTTGTTTAAAACAAAAAAAATATATTGTTGATATCATTATTTTTTGCATTGTGATTTTTTGAATTTGTTCGCCGATGATACAATGATAGCGTGTTATGAAGAGGATATTCCTACTTTGGTTTAAATAATGAATAAAGTTTTGGAATTAGTCAATAAGTATCTATTGGTCAATAAATTGAAACTGAACGATAAAACAAAGGCAATGATCATAACTTCAAAGTACAAATATGGCCTATTGAACATGAATGATATAAACTTAAAGATGGGTGATTACAAACTGGATTTGATAACTTCTGCAAAATATTTGGGTTTTTATATAGACACCCATTTGAATTTTAATGATCATTTTGAATTTATATGTAACGTCTAGAATAACTGTACATCAGGCTATTGTGCAGCCACATTTCGATTATTGTGCCTTATCCTCTTTTTCTGTTTCCAATTCAAAACAAAATGATCAGTTGCAGAATCGTTGCATGAGAATAATACTCAGTTGCAGTTGGCTGACACCTATAAGTTCTATATTGAAAACACTTTCATGGTTTTCTTTTGAAGAGAGATGTCTTTTCATGACGATGTCATTCGTATTCAAATTAGTTAATGGTTTGGCGCCGTCATATTTTGATTAATTGAATCACCTCACTAGAGGAAGAAATGAGTTACATACTGAAAAAAGTGCAACTGTGAAGTAATTATTTTTTAAGGGAATCGTTGTTTATAACAAGTTGCCAGCACACATTAAATCTAGTGAGTCGTTACAAAGTTAAACTCAAAAGATATTTCACTCATTGAATGTACTTATGTGTTGCCTATTGGTTTGTTTGTCGTTGACATTTTATGCTTCTGATGATTGCTTTTGGTTTGTGATACTGTTCACATATAGTTTGATCAGGGGTATTTGAGCGAACAGTTTGTAGGGTTGGCTAGAATTGTTACTTTGAATATTGCAGTTGATGGATTTTTCATTTGTTGCTGATTGTTTTGTTGTTGATTTTGGATTATTTTGTTTACAGAAATGCTGTTTGCTTTGAATATGAAATGTTATACATTTATTTAACTTTACTTATATTAGAAAAACCGATTACATACGTAAATAAACTTATATAATCTGTATAAAATCATTGAAAGTGTAAATATTGAAATATACATCAATGTATATTTTATGCTTAAGAGTTCAATCAACTACTTTCACATGCTGGATCTGTAACATAAATACTCAAAATGTAAGAGAAACAATTATTTTCTTACAAAAAAATATGTGGCTACATTGAAACACATCAATTAAAAGTAACACTAACTAAATGCAGCATGTTAGAGTTTATTAATCAATCTACAAGTAGTTTAAAAGGATAAAATCGAAAAAAATCTAAATTTCCAAATATTTTGAAAAAAATTATTGTGAATACATATAATATGTAGCTGTAATTAAATCTGATTATTTCTTGTTTTTAGCTAAAGCTATTAATAAAGAATTTCATTTCACTCAGTGCCTTAAAAATTTTATCAAATAATATCAGAATATTAAGAACTTCTCGGCTGAAAATCAATTACATAAAACATTCTAGATGATGGAGTTTCATTATGTTGTTAATATTATATTCGACGTATTGGTATTAAAGTATAAATAAAAACTATTTTTGAAATTCATCAATAAATAACTTAGAAATAGATTATTGAAGTTTACGGAACGCCTGTGACGTTATTTGACCTATTCGATATCAGCGCACCACGAAGCATTCTGGTATTAGTTTCAGTGTCGACGTTGGGCTCTTGTTTCGTTCGTGTTTATTTACGTTCAGTCGTTTGTTTCTTTTTCATTTATGAGTGAGTAGTTTTTATTTCAATATAATGGAAGACGGCTTCATCGAAAGACAAACTTAATCATTCATTTTCATTTCATCAGACCCAATCGTTTCAAAAAAATTGAAACTAAAGTGATTGACTTGAAGTTGATGGTACTCTTGTACCATCAGATTTCCATAAAATTCAATTCAAAGTCTTTTTCCACATGCTCCTCGTTCTTTTTGAGGTTTCACCATCATTTGATTGTAAAATTTATGGGAACATGTGTTAGGTTTCAACTTTAATGTTCCCTCAGTCAATCGATGCTTGATAAATTTTTTGTATCATTCAACCTGCGAATGAAAACAGTTTTTACAGTACTTACATACATATAATGTAAACAATAAATATATTTCCATAAAATATATACTTAGTTTTACTGAATAATTTATACCAACCTACTCACCACTAAAAAGATATGTCAATTAGAAATAGGCAGCTGTTATAAAATACACTTACATCAAAATGATCTTCAAAGACTCATTTAGTGCTTTTAAGGTGTCAAATTACATTTTATTAGTTTGTACCAATTTTTCCTGGTTGAACATTAATTAGTACACAAAAAGAAATAATTCTTATCTTTGACACATAAGACAATTAAACAATACAATATTTGTATTGTGTTATCATTTATTATAATTTTTTTAACTTCTTCCATCAGGCAATAAACAAATTACGAATCGAACGGCGTAAGCAAAAACACAATACATAAGTGCTGCGTTGTCTAGGTCAAATGACGTCACACGACGGAGTGCCGCGTGTAACAAAATTATTCTTACAAGCGCAACTTAAAACTCCCATAACTTTCTCATTTCTTGATATTCTATCGATTCCTTCACGTGTTTGCTTTGTTTTAATTAAATTTTTATATTTTATCCAAAATAAAAAAATGAAAACATCTCCACTGGAAACTAACAGTGAAATTGATAACAAGAAAGGATAATAAATTAAAAACTTACTTCTTAATTTTCAATAGAAATAGTGTTTTACCAATAACATATTGATTCACAAAAAAAATTTAAATAATACAAAAATTAATACATTCGTGGAATTCAGCACTTATTTAGGAAATTATAATTTTCTTTTTATTTTATATGGGAAAATGAAAATTGATGAAGTATCTACACTTTAGTTCATACTAAATATAAATATGATCGAAAATAGGAGAACATCTATGAGAAAACATTGAATGAATACACCTGAAAAAATCAAATAAAATTTATTTGTGATATATAATTTTGTATTATCAAGTCATAAATCACGTCTTAAATATTTTTTGATTTTATCATCAGGTGAAGGAGTAGAGAAATTAAATCTTTTATCTATTTTGTTTGAATCTTTTGATAGGTTTTGTTTACGATATTTCTTCAACATTGGGATTTTATATCTCAAACACAGTATTTCACCCATTCGTGATGACCTTTTCTCATTCGACAAGGTTCTTTTTAATATGAAATTGCTAATATCCAATGTACAATTCAAAATTTTTTCATCTGTATTATGCAATTGAAGATCATCATCACAGGGAAAAAAAGGTATTTCAAATCTGTCTGTAGACGATTTATTCTTTGTTTTAAAGACTTCAGAGTTATTCTTTTGTAAAGCCTTGGTCAAATCAATGTTAAAGTGGTTCATCTTGTTATTGTCCCTGAAAGTTGGTAAACTTTTAGCTTCAATAATCTTCAATCGATTCTTATCAACATCCACAGTTTTCGTCATTTGTATATCTTTTATACCTTGTCCTAAACAGTCATCTACATTTATTCTATTCAAAAACTTGTTGGTTACTATATCATTTCCGACATTTGTATTTCCTAGAGCTAAACGTTGTGAGAATTTCTTGGAGAACTCATCCATGCTACATTCTGATTCAGGCTGCACTTTGAGATTCTTAATTTTTGAAATAAAACTAGAATGACTTGATGTTGAATTCACTGAACTTCCTTTCGAGTCCAACTTCATTTTAGGCGATTTCTTGATTTTTGATAAAAATGAAACACCAACTTCATCAGGAGTTCTTTCTTTTTTTGGCGAAAAAAATGATTGGCGATTTTTTATATCAATACCAATTTCACCATGAAGATTTTTTATTTTTGAGAAAAATAAATTTTTTGAATCATTATCTAGATTGTTATCAGAATCTGCTGCAGTCTGATCTTTTCTTTTTGTTTTAGATAAAAATGATATACCTTGGGGTGAAATTGCCTGAATATTACATTTTTGATTTAGATGATTTTTCTCACCATTCTGTGTAACTGATGGAACACAAGAACCAAGTTTCAGTTGCTTACTGATATTCTGTGAAATTGCCTGAATATTACATTTTTGATTTAGATGATTTTTTTCACCATTCTGTGTAACTAATGGAACACAAGTACCAAGTTTCAGTTGCTTACTGATATTCTGGTCATTTATAGGAAATTCAGAAGATTGTGAAATGAGTACTTTTTGTATCTTTTTAAAACCATCCAATGAATTACATGCAAAGTTTGTATCATCTTACCTTACATAATATCCAAGGTAGAATAAAGGGGTAACATGAAAGAGAGAAATTTGTGTTAGAATTTAAAATGTAAAACTGAGTAAAATATATATATATATATATATATATATATATATATATATATATATATATATATATATATATATATATATATATATATATATAACCTGAGTGATGTAATACTTAATTTAATTAAGATAAAATGTTAAATTTTAGGAAGGCTCTTACGAGATATCATTCACTTTGATCAAACTTGAACTTATATTATTTTTGAGTAGAATATTTCATTTTAGGCAGTGACGTTCACATAGCATGATGCGTTTCGTCGTTACAAAGGACAAAATAATGATTATTCTATTAGTATCTGAATAAGCTGTTTGTGACGACGAAACTTGTTGCTATGTAGTCAATAAAGTAAATCATAAGCTCAAGTGTTTGAATTTGAGTTTATATTCAATTATGATGGATTTACATCAGGCAAAGACAATACTATTAAATATTGTTATATATAATGTCCACTACATTATTGTAGTGAACAATATAATTATAATTATAATTATGTTATTTTTAAATTCATGTGTTCAAATCTTGAGTGATTTCATTCAACACCCAAAATACAATTGGAACAATATATCAAAAATTTATTAATGAGCACATATTATATGTCATATATCATTATGAATTACTATGTTACATAACAATTACTATTGCTATTAGATGAAGGCTTCAATTTGAGCCGAATACCTACCTGTTGTGAAACAAATGAGTTTTTGTTGAGCTTCTATGCGATAATTCTTTTTGCCTGTCTTTTAAAATTCAACGTATTTCAGAATGTTCATTTTCACTACTATTCCAAACCTCTGATCGATTAAGTTCATTCAAAAATAAGCCTATCCGCTCACATATTTTTGATGTTTGTTCTGTTTCCTTATGTTGACCGCTGACTGTTCCGAGGCTATGTTCATGTGTTGTACTCCCTTGAGTTTACTAAACATACGATATCTTTTCAGGTTGATCATTTACCAAATCTCGTAATTAAATATTGAACCTATTTGGTAATTTTCCTTATTCTTCCAGCGTAATTTCTATTTCTATATTCATGAAGCCTGATAAATTATTGATACCTTCCCATAAATACGTATATAAAATGTGTGGGTAACATGAAAGAGAGAAATTTGCATTATGATATATTATATAGTATGGCCAAATAAATTTCATTCATAAAAAAAATGATAATACTTTGATAAGATAAAAATTATAAAACTAATAATACTTTCTTCACATATACATTACAAATGTGATGAATGCACGAATTGTAGCATATGACTTCAAAATATGAACCAAGCATATAATATAAAATATAATATGAAACTTTTCCCGAAACTGTAAAATCCGGTTTAACAATCGATACTTAATAACGATACATAATGCAAATATTTCTGGGTAACATTTATGAACCAGGTGATTCAGTGAAGATGATCAATACAACTTAAATCTTTAGTATCAGAGAATATGACTTCAAAATATGAACCAAGTAAAAGAATATAAAATATAATATTAAAATTTCCCGAAACAGTAGAATCCGGGTTCAACATAAATAACGGATATTTGTCAACGATACATAATGCAAATATTTCTGAGTAGCATTTATAAGCCATGCGATTCGTGAAAGTATTCAGATCAATACAACTCAAATCTTTAATATCAGAGAATTTAATTACTTTCCCGGAAACAGTATAATCCTGTTTAACAATCGACATTTATAAAATGTAGCATTTATAAGCCAGGTGATTCAGAAGAGTATTCAGATCAATACAACTCAAATCTTCAATATCAGAGAATATAATTTCGTAATATGAACCAAGCATTCAATATAATATATATGAGAAATCTTTATAATCCTGTTTACAATCGATATTTGTTAGCTTTTTCAGACAATGTTGTTGAGATGTTATACACGAGAAATGATGAAGTAAGCCTGAAATTTAGAGCCCCATTTCGAAAATATATTCAGAACATATTTAGAATAATTGTGTTATTCGAATATTCACGCTGAAATTGATTCATATTCGCGAAACAATTACATATAAGGAATTAGGTATATAATTTCACAATTCATTTCTATAAGTAATAGTTGACATTGAATTCAGAAATAATGTAGAACAACAGGTCAAGTAGGTATTTCTTATTTGAAACAGAGACAGAAAACACTTATTTGAAATATTGTTTTCTGTAGAATAATAGACAAAAATTTTGAATCCATAAGGTGAATGAAATCCTCACAAGCATCGATAGCTAAAAGAAATATATTTTTTGTTGAGCCTGTTTTATATTATACTTAAATTTCGATTGTCTTTCATTTCCTATTGTCCTTGATGTGGGAACAAACATTTCGTGAAATGTCTAGAGATTATAGAATGCAAGATTTCCATATTTACGAAAAAATTTGTAGGAAATAAACTGCTCTTTTCTAAGTATGAAGGCTGAGCAGACAAAATATCATTTCATTAGTCAGAATCTAAATGTTTACTCTACTAAATGAAACAGCATAATATGGTAGGTCAATCGATAGTTTGCGAATCCATATCAAGTAATGCAAATATTTCGAAATAGTATTTATATCATGTAATCAGTTAAATGATCCTGATCTGATAATACAACTTTCAGCTGACCAAGATTCTTACAGTTCGAGCTGAAAGATCAATATTCATTTTTAACAGATTTTTATTGCTCATGAAATGAAAGAGCTTAAATTTCAAATTCTCTCAATGTTAAGCAGGGTATATGCTAATAGTATCAAACTTTGTGTCCTTATTTCAAAAATCATCTATAACATATTTCGAAAAATTTTACATTCTTAATATTCACGCTCAAATGAAATTCGAATCTGCCACAAAACACCCACATGTATCATATTCGATAATGTAATATAATATAATCATTTATTAATATTTTCATTGATCTCATGGCGCCCTGATGTGTCAAGAAACAAACGTTTCCTGAAATGGCTATAGATTAAATAATGCGTTGTTTTTTATTCAGTTTCGTGTATTTGCTGGAAATTGTATAAACAAATGTCTTCATGTATAAAACACATATAGATGAATAGGTTCATGACAATTTCAAGCTCAAATTGTAGAAATTTCAAATGCCTTAAATGATATCTAGATATTCTCCCCCTGAATTAATTTTTTCGCTCAGATCGATAGATCGATTTCGAACCATTGAAATGCAATTCACGTAGTTTATTTTTTTTCTAAGAAAGAAATAACATTCTGCGGTACACACCTTGCCCTTATTTATATAGAGAAATTGTCGCCGTCCAAACAATTCTATCATACACAAATTAAAGCACCGTAGAGGAATATGATATGAAAAAGCAAACGAAGTGTTATCAGATTCTAAAAAGTGCACTAGTCACATGAAGGAAACGTAAGTCTCCAGAAAAACTGAACTAAACGCTCACTTAATATTTATTACCAATTTTGCGAAATATTTTGATCGCGTTGTATCTATATGGATCTCAAAAAAAAAAAAAAAATTCTAAAGTATAATAGGTGGGTATTCAAAAAATGAAAAAAATTATTTTCTGGTTGACCCTAACCTGCCCTATATAAATATAATATATACTGTTTGTATATCTATAACAAATAACATTTGTTCATCTATTCAAATTATCTATATTATAACAGTCATCAGATACTTTACACATGAAGGCTTCAATTTGATTCGAATAATCACTTGAAACTATCACGAGAGAACTACTATGCGATAATTTTTTTTTTGTTCCTTTAAAAAAATTGCCTGAATATTACATTTTTGATTTAGATGATTTTTCTCACCATTCTGTGTAACTGATGGAACACAAGTACCAAGTTTCAGTTGCTTACTGATATTCTGGTCATTTATAGGAAATTCAGAAGATTGTGAAATGAGTACTTTTTGTGTCTTTTTAAAACCATCCAATGAATTACATGCAAAGTTTGTATCATCTTACCTTACATAATAAAATGTTAAATTTTAGGAAGGCTAACATGAAAGATATCATTCACTTTGATCAAACTTGAACTTATATTATTTTTGAGTAGAATATTTCATTTTAGGCAGTTTTGAATATTTTAAATTTTGCATTGCAACATCTGTCTGCCAATCAACTAAACAGAAAATAATGACAAAGTTAACTCCTGTCACTGTTATTACTCTACAATTACTACCAATATTTGATGATAATTATTTATGATTGGATGATATGATAATTATTTTGATATAATGTCTAGTTATAACTGTTCACACAAAATACTTAAAGATATAATAAATCAATTGGAAATTAAGATGAAGATTAAACTAAAAATTAGGTTCTAAAGAAAATCTCTACCTTTATCATGTCTTCCTAAATTCCTTTCACTTTTAGTGTTCAGAATAGAGTAAATTACTTTGTCAGACACAAAATTATTTTCTATTATTATCTTCACAATTTCCTGCCTAGCCATATTGAGGGGAGCAAGTGCAGTCTTTATATATTCCAGACAAGATTCCAATTTCTTTTTATCATCATCAGATAATTTACCTTCCTGAAATGAATTACGTTAATTAATATCTATCACGATAAACATTTTTGTGGATATTTCAAGTATTACTCAGTTGGGTATACCCTTAGTTGATATTTTATATTACCAGATTTAACTCCATAGATTCATCCTCTTCTTGAATATTTTGTTCCATTTGTAATACTTCTCCATGTCTGGAGTGACCAGAGTTCTCTCTATTATACATAAACTGCCTATGAATTGGCGATATATAGTAATCGTCGTCAACAGAATGGCCGTATATATCGTCATATCCATCATAATCTAAAAGATTTGATATATTTTCATTCATATTTTCTAAACAAGATTAAATTTTACTTACCATCAGAATAATCCATATTTCGTACATCTCGGTGACGCGACATATTTGACCTCTTTATGAAAATTATACTATCCGCACAATATCAACCGAAAACAATGAACCCCACACTATTTCACATATATCAATTTATTAAAGGAAAATACTGTGAAACCATATTTAATAATTGATTTTCAACAAGACACACATTTAATCCTATTTGTCTACTAATATCTGTCATAGCTGCTGTCAACTTTTTAAACGTTTTCACCACAGAACATTGTTTGTTTGTTTGTTTGGTCTTTTAACAATGTGCTCGGCTGCGTAACCATCTATACAGTAAACTGACTGGTCAACCAGGCCCGTACTAAAACAGATCTTGAATTGGGCTTCAATACCGGATGGGATTGTTGAAATAGCTGTGTTAATAACTTGAGTATTTTCTCTGTGTCAAGTTTATGAATTATTCAGAGGATTACATATAGACTCAATCAATTACGATAGGTGGGTACTAAAATAGGTATAGGTTGTACGGGGATCCCTTGGACATTAGACTGTAAAAAATGAACATTTATTCAAATGGTGAAAGGGAGGAAATTAGTAGGAGGATTATGTTAGTGAAATTGTTCACATTGAACACATATGTTCACACTTGTTTATCATAATTCAATTTTAGAAGTTATGAGAAAATCAGTAACTATTTTAACTGATTGTCGGGCAGGTTTGAATAATATCTCATAGAAATTGAGTGGCATGTCATTGTTAGATGAAATTTGTGAGAGTCGTGAATATAATTGTGAGCAGTTACCTGTATTATTTGGACCAGAGAAGAAAATATGAGGGAGATCTCCCCTTTCTCCGCATTCACAAAGGTCATCATTTTTAACTTGAATTTTATATAGATGAGTTGGCGAACTGCAATGAGTGGACCTCAGTCTACAAAACGTGGTAATGTACTTTCTCGGGAGGTCAATATGTTGATACCATGGTTTGAAATGAAGTGAATATACTTTTATCATCAGAAGTAGAAGAAATCAACTTCTTTTACCATGAACTTTTCAGACTTACTTGACTTAACTATGATATTCGTCATCATCGTAAATTCTATCAACTTTTTGTTTGCCATTTTTATAATGGAAAAATCCTTATCATAAGGTAAGAACGAATGTTCTCGAACAGGAAAAAATTGTTCGACTTTTTCAAAAGAAGATGTTATAGAGTTCAAAAATGGTGGCCCAAATTCTATAAAAAGCAATGCATGTCTGAAGAGACAAAGCCAAAGGAAATAACTATAGACAAGAAAGTAAATTTCCTAATCAGCAAGTTCCTATGCATTATAGGAACATTATCCTATGTATTATAGGAACAGTTTGAATCCCAGATAGTGGCAAGAAGTTTTATTGATTGTCACACACACATTCCACCTCAGAGCCAGAAATAAAAGAAGTAAGGCTTCCAAAAGAAGAAGAAATACCGTTGATAGGTACCGTTGTGCACGGTACCTATCAAACCGGCAAAAATAAAAGACATATAGAAATTGATGCAGCACATCCCCCATGAGTTAATACAGTTCTACAATGAAATTCTACAATGTCCTACGTCTGAAAACAATGATGATAATGAAGACTATTATTATTAAAACACTGTTGTATATAATGTGAAAATAAAGAATACAGCAATAATGAATTGTTTTACTTCAGACAACCCCATAGCATGCTAAAAGGGAATAAGTCCACGCCTTTTAAGACTAGTGTTTAAGAAAGAGTTAATATAGAAAAAACAATAATTTACGGAAAAATTAACATTGAGCCGAAAAGTACCTTTTAACACAGTGGATAGTTTTTTGGAAAAAAATATGTTGCCTAGAAACTGTTTTTTTCGTTTTTCTCAAAACCATCTGCTCTGGACTGATGCCCTTTTAGTATGTGCCGATTCAATTGGAAAATCAGGAAAAACTGCCGCAGAAAATATCTTCCATAATCACAATTACGTAACCAATTATTCATCGAACTATACTTAGTAGGAACTAATGCGGAAATAGTTCGAAATCGGAAGGGCATGAAAGTACGTTTTACGTATGATGCCACGATTTTATCATGCGATATTCCTAATTTATTCAAGCGAAAATTCATTTAAATGGTACGCCCAGTGGCAGCAAACCGAATATGCATTTTAAGATGAATATTGAATACCTACTACTTTATATATTGCAGATACGAAGATCACTTCAAATGGCAAGAGGCAGTAGCGTATACAGAGTCGTATAAGTGAAATTGCGCGATGTTTACGCAATATAAATGTACTGGAAGTTATTTCAATTTTCGAATAAAAATCAATTTTTCTCAATAAGTTTTTGAATATAATTTTCTCATACATTGTTTACTTTCACTGGCAGCGATCACATTTTCGCATCATTAAAACTGTTAAGGTAGTGAAGTAAGTGAAGGCCTGTGTAAGACGTCAGAAAATTCGGAATTTCCTCATAATTATTGACGACATCACAAGACAATTGTCGTTAAAATTTTAAGTTGATTGACCGTCCAAAATTCGACATAAACTCAATTAAAAAGTTGATTATTAGGACGGTGATTATTACATTTCATCTTATGAAATTACATATTATTACATTTCATCTTATGAAATGTAATAATCACTGGTTTTTAAGTAATAAAAACACTAAACCGTAAGAAACTAATAAAAACCAACAGTCCCTATTTTGAGTTGTCTTGTATTGACCGTCTTATTTTTAGTTAATAATAAATTAAAGTTCGACGAGTTATGAAGAAGTATACACATAGTTAGGTAAACAGAGACGACTTTTGTATGGTTAACGGCTTTAAGGGTGCTCACCGCGCGCACATTCCAAGACCTTCTGACAATACAATACTTCTCCCACAGGGGCTACCTTTAGAAAAACTGCCTTTTTCGTCCTAGATCTGACTAACCACTACATGCGATACTCCTCTGATATTTTTTTCGCTTACTGTTAGAAATGATTATACATATCATTCTTTATGATAATATTCATAATAATTTTGAATATTGTAATTATTGATGACCGAAGGAGTTGGTTCCTTTTAGTTCATTTTTCCAATCAATCAAAAATCAACAAAGTTAAAATGCGTTGACCTTTCAAGTTTGATGAAATTCTTCAATACTCTTTCATTATGGATTACTAGAAATTCTTATAATTGATAACTCATTAAGAAGCAGTGTGAATAAATAATATTTTCAACTGTTAAAAATTCGATATTGAATTAACAGAAGCGCTTTTCGAAGAGAACCTATACAAATATTAATTAATGGTACTTATGGAAAACTGACACAGCTGCTCTGAAACATGAAACAGAAAAGGGTTTTTTTTCGTTCAATATTTCATTATTCAGAGATACCTACTTGAAGCTTGTTCGGTAATAAAACTCAGGAACTGTTGCTTGTAGATTTATTTCTATTTGAGAACAAAATATTTTGAAATTATATTTTAAGGGAATCTACTTAAATACAGAGAAATACTAAAAGAAATCGAAACAAATGTAAAATTATTATTCATCCAACTATTTGTAAATACACTATTACCTAATATGTTAACATTATTATTCAGTTCGACAATAAGATCTTTTTCTTTGTAAATAAAATTAGGCGACTAGGTATAGGAAATTTTCCATACTCTTGGTAAATCAGTCAGTTTTTGTTGATTTTAAGACTAGAGGTAGAACAACTAATGGTTCGTTGGAGACCGGGTTATCAGCGTAAAGTGTCCAAGTTTTTTCTTTGCAGTCAAAAATACCTGAAAATATGAAAACGAAAAATGTATTCTAATGCTAGATGTTGAGAAACTTCAAAAATTATTAAAAATTATTTTTCAGAACCATACGAAATTATTTGATTCAAGAGTGAGAAACGTGTTGTAATTCCACGTCAACTTATTGATAAATTGGGAACTTTTTTAAAAATCTCAAATTTATTTCATATATTGTCCACTACAATATTGTTTCGGTATAGGTACAATACCTTCATCAGGTGGATGAAAACATCCACCATACATATATGTATTACAAACATGAATTAAGTACAAATATGAATTAACTTAATTTATATACTTCTACTAAACTTAAGGTTTACTTATGGTGGATGAAAACATCCACCATACATAAATGTATTACAAACATGAATTAAGTACAAATATGAATTAACTTAATTTATATACTTCTACTAAACTTAAGGTTTAGTACGGCGGAGTTTTTAACCTCGAGTTGCTCGTTATAAGTGGTGAACCGGTTTTCTTGTATCTATTAATTTCGAGGCTTCCAGCCTTTGTCTTATATGCTATAAGACCGGTTAAGCACTTAACGAGCAACTCGAGGTTAACAACTTTTCCTTACTGAACCTTAAGTTCAGTAGGAGAATATATATTGACTTAATTCATATTTGTAATTAATTTTATCCACCTGATGAAGCTAATGTATACCGAAACAATATTGTAGTGGACAATATATGAAATTACATTGAAATTTATAAAAATGTGTTAATTATGTCATGAATAAATAATTTTTTTAAATTTCCGTAAAACCTTAAGGAGAACATTTTTTCTTATTTACGTTTTCCTAGAAATTGTAACTTTGTCAGAACTTTGAAATTAATATAATATATCAATAAAAATAATAATAACATTAACAATGCGATGTCTCCATTATCCTTGTAGGGAGAATATTGAAATTGATGCCTATATTTACTGAAAGCATTAGACAGTTACTGTTTCTTACTACAAGTTACGCAACGTCTAACAAATGAAAGGCAATGACTGCAAGACTGCAATCTTCACATACCCTACTCTCGATTGTAAGATAGAAATATACAGTAAGTCGTAAGCATATATAATGCATAGATTAATGTACATATCAAATCTTAGGAATTAATAGAAATCACATGAAAACATCTAATATTGAAAGTTTCACACGTCCTTATCATTTAAAATACTACATTTGACCACGCTAGTTTTGGAAGAATTTCATCTAATTTGTTGAAGTAATGCCATCTAGGCTGAGGTTGTAGAAACGCTCGCTGTCATTTCTTAAAACATGAAAAAAATTTACTACAAGAAAATTATTTCTGTAGTTCTCGTTCTATATTATCGCACTGGTAGATATTCGCTATCAAAGAATACTATAACTTTCCTTTGATAATTTTTTGACAAATTATTCAAAAGAACATTATAGCAGAGCTGGCTAGGTGAACATAGTTTTACAATCGATAGGAGGGAATGTTAGGATTGAAGTCGTTGCCTTTCATTTGTTGAATGTGGCGTAACTGATGAGTACCTTGTAGTACGAAACAGTAATTGTCTTAGGCGTTCAATAAATTAGGCATCGATTTCAATATTCTCTAACATTTATTCCTAGAAGGATAATGGAAACATAGCATTGTTCATATTCCACAAAGCCAGCTTCGGTATAATGTCACTTTAAATAATTTGTCAAAAATTATCGAAATAAAGTTATAGTATACTTTGATATCGAATATCTACAAGTGTAATAATATAGCACGAGAGCTAAAGAATTCTTTTTCTTGTAGTATATTTCTTTCATATATCTATATATTACATAGATTTTTTGACATTTTGTTAATCTCATTGACATTAATAGTTAATCGTTGAATTATGTTGAGATAAATAGTCAATGAAACCGCACTAAATTCTGGTCTAAAGCTCACCAACGGCAATGGTTTGTACATAATCAGGCTGAGTTCTGAATACTCTATGCTCAGGATGCGAAGTGTCCCCTAACATGTTGATTACATCTTGTTTTGAAGACGGAGTTATGTACTTCTTAAATGTTACCGTTCTACCTCGACTGCTTTGTAACATATCTTCATTTCCCTGCTCAACCGTCAAGCGTTGGTATCTGAAAAATTAGATAAATTTGAATGAAATATAAATTGACCTACCTTATGCTTTAGATTAGTCAATAGAAAATAGATTCGGATAACAACCATTATCCAAAAATATTTCCATTTTTCATAATTATTTTGTGTATTCGTTATAAAGTTGCGCAATTTAACTAAAAATTTACCCTAAGTTAAAACTAGGACTGCATGAAAAATTTTCAAATTTGTTTTGAAATGATCGGATGTTCGATATTTTCTCCACGTTTCATTATTATTTTGATGTTGAAAAAATAACAAAATATAAGAATTCTATGTTTCAAGAAGAATTACAGAATAGTAGAGGAATAACTAGCAAATTTTATATGATATATATATATATATATATATATATATATATATATATATATATATATATATATATATATATATATATATATATATATATATATATATATATATATATATATATATATATATATATATATATATATATATATATATATATATATAGGGGAACCGAGGGTAATGGGAGCCAGAGGGTAATGGGAGCGGTGTGGCTAGAGACAAACCTATAGCTCGTATTCACTCGTATGTTACTTGGACGCCTTCGGCCCGCTGCGATCGTGTTTCTCTGCGGCGCTAAACTCGCCAGTGCCATGTGTTGTGTGACGACGGACGGTTGTTGATTTTTCGGTCCGCCCTTATAAGAAATACGAAATTTCATCGGCCTGGTATGTATAAAGTTATACGTTTATTTTAATCAAACCTGTTTTAATTTATAGCTAATGTTATCAATGTTGAGTATCTCTGCGTATAATTTCGTTACAAGTTAGATTCAGTAAATCGTTTTATTTAATTTCAACATGGTGGAAGTCGGGTAATCGGAGCTTATTAGGCTGTGATTACCCCTTTGTGGCTCCAATTACCCCATACGATTTAGTAATAATGTTTTTTTTTCAGATGTCAAAATGCCCAGAAAAAGGGAACGCACCACTACGAAAGCGTCTTGGACAGTTGAAACTTTAGAAAATGCAGTCGAAAAACTTCGGCGTGGTGGTACATCAGTTTACAAGGTTTCAAAAGAGACTGGAATACCCTACAGCACCTTAAAAAAGAGATTCAGGTTAGCTAAATTTAACGATACTAGCTACAAGTGTCCTCCAAAACTAGGAAGGCCCTCTGTGTTCACTGTGGAACACGAAGTCATTCTGGCTGATCATCTACAAAAAATGTCCAATAAATTTTATGGACTGACGAGGGCTCAGTTTTGTAAGGTATGTTACGCCATGGCTGAAAAAATTGGAGTTGCAGATCGATTTAATGAAACCAAAAAGTCTGCAGGCAGAGACTTTCTTAATGGCTTTTTCCAACGACATCCTAATCTAAGTATTAGAAAGCCAGAAGCGACAAGCATCAATAGGATACTTGGGTTTAATAAAGCTGAAGTGGATCGGTTCTTTGAAAATCTGGAAAATGTCATGACAAAATACCACTTCCCACCGTCTCATATTTACAATATGGACGAGACTGGCGTAACGACAGTGCAGGAAACCGAAAAAATTATAGCGCCTAAAGGACAAAAACGTGTAGGAACAGTCACATCTTGGGAAAGAGGTAAAAACGTCACGGCTATCTGTGCTATGAGTGCTTCAGGGTCCTTCATTCCGCCTCTATTTATTTTCCCTCGACAGCGTCACTCACCGCAACTAGAAAAAGATGGTCCTCCAGGAGCTGTTTACTCATGTTCCCATAATGGTTGGACAAACGAAAACATTTTCATTAAATGGCTGCGACATTTTATTGAGTACTCAAAACCCGCTGCTGAACAACCTGTTCTACTGATTATGGACAATCACAACAGTCATTGTACTTTGGAAGCTTGGGAAGTGGCTAAAGCCAACCATGTTGTAATGCTATCAATTCCACCACATTCATCACATCGGTTACAGCCTCTGGATGTAACCTTTTTTGGGCCGTTCAAAAGAGCCTACAACAAGGAATGCGACATGTTTATGAAATCTAGGAATATGGTAAAAATTACACCGTACGATATTGCAGGATTGTTCAACAAAGCTTATGCCAGAGTTGCAAGCTTAGAGAAAGGGATCTCCGGCTTTAAAGCCACAGGAATATATCCCATGAATCCTGCTATTTTTTCAGAAGACGATTTTGTTGCTGTGGATGGAGATCAAAGCCAAGCTAATGACCAAGCAAGCTCAGATGTTGTTGTTCAGTTTCAAAGACCTACTTCTATACGGCTAGTTACTGGAAACTCTGACCCACTTCCGTGTATAACTCGTGATATTGGCCACTTCGAACTGCTTCCATCTACATCTCCTGGTACTGGCAACTATGAACCACTTCCATCTACATCTCGTGGTATTCAACATGAGCTGGAAATGCCTAGCTTTGACCTGATCGAATACACGCAAAATGTTGAAAAAGAGCAGTTACCTGATATTTACCATGCTGTAAGTCCATCAATATTAAGTGAGCTACAAGAAGAGGCATCTATAGCAAATACTACACCAAACTTTTCAACAAACACAAACGCTTCTATTATTATCCCGTTTTCGTTGAATGATAAAACTGCCCCAGAGCTAACTCCTGCCAATACATCCACGACCTTGGCCACAACAAACCAAGTTCAAGAACAGTCACTCTGTACAAATCCCACCACATCAAATGATTTTGCAAAAGTTCTATCAGTTGTGAGTCCACTACCTAACATATCTAACAAAAATAAGACCTTGCGAAAACAACATTCAGTAATTTTATCTAGCACGCCAATGAAAACAGTATTTGAAGAGAAAGAGAAGAAACGTCTAGAGAAAAAATGTAAAACTAAAATTATTGCTAAGAAGAAAAGAGAAACCAGCAAAAAAGAAAGAATATGTACCGCAGGAAAAGCAAAAAAACGAAAGGACGCAAACAACAAAAACGAGAAAGTTAAAAGAATAAAAAAGAAACTTTTTGAGGATGAAACTGACACGTCTGAAGAAGAAAACCTTGAGAATATTTGTGATGATGAATCAGAATATTCAGAAACAGAGACATTGTGTGCTATTTGCTGTGACTCAGGTAAAGATAACGAAATGTGGTACCGTTGCAGAGGTTGCGGTAATTGGGCACACAAAGAATGTTCTGGTTCTGACAAGCCGGTTGATTATATTTGCATTTTTTGCTTGGATCCTTAAAGATAATTGTTATAAGGTTACATTTATATAATAATTTATATGATCAAGTCAGATTTAAGACTGAAAACGAAATTTTTGAGGCTGATTTAATAATTAAGTAGCTCCCATTACACATATGGGAATTTATAGGCTCTCATTTCCCGCAAAGTCGGGTAATGAGAGCGATTCTGTTTTTTTCTTTAAAGTTTATCTGTGGCCAAACGCCTAATAATGTAACGTTAACGCTATTATTAAATGATAGTGAAATGAGTAAGAATTTAGTTTTTTAATAAAAAGTTCTTAAGTATCCATAAATTTGACTTTTATTGAACTTTTTCCTTAGTAGGCTCCAATTTCCCCCTTCTCTATATATATATATATATATATATATATATATATATATATATATCTATTATTATTATTACGATTGTTCCCCAAGAAGAAAGCGACTGAACTTGAATTCGCAATGATTAGGACTATTGCTTTATCTTTTTAGCGACATTCAGTACGATCTTCGAGATTTTTTATATTGATCTGTTGTAGATCTTTTTGGACCTCTTTTAGCCACTCTGTTGCGCATTTACTATCCATAATTACATCAAGTAGTTCTTTGGCATTCTGGACTGTTTCTTTCTGTAGACATGTGCATATAACTTTGCACGTCGTTTTCTGATTTCTTTCGTTATCGTATTTGTCTTTTGATACTGTTCATTGTGAGGTATTTCCATCCAAATGCGTTTTTATTGATTGGCCCGTAAACCTTCTCTAATTCTTGAATGACCATCAATAACCATTGTTTCATATACGTAGATTGCTTCTGGAAGAATCGTTGTGTTATGGCGCCTCTCGCCGAAATGCCCCTTTTGTTATAGTGAACCCATGTTACTTTGTAGGCCCTTGGGAGTTCTGTAATTCTCTGTTCATTAGCGATTCGGTTTAAACCTGAGGACTGTATAATTTCTCCGAGTTATTTAAAATGGCCAGTGGTATTTGAATATATATATATATATATATATATATATATATATATATATATATATATATATATATATATATATATATATAAATTTTTTCACAATTTTTACCGACAAATTAGAGGTGCCCCAATGGGCTCTCCTCTCTTCCCTGTCATTGCAAACATCTTCATGGAACATTTCGAAACCCAAGCTCTTTCCCCATCCCCGCTCAAACCAAAATGTTGGCTACGTTATGTCGATGACATCTTTGCGATCTGGCCACATGGCAGAGAAAGTTTGGATAACTTTCTATTGCACCTGAACAGCATACATCCAGTATACAGTTCACAATAGAAGTGGAAAACAACATGTCTCTGCCATTTCTAGATTTCATGATCACAAAACTTCCAACTCAAGTTTTTTCCCATTCCGTCTTCCGCAAATCCACACCTACCAACCGCTACCTTTACGCTCAATACCACCACCACCCATCCTAACTCAACTCAGTAATCAAATCTCTCATCTCCCGTTCCATCCGCCTTTCCGATAACACAAACAGACAAACCGAACTCAACTTCCTCAAGCAAGTCCTCTCACATAACGGCTACAATAATACCCAAATCAACAGAACTATCTCTAAACTCACCAATTCTAGCCCAACTGAAACTCCTACCAATAAACCTGACGAATAGACACTCCCAAAATAATCCTTCCTTATATCGAAGGAGTGACTGACAAAATCGCACGAACTCTCAAACCTGCCAAAATCAAAACGATTTTCACCACACAACAAAAACTCTCTCACCTTATCCGTTCTGTGAAGGACAAAAACCCTAATGAAAACCACGGCGTCTACGAAATTCCCTGTTTAAACTGTCCCCGTTCATACATCGGACAGACAAACCTACGAATTCACATACGTGCGAATGAACACTGTCTGTCTGTCAGAAACTCCGATCCCACCTCTGCTCTGGCTCAACATCAGATACAAACAGGTCACGCCATCGACTTCACTCATACTAAAACCATTGCCCCCATTCGTTCCTTCAAATCCCGTATTTTCAGAGAAGCTATTGAAATAGAAAAACGCCCTGATTGTCTAAACACCCGAGACTATAGTCAAAGACTACCGGTGGCGTGGAAACCTCAGGTCAGTACACTGACTGCAGGGACACCCAATCAGCGCTCACCACACACGAACGAACACACTGAACCGCCCCACCCACCACATATAAATACAGGCACGAGACGATCGACACGCCAGTTGATTCCGAAGAGTAGGCAGGTTGAGACTGCGGAGTTAACTATTGGAAACGATTTGGCTCGTGGAGTAGGCAGATTGAGGCCACGCAACCGAATTATTTCTTATCGTTCCTAGTTTCCCTCATTTGGTTCGTGGAGCAGGCAGATTGAGGCCACGTAACCAGGCAACCTTTCCTCATTTTCCTTCATTCAGTTCGTGGAGTAGGCAGATTGAGGCCACGTAACCGAGCTACCCTTACCTTTACTAATTTATTCCAACTCCTGAAGATGGCTCCATAACGGAAGCCGAAACGTCGAGATTATATAAATCTAGAACGCGGCTCATTCCGAGAAGCAAGTATATAGTATATATATATATATATATATATATATATATATATATATATATATATATATATATATATATATATATATATGCACTGCAAATTATATATGACAAGGGAGTCTCGACAAATTTTCGACCATATTATTTCAGTATTCCATATCCAATTTAACAACATAAACTATAGCTCATAAACACTTGCAGGATTTTATTTTGAGCTGAATCGTTAAAAATTTGGTCAACATTATAAAAAAAGCTCCCTTGACGAAACGCGAAAATGATTAGGAATGAAACGATATGAGTGAATAGAATACTCAATACTTTTCTCCGATACCAAGTACTTTTGGTATTGATATTTTGAAATTAATTATGGAGTAGGTATAGGTCAAAAATACGCGTATCAGTTGGCCAATATTCAATATTTCATTACCTACAGTAATATATTTTATCATCATTTAGTTAAGCGAATTCAATTTATGTTGATTTCATCTTTATTGTATGTTGTTACTTCATAACCGACAATCTGAACGCGTTCATAACAAGAATTGACAATACAATCAACAGAAAAGACAAAGAAATATTTATATGACAATGTTTCCTTCGTTAATATATATTTCGGGTTTGAGTGGTAGAACAGCTCATGCTAAATATTCACGCCTTTCTGTTGTATTTCTAATTTCTTCTACATTAGAGATTTTCTGTTCATGTACAATAAAGTTGATATGCAACTCTTTTATTTATTTCATATCACGTCTATATTTGAACGTACTTTTCCTTGAAAGGTTGTACATAGGTCACTACTTCCAGAAATCGCCTAATAGGCAAAGATTTGGAAGAATTATTTTTTTTGCAAAGTTAAAACTTATTATCATAATTTTGTACTTTTCAGTAAATAATGCCAATACTTGTTACGGTTTTTAATGTGAATTTTTCAAAAACGATTTGATACGGGTAAGTATCGATAATTTTCAATATATACCAAGTTGGTATCGTTATTTGACGACCAATAAAATATCGAAAACAGTATCGATATCTCAATGGTATCGTTTAAAAATCCTATCAATGATCGAATGCGACGAGAATATCAACGGGACGCTGTGTTGTTGCCAGTTTCATTATGTTGCCATAATTTTTAATGCATAGCGAGACTCTTAGTTCTAAATGCCTCAGAGTCCTCAATTTTGCCCCAAAGTACCTCCAAATACTAAGTATTACTCGGTCTCAAATCATACTCGTATGCTATACATTTCATGAATTGGACTACGCATTTTCAATATTTATATACTCTCCAGAAATAAGAGACACTTCTTCAATTAACCATATGATCAAATTGAAAATCTTAAGTAAATGCAATCTTGAATGCAATTTTGAATAAACTTTGGTTACATAAAAATTGAGATTGTTTTACCGTATTTACTTACTCATTGACGTGCATGAAGTGTTCCCCAGGGCTAATGGTCAAAACATTCAGTAAAGATTCATTTGAGTTAACTGCTGGAGCAACTTCTACGTTATGAAATAAACGGTTACCTTCTTGGTTCAAAAATGTCATGTTAACTGAACATCCGTCCGCTGCGCCAACTCCTGAGTCTCTGAGTATCTGTTGAACCTGCAGGAAGTTTTCAGCTCCTAACATTGCACGGGTAAGAAAGTGCCTAGCTGTGGAGTTGAAAAAAGTTTCAGAAAATCATCTCTAAATTAATAGAGAGCATCATATAAACCTGAAATGAATGGTACCAGAAATAAAATGTCCGGTTATGTTTTCAAATGTTTCATTTGTGAAAACATAGATATGAACTACGGATAAGATACGTGGAGTATTATTGAAATTTAAAAAAAGTTTTAACACTAAACATTCAAACCACAGCGCCAACGTGAAGAATGGAAATGAACGCTTTATTTCATGAAGAAATGAGACATAGTAATATTTCTAGATATGTGATTTATTATGTGGATTTATGATTCTATTGATTGCTTACTTGTAGATGACATGATATTACCGACGAAAATATAGAAAATTTTTTTGAAATGAATAATGGCTTGAAAATGAGTTACGATTCGGAAATATAAGTACTACATAATATTCAATAATTTATTCGAAATACGAATTCCTCAAAAATAAAATATAATGCATTAGAAGACGACATGAATTAAATACCTACAATTTAAAGGGTGTTTTTTTTAGAGGTATAGAACTTTAAATGGCAATAAAACAACAATGGAAATCTTGTGGCATTACATTTTAAATATGATTTCTGGCATATGACCACCACGGCTGGCTCGGATGTAGTCCAATCTGGACGTCCAATTTTCTATGACTTTTTCTAACATTTGTGGCCGTATATCGGCAATAACACGGCGAATATTGTCTTCCAAATGGTCAAGCGTTTGTGGCTTATCCGCATAGACCAATTACTTTACATAGCCCCACAGAAAGTAGTCTAGCAGTGTTAAATCACAAGATCTTGGAGGCCAATTCACAGGTCCAAAACGTGAAATTAGGCAATAACCAAACGTGTCTTTCAATAAATCGATTGTGGCACGAGCTGTGCAACATGTTGCGCCGTCTTGTTGAAACCACAGCTCCTGGACCTCACGGTTGTTCAGTTCAGGAATGAAAAAGTTAGTATTCATGGCTCTCTACCGACCACCATTGAATGTAACGTTCTGGCCATCATCGTTTTTGAAGAATTACGGACCAATGATTCCACCAGCCCATAAAGCGCACCAAACAGTCAGTTTTTTCGGATGTAACGGTGTTTTGACATACACTTGAGGACTATCTTCACTCCAAATGCGGCAGTTTTGTTTGTTGTCGTAGCCATTCAACCAGAAGTGTGTTTCATCGCTAAACAAAATTCTCTTATGAAAATCGGGAACAACGGCAATCTCGTTTTGGGCTCATTCGACGAATCTGCGCCTTGCTTGATGATCGTTTGGCTTCAATTCTTGCACGAAATCGATTTTGTAAGCACGCAAACCAAGATGCTTCCGCAAAATCTTCAATAAAGTGGATGGATACAGATTCAATTAATGTGCTCGATGGCGAATGGACTCATTCGGGTCTTCCTCAATGCTACGCTCTACAGTAGCAACAGCTTCTTCTGTACGCACCTTACGGCGTCTCTGCGGATGCGAGTTCTCAATAAGAGTAAACGTGGAGCGAAAACGTTCCATGGTTAATCGAATTAACGGCTCTGAAGGACGATTTTGTCGACGATAAAATGGACGTAGTGCGAGATACGTATTCCGCACAGAACCATTATTTTCGAAATAAAATTGCACTATTTGCAAGCAGTGTTCAAGCGTGAATCTATTCATGATGAATTGCCAAATGTAACTGAGAATAAAATCACTTATCAGCTGTTAAATTGGTCGCCATCTTCAACAGTAATGCTTACTTACACTTCTATACCTCTAAAAAAAACACCCGTTATATATGTATACTTACGGGTTTTTCCTGGTTCCAATTGCTTAGCGCTGATAGTATTTATGGAAAAAACTAGCCCATGATGATTGTAGTTCATGGTGTATCCTGGTAAGTGTCCTGCATAGCATAAAGACGTGAACTTTTCTTCTTTCACATTCCACCGACCTTGGGGTTTATCGGATATAATATGAGCAGAAACGAAATAAAAGTGATTGAGGGTGTCGCAAAGCGCATCTTCAGTGTGTCCAAGGATTGCCTTCAAACAAAAATAATGATAATAATGATAATATACCTATTTATAATTGCTACTTGATATTACAATATTCGATAATAAGAAGTTAATTAAAATAAATAATAATTTAAATAAAACTAAGTACTTTTTCGATTTTCACTATAATTAATTCACAACATGACAATATCGTTTCGCCAACACAGTGGCTTCATCAGATGTTGATGATAAACTGAGCTATTACAGTGTGGACTGCTTATATTTATCCTGAAAGCTTATATTTAACTATTTGTTGGAAAATTCATTAGAGATGTATTTTGTGAGGAGACTTCTGGATGTGCTTCATCAAGATGTGGTAGATCAGGTAAAATATGTGAAGATGTGCATTCTAATTAAGCTGTTGAAATAATTTCCCTAGATATTTTCGAAAACGTTTTGGGAAGAATTTGCTAATTCCTCATCGAATATATTGAAAATAATGAGAACTTCATCTTGTTTAATAAACAAATATCACGTATCTATTACACAAATTCAAAAAATTAGAAAATTAGCAGATATTTCATAGAGGCTATATGATGTCTGAATTCTCTCTTCATATTTTTTGTTTTATGAGATTTTTTTACTGAATAATAAACTTAAATTAACACTCAGATTCAAATTATACTGTATACGTAGATTTATTATGTTAAATGTATTAAGAATTTTCATATGGTTTATGTATTGGAAGTAAATATCAAAGATAAATTTCAAAAGGAATAATTTAATTACATAACCTTTTCCAATTCATCATTACTATTTTCTCGATATCCTAATCACATTAACATTAAGGCACATAGGTGGGGCTTCAAACATACACGTAGGTGCTATAAGTTTTCGATAATTTGGAATCCAATAAAGTTCGTTTAATGTCATTACGTGATAAAGTTTTGTAATCTTATGCAGTTAAAAATTCTTCTTCTTTATTACGTTTATAAAATTCTGAGAAGTTCACGTACTTCTAAGTTATGTAACTAACGCTGTTGTGAATAGAATCAATACAAGTGATTTGAGAAAATTTCAGGTTTTTCATCATTTATTTTATATTACTTATACACTTTTATATTACTTGGAGAATTCTTAGGGTTGATTGAATGGTTCTCTGATCTCTTGGAGGGACATTGAATGAAAAACACTTAGCTTGGTTACACAAAAATAGCATCCTTTGCTTGAGAATTGTTACAACATTTTCAAAATCTGAATTGAACACTATCGACTAACATTTTTATATACTTTTACATCTACACCTACTATAGACACATGGTTGCAGAGAAAATAGGGATGCAGACGATTACGATTCAGGTATCGATGTCTTCGAAAGAGGCGAACACTTCCATATTCAGTCAAAAGAAGTAAATTAGTTCAAAATTTTCGAATAAGGTGGTTCAATTGAGAACTTTAATATTATTATTCTTTTCAGTTTATCATCAACATCTGATGAAGCAACTGCATTGGCGAAACGATATTGTCATGTTTTGATTTAATTATAGTGAAAATCGAAAAACTACGTAGTTTTATTTGAATTATTATTATTCTTGCCTATTTTCGCTCCCACCTTGTTTCTATAGGAGTTATTACGGGTGTTTTTTTAGAGGATATAGAACTTTAAGTTGGCATTACTGTTGAAGATGGCGACCGATTTAACAGCTGAGAAGTGATTTATTCTCAGTTTGGTTTGGCAATTCATCATGAATAGACTCACGCGTGAACAACGCTTGCAAATAGTGCAATTATATTTTGAAAATAATGGTTGTATGCGAAATACGTATCGATGATGAAGCGATGAAGTGCACTTCTGGTTCAATGGCTACTTCAACAAACAGAACTGCTTCATTTGGAGTGAACATAATCCTCAAGTGTATGTCAAAACACCGTTACATCCAGAAAAACTGACTGTTTGGTGCGCTTTATGGGATGGTGGAATAATTGGTCCGTACTTCTTCAAAAACGATGATGGCCAAGACGTTACAGTCAATGGTGATCGGTATAGAGCCATGAATACTAACTAATAATCCAGGAGCTGTGATTTCAACAAGACGGCTCAACATGTCACACAGCTCGTGCCACAATCGATTTATTGAAAGACAGGTTGGTGACCGCCTAATTTCACGTTTTGGACCTGTGAATTGGCCTCCAAGATCTTGTGATTTAAGACCGCTAGACTACTTTCTGTGGGACTATTGGTCATTGGTCTATGCGGATAAGCCACAAACGCTTGACTATTTAGAAGACAATATTCGCCGTGGTATTGCCGATATACGGCCACAAATGTTGGAAAAATCATCGAAAATTGGACGTCCAGATTGGACTACATCCGAGCCAGCTGTGGCGGTCATATGCCAGAAATCATATATAAAATGTAATGCCGCAAGATTATCTTTCCAAAAAAAAAAAATTCTTGTCAATCGAATGATCGATCGTTGTTTTATTGCAATTTAAAGTTCTATACATCTTAAAAAAACACCCTTAACAATGTTAGTCGGTAAAACAAGTGTTGACTTAAGCTTTTGAAAATGGGGTAATAACCCGAAAAAATTTTCAAGCATTTAATATATTTTTTGTGAAACCAAGCCAAGTGTTTTTATTCAATGAATTGTTCAGGGGTCATATAAAGCATAATACCTCGAAGGCCTGGGGCTTCACCACAAATTCAAATTCAATTTATTCTGAAACCATATTTAGAATTTTCTCATAATTTAATACAAATACGCATGACGATGTTTCAAGTACTACTACTTTATCAAATGCTGAATTAATAATAGATGTAATTTTACAAAGTATTGGTTGAGTATTTACAAACATTTAAGTATTAATGAGCTAAACATATCAAGTAAGCTATAAAGCTACTCTCACAGAACATACCAGGTAAGTTCAAATGTTGAATTGATAATAGATGTAATTTTACCTACTCAATACTTCACAGAACATACCAGGTATGTTCTATGACTAACCTGGAGTGAGTACCATTGAATACAACTGACGTTTAACAAAAGATAGAATCGAATACATGAAATTGGACACAGAAAATCAGGTTTATAAGTCAGGTATACTAACTAAGAATGTAGGAAAAGATACAAAATAATTATACAACTAAGATTTCTAAGAACGGATTAAGGAAAGTTGAAATTTTTGAACATCGAAAAACATAAAATTGAAAAAAAATTAACTAATAAAATTGGTAATCAATCTGATCTGCTACCTGGAATATTATTGAACATATTGTTATTAAGATATTAACCAGAGGTCTAGTATTAACCTCTAACTGGTTATTGAGTAACCAATATAACCAATTTTACTCAATAGCCAGTTGTTTTTTAACTTTACTTAATATGTTCAATAATAATATTCCAGGTAGCGATCAGATTGATTACCTATATTTTAGTTAATTTAATTTTCATTTTCTGTTTTTTGATGTTCAAAAATTTTAACTTTTCTTTATCTGTTCTTAAAAATCTTAATTGTATAATTATTTTGTATCTTTTCTTACATTTTTAGTTGGTATAGCTGACCTAATAAACTGATTTTCTGTGTTCAATTTCAGGTATACGATTGTTTCTTTTATTGAACATTAGTTGTATTCTATGGTTAGTCATAGAACTTAACCGGTATGTTTTGTGAGAGTAGCTTCATAACTTACTAATAATGTTTAGCTTATTAATACTTATGCTTGTAAAATTACATCTATTATTAATTCAGCATTTGATAATGTAGTAGTACCTCGAAACGTCATGCGTATTTCTATTAAATTATGAGAAAATTCTAAATATTGTTTTATTATCGATATTAATTTTCTCCAAGTATTTCAGCCTCATCAATTCAATTAATTATATTATAATTAGCGTAACATTAATCAGAGACTCTTGCCCCAGTTACCGACCTCATTAGATCTGCCCCTGGTTAGAGATTGTGGTAAATAATGGCTATACTTGTTACTATTTGTATGATAACCAGCAGTATTCTGCTGTATAATAAGTACAAGAGTATCTATACATAGTAATAAGTTACAAAACTTATATGAAAAACAACAAATTTAGAGAATGAACTGAACAGAAGCAACACTGATAGTTGTTAGTCGAGAAGCCTTATGCAAGCCTTAAAATGACTTTCTAGACGTAGTATACTTCTTTTTAACTGAAGAAGGACAAATCACAGATATCGCCGGGTCGTGTTTTGCATGTCTTAGCATAACCAGTGGTATAAAATTCGCATACAGTGCATCTATTAAAGTAGCAGGTCCACAGGTTAACGGACGGCAATAATTACTATTACTACAATTTAACTGAGATATAAACCGTAGCAAATAATTTTCGTATTAACAAAACACTTATTGCAGATTTGACACATTGTCTGAATCGATCAATGGACGGTGTTCATTAAAAAGTCATCTGATATAAACAGTTTTGTACACCTACTGAAAATAGATGAATTGTGAATTCCACCAAAATAACTCAATTCAATCAACAAATGTTTAGAGCTGGTCATTCTTTATCGAGATATAAAACTAGTTGAAAAAGGAGGGATCTATCAATTAGATGATGATATTGATAAATTGAATTGTGTTTTCGCTAATCATGGTTCATTCATTGAAAAACACTTGGCTCAGTTTTAAATATTTATATTGTTTCTTGGCAATTTATGAAACTAAGTCAAGTGTTTTTATTCGATATAATAATATTGACTTAAATTCTATGGTTCAACCAGCGGTTTGTTCAAGTAACAAATGAAGAAAATTGGAACTAATGAAATCTACTGAAATAAAGTTAGCATTAAAAAATTCTAATAAGCAACGAAATTGTATATTTGAATTTTTTTCATAGTTAATCTGTTCGTATCTATAAAGTTGAATGGTTTTACCTGCTACGATGTTGCAGATCCTGAGTTTAACCATAGAATTTTAGTAAATATTGTAGGTATTCAATAGTGTTGGCGTTTACTTGATGTAAATCTATTATAATTGAATATAAACTTAAATTCAAACAATTGAACTTATGATTTACAACTTTTTGACTACATAGCATGACGCGCCAAGGTGGAATATTGTTTTTGTGCAAAAAGTCAATCAATATTATTTTTTCAATTGGAACAATGAATGAAGAATCTTCTGTAACTACTTTAAAATTGACTGAAAACAATAATTAAATAAATTTGAAATACAAATGTATAAAACTCTTGATACAATAACAAATATGATTTGAGCTACTTATGCGTTGGTAAGTAGCCCAAACAATATGTTAAATGTAATGAAAAACATTTTTTATAGTTTAGTCATGTGACGTATTCTACTATTTTGTGACGTTTTCTACTATTTTCAATTTTTCAGCAAGTGTAGAACGGAAATTCAATTGAAAATATAATGACTGAAATTCCAACTACCACTTGAAAATAAAAATGGAAAGTCAAAAATTGAGTATTTATTTATTTTAGAATTAATGTTTCCGGAAAGTGGCAGAAAATTAAAATTATTGAATTCTCGAGTTTTTGGATAATCGTTCAATTATCTGAAGAAATTCGCACCTGATTGTTTGTATTGACTGCAATGGTAGAGCAGCCGGTTGGTAACTTATTTCCTTCCTTTTTCACCGCACTTAGAATCACATCGTCTATATGAAGAAGAAGAAGCTGAAACCATGAAAATAAGATGTAATATTTGAATTAAAAATGCCAATTTTAAAAATTCAATAAGTAGAATCAGCAACTAGTTCTTGCCAAATCCACAAAGTCATTTCTAGTTCAGCTACCTACGAGTATTATATTCTAATCTCTTTCAAAAGGCAAAATTATAATAATGTAACCTGGGGAGATATTGAATAGAATATTTCCAAATGTTTATGTGGGGACTGATTATGATGAAGAGCAAACCGAAGAAACTACTCATCAGAGTAATAATGCTTTTTTGTGAAAAACTTCAGAAAAAAATGAATTCATGAGTTTCTTAAATACCCTGAGGAAAAAGTACCCTGATTGGATTCAAGGAATAAAACAAAAAAAAATCAGATTTGTGTTTCATGCACGAATATTTTCAAATTCGGAAAATTTTCTTCTGTCTAGAATATGAATAAACGTCTTAGTAATGACTTTCAAATTCTAATTCCATGTTTTTTTAGGACCTTTTTTTAGAGATGAATTGAAATTAGTAAAAATAATATTTGATGAATCTAATTATTTTATGAAAATTAAATCCTAAATATTCTTATATTTCGAATTTGATATTGATTTCGTTTCTTGATTGATTTATCGAAATATTTTGGCTATTATATTTTTAATAAAATTGGAAAACCAGCTTCGTATGTTTTCTACAAGGATATGTATACGCAAGTTTACAATTATTACAAGGTCTTCTATAATGTGTGAAAACTCTTATGATTGTAATGGCGTTCAAACCATCGATGTTCGATGATCATCGATGTTGATAGCAAAAACATCGATGCTATTCGATAAATATCGAACATCGATGTTAACGGAATCAATATCGATGTTTACTCACGTCCTCACGCACGACCAATAGCGATGATCGAAAATCGATGATCATCGATGTTGAAAGCAAGAACATCAATGCTTTACATCGATGTTCGGTATTCGATAAATATCGAACATCGATGTTGGGCTTTCGATTATGACATCGATGCCAACATCGATGTTTTTTAAACATCGATCATCCCTAGTTCAAACATCAACTATTCAATGGCTTTTGAAGATTGGAAAATTCAATATATATCATTGAATTCTTCTTCTTCTCAGTCGTTCGTTCACTCTTGACAGTGTGGTCGTGGTCGTGTCTCGGTCTTGTGCCACTGCGTCCCACGCGATACGACGCCACACTGTTCTATGCTTAGCGGCTCTAGAGTTTTCATTGATGCTGGAATGCGTCACAGATTTTATTAAATCTGTCCACCTTGTTGGAAAACGCCAACGCGATCTTTTGCCCTCGACTTTCCCTTGGACCTCCAATCGTTCGATAGAGTCTTCGTTTCGGGTTATATGTCCAAAGAATTTAAGAATTCGCAGCTGCACAGTCGAGATAACCTATCTTTTATGTTTAGCTCCTTCAGAATCGAGACGTTTGTTCCATCTGCAGTCCACGGGATTCTGAGCAAGCCTCTCCTGCACCATATTTCTAACGCATCAATTTTGCGACGATCTTGCATCCTCAATGTCCATGTCTCAGCTCATAATATCATTGAATTATTTGAAAAAAAATTCATGATTTTGCTCAAGATAATTTGCAAGTTTACTTGCATCTCGTAATATAGTGTTACTAGATGATAATATAATATAGATCTTTATAAAATATAACTTATGACAGTATAGAGCTAGTTACCTTGTGAAACGGCACTTTAGCCCCATCAGCTATTCCTTCCAATTCCTTGATGTACTGAGGAAAATTTCTTTTCAAATTGGTTAGGGTGTCATCATAAGCTTGTTTGCCTTCTGGTGTTTCATAAGCTGGAAGGTATTCTTTATTCAAAGTTTCACATCCTCTAACAAAACTGTTGATCAGTGAGCCGAAAGTTCTTCCCTGTAATTTTATACACGGTTAGATCAAAGCATGAGAACAAGAATATCTTACTAATATAAAAATATATGAAATCAAACCGAAAATTTTAATCAACCCCCAACTGAAAAAAAAATATATATATAAAGTAAATGAGTAAAATTCTTTTTTCTATCTAACTGTATTAGAAAAAACTATGGTTATTTTAAAGCAATTTTAATATAAGAAAACAATATTCAGAATTTTCTCATAATTTAATAAAATATACATGACGCGTTTCGAAGTACTACTTCTTTATCAAATGCTAAATAACAATTTCAATAGTTTTTATATTTTAATGATTTTATTGATTTGCATTTGAAAGGTCGAGAAAGAACTTTTAATTTTTTCTCTTTTTTTTAATTGTTAGAGTTATTCAAAATTTTCAACTTTATTTTTTTAATGTTCAACCTTGTTCAACTAATGTTGAAACAATCAGATATGTGAAAATTGGTAAAGTGCTTTTTAGAAGAGGGGAGTTAACTGATGATTATTATACATTTAGACTACATAAACTCCATAAATGTCAGCTAAGAATTATCTCGTTAAATAATGGCGCTACATTAATTCGAGAACAACGATCCAACAACAGAAAGATACCCTGTATAAATGCTAAATTTCAATCAAATGGACACCCTGGTTATTCCATCAATTTATGAAACCTTTCGATTATAGACAAATTCTATCTCCATAAAGATATCGAAAATTACTCAATATAATTTATTATTTTCACAAAATTGCTATGCTTTGTAAAATATAGGTAAAATAATAGTAAAATAGGTGAACCTTCAACACCAGATAGTGACAATCACTATACAATATGACATTTCTTAGCGATTCAGAACGAATACGAATACATGCATATTTAGCGATTAAATGCTTCAAACATTATTAATGGAAAAGCCGTTTTCCACATTGACGAAAGAAGTAGAGAGACTGGAAATAATGGAATCTGGCAGCCGAACACTGATAGTGTGAAGCAAAACTAAATAATGTGTGCAGAAAAAAACCTCAATCATCTTCAAAACAGTGGGAGCTAGAAAATAATGTTGCTAAAATGTTCGTGATAAGAATTATCAACTGAGAAAACTTTACATAAGTTACTACGATCAAGATAGAAACATATTTACCCGATTCATTATTTTATTAGCATTTTAAGGTTGAGTAATTTGTTTTGAGTAATGTTGTTTGTTCTGTAAACAAAATAGAATCATACTTGTGAAACGTATTCAACACACAACATCTTCGGATTTCTTGATATATTTTCTTTCATTGTTTAAACTTTATTCATACGTCTTTCTAGGAATTTTTTCGATTAAGTTTTTCAGTTATATCCTCAATCTATTTTTTTTTCGAATTATTTTAATTTAATTTAATTCAAAATTTCAGCTTCTATTGTTCTTTGAAAAGTATACATGTGTAGGTGAGTAAAATTACTGTCTTTTGCGTGTAACGCTATGGAACTGTAGTGAAAATTAGAGAACCAGGTTCTGGATTTGTGTGGTCAGATATTTTGGAACTGAGTTTATTTTCTGAGGTCTTTGGTCAAATTGTAACACTTTTTGAAGGATGAAAAGCCCGAAAAGCACTTTGACCAGCCCGATCACTTTAAAAGTTGTCTCTTAATATAAAAATTAATTATTTCAATTATCTGTTCAATACCTTATAGAAGTGGACTTTGACATAACTATAGTACGCCGAAAAATGATAGATAAATATACTCAATATCATTAAAATACCCATCTAGAAAAACATTGTAAACATTTATCGATAATACAATTCGCCGATATGAAACGTCAAGACACTTGATCTTCTGCTTAAACAATTTATTGTACAAACTACTGCACAATAGTATTGATTGTCCTCCTCTGTTGTCCGCTTTGAAATTTCGTCTTCCTAGGCAAAATTCTCGTAAAACAGAATTATTCCACCTAGAGACTCCGAGGACCAACTCCCTAATACAATCCCTCATTTGGTTTATGGAGTCTACATTCAATAGAGTTGCCAATAATTGTGACATTTACTTTGACTCCATAGAATTTATTATCAAGAGTTATGTGAACAACGAAAATTGACTAAAATGAATTGATTGAGATTGAGTTATCTGTAATATTTCATTGAATGCTATAATGTAGTTATAAGTTACTATTTTTTTTTAGATTAGATTGAGCTCTTTGTTAAATATATTTTTTCAATTATTCAGTTGAATCTTTTTTCTAATTATTTAGTTATGTATTCAACATTGTCATTATTTTCTGTAATTGGGTGTCATACCTGTTGAGAATAAAGAACTTATTATTACACAGGCCAACACACATTTTGGTGCCTGCGATTTTTTAACTGTTCCTGAGTAATTTTTGGATGCAGAATGTAAAAAAGTTCTCAGATTTTGTCTATCAGATCTAGTTTTTGAGATTTTTTGAAAAATTGTGTATATAATTTACGTTATAACTGTTATAATATATAATATCACTATTGACAGTTAAAAAAAACAAAGACACATGGATTTAAGTATTTATTGCAAAAACTTAATTTACATAATTACATTAGTCACTAATCACATAAAAATTTTCTTTTATACGATTTTCTAGAATGGAGTTTACTAGGGCTCTCGCTGAAAGCTCCAGCAGTAGTCCGCCATCATGTGGCTATCCCATCGTCCTTGATAACGATCTTCCATAGTTTTAATATCCTGGTGGAATCTTTCCCCCTGTTCTTAGCAGATCCTTATCTCTTTTACGATAAAATGTAATATTAGTACCTCGACAAAGTGGATTTTTTTCTTTTAATCTGGATGCAAGTAATTCAGCGGATTCCTTTGAGAGATTCAGGTCTCTTGTAAGATCGTTTAGTTCTTCTTGATTGAAACACTGCGGAGTTGCTAAATCTGCTTCAAAATCGCTGTCGTTTTCTGATTGAATTCTTTCAACTTTGTCAGACGTTGATGTTTCTGTATTATCTTCTGTCAGTTCAGGTAGACTGCTGAATGATGGAACGGGTATTTCTTCCGAATGCACTACAGGCCTTCTTGCAAAATCTAGATCAGGATATGTCCATTTGTGTCTATTGTTTCTATTTATGTCTTTAATATTAACGAGACAAAAATAGCAGTCGTCATGATGGTTCCGCGGTTTTCTCCAAACCATTGGTACACCAAACTTTAGGCACTTCCTCTTTCCAGTTGTCCACTGTCGCAAATGTTCAACACATGTTTTACATATGAAATGTGGGGCCCAAGATTTATCTTGATCTCCTAAATGAACGCCAAAATAGGCAAGATAAGCTCTTTTCACAAAGTCAGAAATCGTTTTTCTGCTCTCTTTCAAAGTGTATTCACCACACACATAACAAAAAACATGGGGATGATTTACACAGGTACGTCTGCTTGTGGATGCCATTGTTTCAGTTTAGTGTCTTGATACTACAAAACGACCAAAATTTACACAGAATGATAGCACAACTTTACTTGGGAAAACTCAGTAATATACTAAATCAAGTACAGCCAAGCAGGTATAGAAGGATCGGGTCATAGGCAATTACAGGTATAAAAGTAATTAGAGCATTGTATTGAGTAGTTCCTAGTATAGGAACATTGGGTCAGGGACAATTCCAGGTATCAATTTGGCTAATTACATTCTGGGAAATTTCTATTTTGACGATTAAGTACATATTTATCTCTTTATTTGTTGTCCTTTATCAGAAAAAAATATATCATTTAACCTGTAACCTGTATCTCAAAAACTAGAGCTGATAGAAAAAATCTGGTGGCATTTTTGGAATCGGCACATTAAAAACATCTAAAATCAGATGTTAGATTTCTGGCACCTGGATTTTTTTTTTCATTTTGTTGGTCTGTGTTATCATTAAACGTTTGCCAGACACCTAGACCAGATGGCGAACGGTGTTAAGGATACTTGGGTACTTGGCAGATGACAAACGAAATTTTGCGAATCAATGGGACCATTAATTCACTTTGCTGGGTTATTACTTTTGTCCAGACTTTTTAAACTATATGAACATGGAAGAAGAAATGACGCAACTGTTTAAATGTTCATAGTGTGATCAATTTCAAGAATAACTTAGAATAAAAACGTTGATTCTGAAAAAATTTCTTTATGTTTGTCGCTGGTAGATCGCGTCGTAAGTGCTTATTAAACCCTCTCCGATTCGTTTTGTTATATATGTGGAAATTTTACAATTCCCAGTCAACGGACAAACATCAGTACTTTTGTCAGGCAAACCTATTTTGTTTAATATAAAGTAAAAAATTGGCGACCAAGATAAATCCTGGACTCCTCACAAAGTCTATAAGCTGTGTGTGGAGTGTTTGAGAATGTGGACAAAAGGAACACGTTGGAAACTTTCGTTTGGTACACCAATGATTTGGCGAAAACTCAAAGACCACTCCAATTATTGTTACTTTATATATTAAAAACTGCAGGATATAACAAAAAAATATCACTACATAGTATAAAGCAAAGTCGCTTTTTCTGTCCCTTTGTCCCTTTGTACGCTTTAATCTTTGAAACTACGCCACGGATTTTGATGCGGTTTTTTTAATAGATAGAGTGATTCAATAGGAAGGTTTATATGTATAATAACATCCACTAAATAGTGGAGAAGTACTGTTATTTTTGAGGTTTCTAATGTGATGTCGTAAATAATTACATTTTTTCCGCTTACATTGCAAACGCAGGCTGAACCCTACGAGTTTTATCAAAATAATGTACTAAGTATTGTACACATTGAAAAGTATGTATGAACTAAAAACATAACATTGAAAAGTCCGTGATGGTATATGTCTATCTCTTATGGATAACCCACAATAACTTTTTTTTGTCATTTACTTTTTGCGACAAATAATGGCTAATTTTCGAAGCGATTTCAACCAATACAGCATTAATCCTTATATAATTAAATACCTTAAATACATTGTTGATTCAATATGGATCTATATGGCCCTCTACAGCATATGATTTAAATGAACATGGCAAAACAACGTTGGCCGGGCCAGCTAGTATAAAATAAATTATCCTTGTTTACCTTCAGCTATACGCCCTGTGTCGCATTCATCTGAAATTCCAGTGCCAATTTTTCAAGAATTAACCTCTTTAGAAATACAAGAAGATGAGTTGCGCGACGATGGAAGTGACCCCAGCGACAAAGATTTTAAAGTTGACGAAGATTCTGTTCGTAAAGGATTTAATCAGCATGAGTTAAATAAATGACTTGGTACGAGATTTTGGACTATCCAAAAAAGCGTTAGAACTTCAAGCGAGAATGTGCCCAGATTGAACATTCTAGGGAAAGTTATAAGCGACATTTTTACCCTAATATCTTTTTTCTTTTCGTATAATCACAATTTAACTTTTAATCTTATAATAACCTCAAAAGCAAGTCATATAGCTAAGACAACAAAATTGCTGTCCCAGGCTGAATACTTTTCAGTTTTGCGCTCGAACTGCCAATAAATGTGCAAACCATAGATAAACTGAGATGCAGCAACATTAGAAACTAATACAAAATTTTAAATTGATAGTTTAGAATCACTACGAAGGTGTAAAAACGGTCATTAGATGACTCTACTGATTGGAGATAGTCGCGAAACGCTGCAAGTATTGGTCGAATCAACACCTGCTGATGAAAGGATTTCTTGTTTGTAGACATCAAATTTGAAGACCTTGCAGGAAAATTCGCATGTTAACGATGAATATTTGAGTTGCTTTCAACATAACATATCTGTAGAAGTGATTTCAGAAAATTTTGAAAATATTTTTCATTGACAGTAATAAAATTCGGTATGATACTTCAAATGCTTTTTTATTTAAGAGTGATTCTATTACGATCCTAGTAACCTCGTTAACTGTTCAAGGTAATTTCAGAGTTGCAGAGTTATAGGTAGGATATAATTAGCTTCTGGAAAGGATTCTGAACCGATTCAGAACTATTCGCATGCGCAGTTTGAATTTTGGCGTTCGCAGATCACCCAGTTCGGAACTTTTTGTTACAGTCCTGTTTTTGTGGATAAACTGGGACTGGTTCGGAATTGGTTCTACCGGTTCGAAGGATCAATCTAGAAATGTAAGTTCGGGACTTGCGCATTCACGATAGTTTGGCAATTCGGTAGCATAGAAAATTATTTCTATGATTTGTTTATACATGCCACATGGTAACGAAACGGAAACTAACAGGTGATTCACTTAAGTATCCTGTATTTCATTTGGCTGCAATTACCGTGTACTACATATTTCATATTTCAATTTATACCGTCTGTTTTAACAAGTAAGTTATATGATTGGTCTACTCTTAAGTTTATCTTCAATAAAAATATACATATTTTTAGGTGAATATTCCAGTCATGTCTGATCATTTTTTATCTTCCGATGAAGACTTGGAAGATATGTTCGATATTGTTGAAATTCCAAAGAATGTCGATTACTTTGAAGAAACTGTACCCCTGTTCAGTGCAGAACAATATATGGAACATTTCAGATTGAGGCCAGAAAAGACAGAAGAGTTGTCACACCGCTTTGCCACTTCTGAGTATTATAATTGGCAAGAAGGAGATGCTTTTATTCATATTGTCTACATATTTTTTTGTAATTTTTCTCAAGCACTTTCCGCCTGTTTACGCAATTACTTGGTGCAACATGTGTATTTGTGATTATTACCATTTCTTTTGCAATTTCTTCAAACATTCTCTTGAAGTTTTTTAATGACATCGATCCGACATGTTTCCTGTATTTTTGATACAATTCCAACAGAAGAAGAGTGTTTTGGTGGGTCCATTTATAACTATCTTTTGGTTGTTGGGACATTTCTGAAATCTTACTATCACTAAATGGCTAAACGTATCTTGCTATCTTGTGCTTTCGAAAATAAATAAATTGGAAAATGGTTGCTTATTTATAAGACTTCCATAGAATAATGTGTTATTGTATTGTTCTTTGATTAGAATGACAATACAAGCGGTATACGGCATATTATTCGATGAGAACAACTGTGATTCCAAAATTCCCTAAACTAGTTCTAAATTCGTTCGCTGGTCGAAATAATTCCAAAACAGTTCATAACGAGCATGCGTATTAAATCAATCCCGAATCAGTTATGAATTAGTTCTGAATCGGTTCAGAAACCTTACCGCGAACAAAGCTAATATGTATAAGTATCGTGACCAGACGACCCGTTTTGAACGGAATCGTCCCATTTTAAGCTGTGTGTTCCGTTGGCCCCAAACATAACCACAGGACGCCAAAATGCCGTGTTTGTTTTAAAGTTGTGGAAATCTTGTCGGCTGGACTACTTGTCCCAAATTATCGAAAAAATTTTCAAAATTGCACATCAAAATTGTTTTTTTTCACATTTCGTCGGCAAGTTTTCAATTGAAGCTACATTAGAAATCAGTCAACTAAAAGACAATTTCGCTCAGAAACAGATCAATCGGTTTCTTCGTTGTAAAGTTCGTAGTTAATTGGCGAAATTGAAAGTCAATGGCACTGACACCGATGAAGAATTTGTGAAAAATAGGGAGGGCTACAGAATTTTATAAGACAAGCCGTGAATATGGTCAGGCGTTAAGAAAGTATTAGCCATATTTAGGGATATATTATTGATTGTATTGAGAAAACGGAAATAATTGACGAATCTTCATCAATTTGTAACTATACAACGATGCAACTATTTGTAACTATATAACCATAAACAGATTATGGACGTCTGAAAAACACCGAGTCACATTTTTAACATAGTTTTAAAAGCGATATTGATTTTATATATAAGCTCAAGTGAATATATAAAAGTGTCCAGAATATTATTCTTTTCTAAAATCCTCACCTGATCTATTGAAGCAAATTTGTTATTCTGATAAACACAAAAATAACTAGTTGAAAAAATATTTTGCGTAGTATTTTTAATTCATGATAATCAACCTCTCTCAGTAATGAATAACTAAGCTGTTAGTGTAGTAAAGGTGTTTTAACAATACGAAGTCCCATTTGGAGCAAAAAAAGCAATGCTCACGTGAACCATGCTATCCAATCTCAAATGAACCTATCAATATAACAAAAAAAAGTTCAAAGGAATGTTTGACTTCAATCCAACAGACTTTAGTTTTAGATTTAAGCGTGTCCAGTTTCCGGGCCGCCTTGCTTTCGCCATAACGATCAATAAATCACAAGGTCAACAAGTGGAAGTGTGTGGAATTAATATCAAATTGCGGTGTTTTTCGCACGTGCAATTGAACGTTGCATGGTGGAGAGACGGTAAACCGTGGGAGTTTTGTACAGCGAAAAGCATCAAAACAAATTATGGTTGAAATTATATTATTTAATTTCATTATATAGACATGTACATAGTACATTTTATTTAGCAGTAAACAGCTGTTTTGTTATACAAAATGCAGCATTTTTGAATAACCTACAACTATTCAATGCCAATTTTGAACGGCCACTGGGCTTTCTGCCGTGTACATTACCCATGAGATAATCGTTATCTTTAATCATTGAGATTCATACAATCTGTTTTAAAAGGGAAATTAGTTATCCAACTCTCTTTTCCACAGGTTTTGCAAATACTTACTCTTTGGTGGGAAAGCGGTAGGTGCACTGGTGTATAATTCTGCTCTTCTAATACTTCTAATAATATTCTTAAATTTTATTAGTATAAAAATTAAAATGCCTTTCAAAAATAATGGGGAAATGATCGGTTTATTTCTCTTTCAGAAGTACGGGGAGAAGTGCTTAACCATAATTTTTCTTTTCTTTGCTAAACGCCTCGTGGTAGCAAATAATTGCGACGAAGAGTTTGGGAATTCCCAAGAGATCAGTCGTATTTGTATTTGTGATCTTATTGTAAATATTACCTACTATGATTATGAATTGTTTCAGAATAGGATGTACTGTGTAACAAACTATTTGTGAGCCAAATACAGGAAAATATGTTTCATCATTAGACAACAGAAACACGTATTTCGTAATAAAAAGATAGGTTATTGAACTGTTGGTGTAAGTATTGTGAACTTTTATGTACTGTGAATATTCCTGTAAATAAAGAACAGTTAGGACCAGCGTATTTTGTCAAATATGATACGGTGTGCTGAAAGATTGGAAAATATTGTATTTTTCTGAAATCTACAGAAAAGTTCCTGTTTTTATTAAATCACAGTCAGTTTCCTGAAACTCAAGAATGGATTTTCCTGAACACTTTCTCTCTTACTGCTCAATATAGAGTGATGACATGATGACAGAAGACATCTTGGTGAAAGTCATGTTCAGGAAATAGTGAAGAGTCTCTTTAACTTTTAAGTTTGACGAGCCATTTCTAATCGCGCACTGACTCTTTCTTTCTTTGAATTAATCAAAAAAATGTTATAGTAGAGGTAGCTATGTGCACGTCGTGTAGGATGTGATGCCTCCATTATCCTTCAAGGAATAAATATTAGAGAAATGTTGAAATCGATGCCACACCTGATGCAATACGATACAGATGTTTTATGATACAGATCTATTGATCTACATGAATCAATAGAAAACATCTCTGAGATCATAGATACATAAAGCACCGAACTACCATTTTCTAAAGTCAATAGGTTGCGTTAGTAGAACGCTCGCGATTCTTCCCGTATTTCAGGGAGTTATTCGGCGATATTTTTGAGGAAATAATAATATGCATAAGCATATACCTACATAGTCATTATTCAAGTTAACTTTGGATAAATAATAAAGTTTAACAAAAGGAAGTGTGATATCATTGAGGTAAACCATTTGTATGTCAATAAACTGCAGAAATAAAGTGTTTTTCACCTTTAATTCGATTGATTATATCAAAGAAAATCCAAAAATAGACCGAACAGGATTTCAAAACCATTTCCTCGATAACATTATTTCATATATTTCCTTTATTTGTTGAGGTAAATGTTTGAAATGAAATAGACCGTTTGAACACTCATTTGGGCGAGTTTTCAATAGTTCAAAAAATGTTTCTTTGAATGAGATTGAATTCTCGCTTAACTCTTGGTGAAACATAATTGAATATTAAAATATTAAACTTTGTTCAGAATCAAGACTGGAAAATGAGCTAAGCATATTGTTAAATTCGTGAAAACAGTTTAATTTATTTTAAAATGTTTCTTTGTTCAGAATCTTGAAGATCTTGAGCAGATTTACATAGTTATAATAAAAATTTTTTTTTTATAATAATGTATTAGGCAATAAGTAGGTTAACTCAACTATTGCGAATATCATGGGTTTACCATACTCGCATGAGTGTGATGAACTTCATTTTAGCGAGTAAGCATTTTAGCACTTCATTTTAGCGAGTTTTTATTTTATGTATAAATACGTTAACATATTTCTTAACAAAATCAGTTCTACATCAGTAGTCAACTCATTCACCTGACAAGGAGTAGGCAGATTGAGGCCTTGTCAGCACCGTAGCCCTTTCATACCGATTTCCAGGAATCGGGAGAATTGAGCCTTAAATTGGTTGTCCATCAGTCGGCAACTAATCAACCCCCTGACAAGAAGTACGCAGATTGAGGCCTTGTCAGGGGGGCATTTCCTTGTGGGGAAATAGCAATCCACCTTTCCAAATATAATTTTATTTCCTAAAAATATAATATTTATTTTAAAGAAATTGTTTATTGATCATGACATGAGCTCCTGAGTGTGAATCATTTTGAAAAAAATATAAAATTTTTCTCAATAAAAAATTTTGTGAAATAACAAATTTAAATTCGTTTCTTCAGGATGAAAGGATTATTACACTGTTTGTAATGAAATAATGTTACAACTTTATGTACCTTTGGTTATTATATCAGTTATAATTAAATATATGAGCAGACAATAACAAACAACCAATATTTTTTATGAAGCTAAAATTATTATGATAGTTTTTATTTAACTTATTGTTTTCATGGTCCACTCTTTTCAAATTGCATAACTAAACTGAAAAATGTCGATTAAGAATTCAGACTGTTTCAGTAATAGATATTAGGTACATAACCTTGACAGACAAATTAGACGAATGTCATGAATTATTAGATAACTTTTGAATACTGTAGGTATGCTTTGCAGGTTCGGACTAGAAGAGTGTCAAATTTTTCCTTTAGTTATCGTTTTCCTGAAGAATTTGGACTAGGCTTTTCACTCCTTTAATTGTTTCTTCGTATACCTATAGGAATAAATATTTGTATTATCGACGTCCTTAATTATATTTCGTATTAATTAATCTTCGTATATTCATATAATACGACCTGTATTATATAAATATATCAATAAGATACTTGATATTAACTAAAAAAGTAAAAGGTAATCAAACGAATTTTATAACATAATCATTGACTTATCATTTTTGTTATGTCCTCCAGCCATTGGTGAATAAAAAATGTAATAGTTTATAAGAAAATGAGCATTGAATATAATGAAATTTTAAAAATATTTGAGAGCTCATTAAATTGTAGAATTAGATATTTTAAAAAGGGGCCGTCCATTATTCACGTTTGAAGGGATAGTGTTTCGAAAACTCCGAAATATCACAAGGGGGAAGGCTTTTTATTCATTTTACCAACTTCATAATCTTCAACAAAGTACAGTGACAGATGCTGCCTTACAAGATTCTTGTGCAATTGTTAGTGTTCGAAAAAGTCTGGTTACATATAATGTATGGGTGATTTTTTAAGAGTCAAGTTTTTCAGGTTGGCGGCACTGGTTGGTAATGGCATCCAAACGTCATCTGTCAAAGTATAAAGTTTTCAGTATACTCTACCATTTTGTCATAGACAGACTCACAAACGAGCAACGATTGCAAATTGTTGAAATTCACGATCAAAATTTGTGCTCTGTGAAAAATGTGTATCGTTTGTTACGACCATATTATGGTCGTCATAATCGACCTGGTGAATCAAAAATTCGTGCTGTTATTACCAAATTTCACACCAAGTTTACTTTGTTGGACATTAAACCATTGTCTCGCATGCGTACAGTGCGTACTGAAGAGAATATTGCAGCCGTAGCGTACAGTGTTAATGAGGATCTTGAAATGTCAATTCGTCGCTGTTCACAGCAATTGGGCATGTGTTACTCAACCACATGGAAAATTTTATAAGGAGCCGCAGGCAACATTTACATGAAGTTATCTTCAAAATGTAAATGGCAAAGGCCAAGTTATCAATTTCAATAAAAATTTTGAATATATGATGCAAATTGAGTGTTTTATTCGATTAAAAACATTACGCTTAAAAAATCACCTATATATATACACATATATATATATATATATATATATATATATATATATATATATATATATATATATATATATATATATATATATATATATATATATATATATATATATATATATATATATATTATTTCACCACTTATTCACTTATTTCAACCTGAAGACTGCTATCCCAAATATATATTTTCTATTATTATATTATCAAACCAGTCAAAATATATTTGTTATTTGTATATATATATATATATATATATAAGGAAATAAAATTTTCAGTGCTTATGGCACTGAATGAAATATTTAAGAAAATGAACACTAGAACATTCATTTGGAAAATACAAATTAACCAAGAGAATGTTATAGTAGAGCTAGATATGTGAACGTGTATGATGTGATGTCTCCATTATCCTTCAAGAGATAAATGTTAGAGAAATATTGAAATCGATTTCTTGGTTAATTTGAATTTATTTTTCAAATGAATGTTCTAGTGTTCATTTTCTTATATATATATATATATATATATATATATATATATATATATATATATATATATATATATATATATATATATACATTACAGAAGGAGTATTGCCTGGTAATTTTTGTGTGGGTTATAGGCAAATGAAAGGCCACTATGAATAGGTTTTATTCAATTTGGATGCCCGGTCAATATTTCGATTGTGATTACAATCTTCATCAGGACTCTGAAAAACATTTACATACAATTATACTAGTAAAAAATTGTGTTTAACAACTTACGGCAAACTAAGAATAAAAGGTATGGCCAACAGCCATCCAACAGGAATATGTTATTTAAAAATAATAATAATAATAAGCAACATTTAAAATAATTAAAACAATAATCAGTAGAAATTAAAATTGTAGATATAAAAATGTTTCAATATGATAACCAAAATTGAACATTGACACCGAAACACGAACACAGAGGTGAGAGAATGGAATTTGTGACTACGGTATTCCATTCTCTGTGCTTCCTGTCAATTCATTCGATTGTTTACAAATCGTTAATTTTGGTTATCATATTGAAACATTTTTATATCTACAATTTTGATTTCTACTGATTATTGTTTTAATTATTTTAAATTCTGCTTATTATTATTATTATTTTTAAATAACATATTCCTGTTGGATGGCTGTTGGCCATACCTTTTATTCTTAGTTTGCCGTAAGTTGTTAAACACAATTTTTTACTAGTATAATTGTATGTAAATGTTTTTCAGAGTCCTGATGAAGATTGTAATCACAATCGAAATATAGACCAGGCATCCAAATTGAATAAAACCTATTCATAGTGGCCTTTCATTTGCCTATAACCCACACAATTACATTTATATATATATATATATATATATATATATATATATATATATATATATATATATATATATTATGTACAGTTTTTTTCAATATCTTTCAGCAATAACGTATGGCCTCAAAGACATAATTTGCTCCTTCATAAGTACATAATGATGTATAGATATCTGTAGCACTTAACTACTTTCCATTATAGATATTTCTATTTGAAAACTTAAAATACCACAACATATCCAATAGTATATTAATAATACTCTCATATGACAACCTGTTTTAAATTTTTACCTATCGAATTATTGATTGATTCAATTATCGATTAAATTAATTGATCTGACATAAAATTAATTTTTGTTTCAATTGGTGTAATTGAATGTTCTTATCGGTACTCATAAATAACAGCATTACCATTTATTTTTCCTAATATTCTCTTCTCTTTCATAAAGAACGGAACTCTCATTCTCAGTTTATTACCAGCTGTTTTAAATTTATATATATACAATATATATATATATATATATATATATATATATATATATATATATATATATATATATATATATATATATATATATATATATATATATATATATACGTATTTTTCATAGAAGAATTCTTTTTAATTTCAGCGATAGCAACTCAAACTGAAATGAAAAATCTTCATCACCAGTCCAGGTTTTATTTTGAATAGATCTGCGAGAAGTGCCACTTCCTTCCAGAGAAATTAATATTCTTGTATTATAGTCGTTATAATAATATTCAATCTCTTTATATAAAATATTTAATAAGCTCGTATAATGATTGATGATTCAGTAATGGATTCTGCAAGCTTAGGTTCTATTTATAACTACAAATTAGGTCACAGTATCTAAATAATATACTGGGGATAGAGTATAATGTCATCTCATCATGCTTCCTCATCCTTCGAATTTACATCCGTAATAGTGAAAAAGGAACAATTTTAATTTCCCTAGATAAGTACTCTCAATGAAAAGGGCATATATCCTATTTATCATAGTTTTCTTATATTTTAATGTTTTTCATGTAGATTCTAGAGCAAAATAATTGATATCACTCCTGAAAAGCAGACACTTTTTCATTTGTCGAAATAAAATTAAGGTCTCCTTTTCAGGCAGATCTATAAAAAATCAACTGTACTCGTACTTCAAAACTTGGTATTTTAAAACATTGAACTGTTTTGAAACACCAAAATGACAGAAAAAAATCACAAATGGTAATCAATTACGAATATTATATTAGACAGTTTAATAGTGTAATTTATATGCAAAATGATTTCAGGAGAACGTAACGACGACCAAAAATAGTGACATATCCTTATAAATCAAAAATAGGAAGAAATTCACAGGAATGCCCATACCATGAAGTCTAACAATTCTCATCGAAGAACATTGCATCCTTATGAAGGTTGTTAATTGGAATCTTTCAAGTATATTTCGAATTCACAATTAATCTTGATCAATCCATGTTTGTACGAATATTTCAATGCTCACTAATTAAATGAGTAACACATCAATTTAATGTACCTCAATAATTTTTACAGCTTAACACACGTATTCAATGCGGAACTTTTCTTTAATTTCGAAGAACTTGTTATCTTCTACTGAAATAATCTGAAGGATCTCAAAACCAATTTTCTGTTTTAAGTTATATCGAATACAGTTTTTGTCTGTGAGTTTTTTAATACATACATATATTCTAATTATTGTGAAATTCGTTCCAAATTGACGCTTTGCCAAAATTACAGAAAATTTATACCCATGTAGGTTTATCTATCTATATCCACGTTCTATAATTTTTAATCTCAAATATAATGTGAGTTTAATAGATTTCATTTTTGAGATTGGTTTTTATATTGATTCTCTATTCACAGCATTTAAGAACTAAATGAAAATTAGTGAAAGCTTGGAATATATATATATATATATATATATATATATATATATATATATATATATATATATATATATATATATATATATATATATATATATATATATATATATATATATATATATATATAAGAAAATGAACACTAGAACATTCATTTGAAAAATTGAAATTAGTCAAGAGAATGTTATAGTAGAGCTAGATATGTGAACTAGAATGTTCTAGTGTTCATTTTCTTAAATATTTCATTCAGTGCCATAAGCACAAAAAAATTTCATTTATATATATATATATATATATATATATATATATATATATATATATATATATATATACATGCGTGAAGAGCTTTCTTGGCCTAACCCTATCTCTGGGCTCCCAATCACCAGCCACACGGGCCAACGCTCATCTGTTGTTCAGGCTAGATGGCCTGCCTATTTCCTCTTTGACCTTTTTACACACTCCACGACATCTTTCACCTTTGTTTGACCTCCTATCCACCTGCAGCGTATTCTATCTCGTATGGTTAGGCTCATCATGTATCTTTCTATACTCCCCTGGGTTGTTCGAAGATTCTGGATGTGAGCAGATTTAGGGTCCAAGTTTCACTAGCGTAGGCAATCGGTGGTAATACGCATTGGTGAAACACTTTTCTCTTCAAGGATAGTGGCATATCTGATTTGAAAATGTGTTTCAGTCGGCCAACTGTACTCCAAGCCGTTCTGGTTTTTTGCATGATCTCCGGTGTAATATCTCCGTTTCCAGTGACAATCTCTTCCAGATATATGTAAGACGCTGGTATTTCTAATGGGGATCCATTAAATGATATATATATATATATATATATATATATATATATATATATATATATATATATATATATATATATATTATGTTTATATATATATATATATATATATATATATATATATATATATATATATATATATATATATATATACAAGCGATGACCTACACCAGCAAATCTTGGGCTCTGAAGTCTGCTCACATCTATAAGTTTCAAACAACCCAGCGGAGTATATAAAGCTACACGATGGGCCTAAACATACGAGATAGAATACGCTGCAGCTGGATAAGAGGTGAAACAATTAAAGATAAAAAGGTCAAGGTGGAAATGGGCAGGCCATATGTATAAAAAGAGATGGTCAGCTGTGGTTGGTGATTGGAAGCCCAGATACAGGGTAAGACCAAGAAAGTGTCCTCACGATCGATGGGATAAGGAGAATGTGTACTGGCTGGGCGTTGCCTCGAAGAGAGAACTGCCGATAGGAAATCTTGGCAAAGACAGGGGAGACCTTCGTTCTGCAGTGGACGGACAGAGGTTGATGATGATGATATATATATATATATATATATATATATATATATATATATATATATATATATATATATATATATATATATATATATATATATATATAACTCGATATAATAACAAAGCGGCACATTGTGGCTGAAAAAGTTCCAACAGATAAATATAAAAATCTCGAAGATCGCACAGAATGTCCCTAAAAATCGAACATGTGTAGATTGAGGAAATATCTTCGCGCTAACCTCGAATGAAATGGACTGAAGAACGAAAAAAGACATTCGGAGTAGATTGAGCGTTTTTGACAGGCAAAAAACTGAATCAAAAGCCCTAATAAGTGCGAAATCAAGTTCAATTGATGTCCTAATGGAGAATAATCGCTATAATACTAATAACATAAAATACTCACTCAGTGTCATTACAAATTTTATACATGGCTGTTGTGGATAATAAGAAAATTTCTAGTTCTATCTTGGTTTTTGCGTATAATGCAAAGCAGAAGTTTGAGTTTTCACGAGAAATTTTTAAAAGTTTCGTTTACCTAACGAAAATTAACTGTATAGGGACTTATTTATAAATTTGAAATATTCTTCAAACTTTATAGTTGAAAAAAATAATCAATCGACCTGATGACAATGTGAAATTTTATTTCATTTAGTGAATTTAGTATATCTCAATCCGTAAGAAAATATATTTATTGCAATAATTTTTATGGAGATGAACTGAAAAAGACAAAACAACTTTCTATAACTTGATTTGAATGAAACTAAGTAGTTTTGTAATTTTCACTTTAATTTAATAAAACATGACAATATTGTTATATGTATGATAAACTATCTGATGAAGCCACTGTGTTGGCAAAATAATATTGTTATTTTGACTAAATCATGAAATTGAAAATTACAAAACTACTTAGTTTTATACAAATTATATTGTTAAATTTTCATCAAGTATTGGCCCATTCGATTAGTGATTTTTTTACCTTATTCTAAACTTCAGCAAAGTATAGTACGAGTATATAATGTTGATATATTATTAGAAAAATTAATTTCAAAATGCACAGACTTATTAAATCAGTTAGTGTTAGTAGTTTTTAAAATTTCGAAGTAGGTGTGAACAAAAATACATATTATCGAATTCCTTCGCTCAATTATTTATCATGAATAGGTAGCGCTAAATTCTTTCAGGAGAATTATGTCAATAATGTAATAATATTATAGACAATAAATTGAAATTAACACACTTGACTTAAGTTTCACTAAATATATTTGAAAACTCTACAAATGTTTCGGGTTGGTTAACCCATTATCAACACTATACAATGTTATTGACTCTCTTGATAATCGGTTAACCACCCGAAACATATGTAGAGATTTTTTAATATATTTAGTGAAACTTAAGCCAAGTGTGTTAATTTCAATTTATTGTTTTCAAAATAATGTTTCACGAATAGATAAGCGAAACCTCCGTGTCATTTAATATTATAATGTTAATATAATATTATAATAACGTATAATTATAAAGATTTGTAATTTTCGTCAAAAAAATTCAAGCTTGAATTGATTTTTGGTTGCGAAATAAAGTGGATATATATTTTGAGACCAATATGGAAGAATAAAGTGAACAATGTTCTTGTCAGATAGGAGTTATTGTTACTCTATAGTATCAACACAATCTGTTATAACCGTACTAATATAAGAAAGTTTTCCTATGTTGAAAGTGTCAAGGATAGCTTAGGAAATACACAAATACAGAAGAGCCCTCAAGTAGCTTTTAAATTATGACAAATGAAAAGGAAATATAGCAAAGTCTATCTCAATAAGGCGTGCTTGAACTTAACAGAACATCAGTCGTAAAAAACTGGTAACGTTTAGTATACCAGTATTAAAAACGAAGCATATATATGAATTTTTTCCAAAAATTTCATTGAAACAAAATCTTCTATACATTTTTTGCTACGTTTATTGCAAATTTATTCGCAAATTGAAGAATTTATCTCAAAGTCAACTACAATTTAATACTTCGTTATTTCATAATACCGGTATACTGAACCTTTAGCACTTTCTTTGACATACAACTGATTATGTCGAAATTACATGTTTTTATTTAGTAATGTGATGAAAATATTTCCTTTTTGAGGGAAAATAGTTCTGAATGTACATAATATCCCCAATGGGTAGTGATTAAAATATGAATGCGATCATTGAAAATTTGTTATATATCGAACTAACGTTCTTTACTATTTTCTAAATATTCAAATATATATTGACTGAAGAAATATCATTCGGTTGAAAATGGATAATTTATAATAGGTATATCATATCTCGACTCTATTTGCAATTTTAGTTCAGACAATAAAAACTAAATTTTCAACTTATTTTCAATGTAAGTGATTGTTTCAATATATCTATTAACAAAATTACATCAGATCAATTATAAACTCGTTTTAGAAATTATTATCATATAACAGGTTGAATATGCTTTAACGAATAGAAGACAAAACGTAAAAGGAGTGTTATTAAAAAATTGATAAATGCTTGTTACAATCAAACGAGAGGAAATATTCAAACGTATTTTACAATCATTATTTCGAAAATTAAAAGTTAAACCAGAAACTATGAAGAAGTGAAAATAACTCGTCGAGAAATATTAAGGAACGTAGGAATATATATAATTATATATTCAAGTTATTGAAGAAAATTGAATAAAAATTTGACATGCTCAATGTTTTTGTATTAAATTGCGAAGTGTGTTAGAATTCAGCAAAAATTCTAATTGAAAATTCATGTTGAAATAATTTTTCAATTAATTCTCCAATATCGTGATATTTTTCCTTTTTTCTGTAAAAGAAGAAACTTACGTTGAAAACCTACATTTTTTTTTTTTTTTTTTTTTTTTATATAACAGCCAAGACTATAATCATTCAAAGTCATTATAAAAACACGATATTCAAAACACGATGTTCTTTGAAGCTATTCTTCTTATGATTTCATAATTTCTATTAATAACAAACAAATTTCATAAAATATATTCATGAAATTTTATTAAATATTTATAAGGAAGAATATCTGATGTAAAATGGCTTTTACCAACTCGTGCTCACCAAATACACAATTAATAATAATAACTTTGGATACATTTCCAGAGTGCTGTAATGACAGATGTATATATCTAAGGAAGTGTTCATTAAGAGAGCTTAGCCATATTGTACATTCAATAAAAAATGCAGGTGCCAGAGGTCCAGATCACATAACAATAAAGGATATTAAAATCTTCTATATTATTAAAGAAAAATTACTTGAACTGTTCAACGAATGTCGCGGAAAGAAAATTTCCATCGTCCCTGAAAAGTTCTAAGATGATTCCAATCTTCAAAAAGGGAAATAAGGATGACACCAGCAACTACCGTCCCATATCCATTACATCAACTATCTCAAAAATTCTCGAAACAGTCATAAAAGCAAGATTGACAAACGTCTTCAACATCTCTGGGCAACAATATGGCTTTCAAGAGTCAAGTTCGACATTGGGAGCCGCTACAGACCTAATTGAATCTATAATTGACAATACAGACGAAGGACATGTTGTGGTTACTTCTTCTTAGAGGAAAGAATACAATTTGTGAAGGTAAATGGAACAAAAAGTTCTGAAGAGGATGTTAAATGTGGTATACCTCAAGGATCGGTCCTGGGACCATTACTATATCTTTTCTATGTAGAAAGTCTATCCAAAGCTGATCTTCCGACCAAATATTATGTTTGCTTATGACACGGTAATCATGTTAAAGGACAAAAATCTAGAAGAGCTCTCAACAAAAGTAAATTAAGTTCTGAAGATACTTTCAAAATGGCTTAATTAAAATAAATTAATTTTAAATGCGGAAAAAGCAGTGTTCATGTTGTTTTCCCGTAAATGTCGTGATATAAATACAATTTTTAATATAAAAATAAACAAAAAAATCATCAAAAATGTTCCGTATCACATATACCTTGGTCTTACGATAAATGAGAGATTGAACGGGGACATCATAAAGACTATTCAACAGACATTGTGGTTTTATTAACTGTGTGAAACAGATAAATGTATTTTTTTATGATTAACAAACTTATGTTCTATAATGCACATGTAAACAGTGTTTTCAGCTATCTAATTGCACAATGTGGAAATACAACGCAATGCAATATCAACCGCCTGCAAAGTTTTCAAAATGGAGCAATAAAAATATATTCAACTTAAAATATGAAACTAGATCAGCTCATTTGTACGGAAAATACCCATTTTTTGCATTAGTATACAAAATAGATCATAACATATTAAAGAGTAACATTGTACAAGGAAAAATTTTTCACAGACACAATACAAGAAACAAAGACCGATACACACTGAATGATCCCATGACTGAAAACGTCCCAGTTATAATGGATCCTTCATGTACAATAACTTACCAAAAAAAATTCGTTCATCTCAAACTTTTTCTATATTCAGAAAAAGTATTAAGTCACATATTTCCAAAATTTTTTGAAATTTTGTTGTTAACTACTCAATTAAAAAAATTTTAGAGATACTCTGAGATGCAAATTTTATGTTGATTTACAGTTTTAATGAAGATCTATCTACCTATCTAACTGTTTCTGAACAGAAATACCATTGAATGAAATCTATATCAGATTAACGGCAAAAATACGGCAAAGTGTGAATAATTTTTTTTTTGTAACAATTCGACTGCAGAAAAAATTGATGCATAAATAAATTGGTTGTATTTTCATTCTATAAATAAATAAAATAATTAATAGAGGAGAAACAAGTCTATATTAATCTTCTAAAAGCATTTGGAGTTTATTATGTATTGAAGATTATTTTGCATTTTTTATGGTGATAAATATATATGCTATATATATATATATATATATATATATATATATATATATATATATATATATATATATATATATATATTTCTTGAAATGATTTATTGCCTGTTTAAGATATTTTATCGAAAGTTTTTAGCAATTACTTTTTTTGATTGAAAAACTTTATTTTTGTTGACGTTTCATTTATGAGTTACTATAGATATCAAATCAAACTCATTTTCTAGAAAAATCAAATTAGTTATTTTGTATCTTCACTTATTGATTTTCATTATCAGAGGAAATAAATTCAAATTAGTTTTGACAAATTTGTAATATAACAACGAAACGTCAACAAAAATAAAGTTTTTCATATCAAAAAAAGCCTGTTACTAAAAATTTCGAAATAAAATAATATATATATATATATATATATATATATATATATATATATATATATATATATATATATATATATATATATATATATATATATATATATATATATATATATATATATATATATAGTTTTAGAATTCTATTTTATTGTTGAATAAACATAGAAAAATACGCAAAATGTGGTATTTGTAATTGAAAAAAAACTATACTAATTTTATGAATATTATTATAGTTTTAGAATTCAAAGTTGAAACAGAATGATAAGTAGTCATCCTTTGGCTTCGTACAAATATTTTCAATCGAGAAATAAGAAGAATCAAGAAAGTTGCAACAATTTTTTTTTCAATATAGAAATGAATTAGAAAAATGATATCATTTTGCAAATGAGAATGTTACATACCACATCAAATCCGACTTCGTAATGCGTTCCTCTTGTATACAAAATTGGAATACAATGTCGTCTTCCTATATTCTCTGTAACTGGCATGTTTAACAATGATGTAAATAAATATTTTTATTCGCGCAGTTTGTGAGTAGCAGTGAACTAGTCCGAGAACTTGAAGTAAACATGAATCCTTATATTATGATATTTGAAGTAGTGATCACGCAACTTTCCCCCACTTTCATTCATCGGTATCTCTTTGTGATTATTTTTATGTATTCCCTGATAAGCTTATAATTAGATATGGCGCGGACTTGCCCTAGATAGCCAGGTATTATAATATTTATTGTACCACAAATTGAGGAAAAATTGACGATGGAATATTTAGGTATAAATTTTTTTGCGTCCCGATTGACATAGTGATTTTAGTAAAGATTGAGGAACCATTGTAATTACAAATCAAGTAGTAACACTTCATATGGTAAAGTGCATCTTTGAGTTCTATCTCAGCACAAATAATTGATAGCCTGATGTTACGAGGTTTGAGATAATGTTCAAATATTGTAAGCAATGTCCAAAGAACACCTTTGGTGATTATATGTTGAGAAGTTGGTCGACAATCTCTAGCAGCTTAATGGGTATTTCTTGATCAACAGTTACTGAAGAGTTCGGTTTGGTTTGAGAAGTTCACAGTTTTCAGTCTCAAATCATTAAAACAGTAATAGGTGTATTGAGTACTCTGCACTTTGAATCAAAATGTCAGGAAATCTCTTCAATTGTTAATTTGATTACTCATTGAAATCGTGTAGGCTTTCACGGCCGGTGTCCATTGTGAAACATGGTGAAATGATTTTCCGGGCTGATTGGCCGTGGTCAACTGGAACTCCTCCTCTTCCAGACGTTTCGTCCCTAACTGCGAGAGACATCTTCAGTGGCGGCGAGTGCTTCGACGTAGTGGCGTACTGGGCGACGAATCCCAAACAGAAGCGTGCTGTTCTTCGATGTCTTTCACAAAGAGCAAGTAGGATTTGTGAACCACAATACTTCAAAAATGAAGAGAGTCATCTCCATCAAGCTTTTCAGGCCAACGGATATTCTTTCCAAGAAATCACCAGAGCACTGAGGCCCAGAAAGGGAACCGGAGTACCACCAACGGAGGAACCCAAACAAGGAGTGGCAATAATGCCTTTCATCAGAGGAGTAACGGATCGAATCGGGAGATTACTTCAGCGCCACGAAGTGAGGGCTATTTTCAAGCCAACCCATCAAGTTCGGAATTTGTTGCGGTCAGCGAAGGATCCACGGGATAAACTATCTTCAGCTGGTGTTTACAAAATCCCTTGCTCATGTGGTTCGGTTTATATTGGTACAACGAAACGTAGCATCAAGACACGCCTCAAGGAACATGAAGGTCATTGTCGCCGAGTTCAGCCTGAAAAGTCAGCTGTAGCAGAGCATGCCTATAACAACTTGGAGCATAATATCAAATACGACGACGCTGAGGTTCTCTCCACGGATCGAAATTACCACGCCAGGCTCCAACGAGAGGCTATCGAGATACACAAGCATCGCAACAATTTCAATCGGAAAGAAGAAACCATGAGAATAAGGAACATTTGGCACCCTGCACTGAAACGGAAGCTGATTGGTCCAACAGCAGACAACGAACGCGTTGGGGAGGACCAATCAGAGCGAAGCAGACATATTGCCGAGCCACGAAGACCTATAAATATCGGCACTCTAGTCAACAGGTCATCAGTTGCTCCAGAGTCGTCGCCCAGTACGCCACTACGTCGAAGCACTCGCCGCCACTGAAGATGTCTCTCGCAGTTAGGGACGAAACGTCTGGAAGAGGAGGAGTTCCAGTTGACCACGGCCAATCAGCCCGGAAAATCATTTCACCATGTTTCACAATTGATTACTCATTGATAAAAGGATAAAGTCTATATTGGAAGCCTTCATACATCTGACATTAAAAGAAACAATACCTACCAATATTCACAGACATATGAATTCGAGTTTTGTCATTGCGGGATCTATTGAAGATAAACCTAGAGCATTTTGATTAGTTACAGAAGCTGTAAGATCATTTCAAAGAAGTTTTTCAGATCTAAATGCTGGAAAATTGACCATTAGATCATAAGAAATGAATGCAAAATGAATGGGGTAAATATATGGATATATTGTGATGTAGTGAACTGATTTCAGGGATGATGTAATTTCAAGGGCAAGTTGGCTCCTGGTTTATATGAGTATGTAATGAACGTTGATCAGTGTTGCAAATCTTCATTAAAAATGCAAAAGTTGACTACTAGATCATATAAGTTTTGTGCAATTCTAAACTTTTTAAATAATTCAGAATCGAATATTTCTACGGAGCAACTCTTGCAGTGCTTAGGCCCAAAAAAACCTGATTTTTCAATATCAAAAGTTATTGAACATTAAATATTCTTCAATTTGGTAGTCATTATACTGCGTCCTACAGTAAAACGCCAATTCCAAACGTGCATTAGAGATGTAATCTAGTATATTTCTGTATTAATTGAATCATTATCCACTCAATTCATAAGCATGCAGAAAAGTTCATTCATAAACAGAACTTCAAACCCAGTACATCTGTTCATCCAGATTATCCATAGAGGTTTAATATACTAAACGTCATGTGAAGTAAATCCGATTCTAAGACGTTGTACCCATGAAAGGTTGTTCGAAGAGTCCCCAGACTAATTTTTTTAATAATGTGCTCTTTATGTATACTGTAATTTCCAATCTTTCAATTTTACTTTTAATTGTTCGTATCCACCAATAAAATTGCGCTGTGTTCACGCTAATGTTGTTAGACTTCCCGCATATCCCGGGACGTCCCATATTTCAGATAAAATTTTATAGATCATCTCCTCGTTATAGACTTTTTCGCATATACTTAAATTATTCGACTATGTTCGTATATTATCATGAAATCATTGGACAATTTCTGACAAACAGTTACATAAAGGAAGGTCAAGAAATGGAGAAATCAATTTTAGTGTATTTGGTATTTTCCATAATGGCATATATTCGATACAAACATCGATAAAAAAGATTGAATGAGATTTTGTATCAGTTGTGGCATTGAATTTTCGGAAAGATTAACCAAATGATAGAAAACATGTTTTTGAATTCAAGCAAAATAATTGTCTTGAACCACAAAAAAACACTGACCGATCAAATCTTCATGCAATAGCATCTAAAAACGAATATTCTGGATAATTTTATATCAATTTTTTAAAGTAGGTACGTACATATGCAATCTTTCGCATGTTTGAGTTCTGCGTGAAATTTCGTTTTGAAATTAAAGATCTCCCATTAATTATTAGAACTCTCGAGCAGCTGCTTTGAAATTGAAAATCGTAAATCACAAATTATCAAGAAAAGCCGTATATTGCATTTGATTGTAATGAAGAAGCAGAAAATTCATGAATTAGTTTTCGCACAATAATTGGATCGCACAGTGGATCGGAAAAAGATATTTGTTATTTTGTCTAGTTGAATTTTTATTTTTGTATCAATTAACCAGTTCCTGATGGGCACGAAAGAAGCATATTACTTTATGAATGTATACACCATAAAAAGTCAAAATACCATGTACTATTATCATAAAAGGCGAAACTAGTCGAATAAAGAATAGTTCAGTCAGTGATTTTTAGACAAGTTTTTATTATTACCTCTCATTTAACATATTATTTCTCAATTTATAAATTAAATACAGAGTTCTGAATGCAATTATCTGATGGACACTCATTAACCTTAACATTTATAGCATTTTTTTACAGATGTTCTTTTCTTACATTTCAAAACTACTCTCATACCTCTAGTCTGTATCTTTTGTAACTTTTCAATATGACCTTTTTGTAAGTTGAACAGGATCGAAGAACAATATTTCACATGAGGAATCACCAACGATATCAACAACAATAATGCTGTATCATATCAATCCTATATCTTACCAGTATTCTAGCAATAAAATTTAGCCTTTTGGACATTTTGATAGCAATGTTATTCACATGATTATGAAATCTTAAAATTTCATCTATTATCACACCCAGATACTTAATTTCACAAACTCGTTCGATGTTCTTACATTCTATTTTTACAAATAACCCATTTAAATTGTGATTAGACAACTTAATCCTACTACCTATTAACGTAAATTTCGATTTTTCAATATTAACATTGAGATTATTATCACACAAGCAAAAGAAAAGTCTATCCAAATCATCATTGATTAATTTAAACATACGATCTACATTATCTTCAGAAATAAAAATAATTGTACCTATCATCAGCAAATAACGATATTCCACAATTCAACACATATTTGAAAACATCCTTTACATACCACAAAAACATTATTGAACATTAAAAAAATTTATAATTATGTCGTTATTGAACATTGTAATTTCCAAGAGTACAGAGTATGAAATATAATCCATGAGATAATTTAATTGACAACTTCCCAACATTTTATTGTTTCACATTAATTAAGTAACATTTGATATTTCCGATGAATAAACTTACGTCAAAACTCTTAAAAACAAGTAGAAGAAACACTGAATTTTGTTTCGAATGATTTAATTACTCTGCATAGTGATATTCTCTCTAGGTACTTATATCAGTTTTTATATCGTATAAAAATTGAAATAAACAATTACGTCCATACTCAATGAAATTGATCTAACCGAACTGTATTAACAATAGAGAATTTTTCTCAAGAATGTTATACAAGTGTTAATTGAGCACTGAATAGTGGAATCTTGTAATGTAGATAGATGAATTCAATATGATAAATCAAATATTACGTAGGATTAAACGTATTCAGTTCTAGGTAAATGATCTATGGAAATTCGACGCGTGGAAAGCTAAACGCGTCGATGCCACTTTTGTGAAGTACAATTATCCTCTGCAGTTTGACATAAATTTCCGTAAATTGTCACAAGGAATAGAGTAAACAACGTCCGAAATCTGACTAATAGAAACATTATCCTTCAACTTATCCTTAAAAAAAGATTTCGTCTCTCATTTTATTGTAATTGGCAATTTTGAAGTTCGAACTTTTACTCTTGACTTTTAAACCGCTTCTTTGAATTGTTGAAACACAGCAACTTCAACATTGTCTCACAGTAGAATATGTCTATATAAAACTCAGTATGATAAAGCATGGGCATGATAGGTAAATTGCTTTTGGTCAGCTCATACCAGAACTTCAGGTCAAAAGTGAGTATCAACTTGATATCTTCTGGAGCTACAGAGGAAATCAGGTTTTTACACCTGAAAAATGACAATTGCACAATACCCAGTCATATAAATATATTATATATATATATATATATATATATATATATATATATATATATATATATATATATATATATATATATATATATTAAAATAAATTAAACTCTTGGCTTAATGTTTCACGATTTATTTAACAATATGTATAGTCAACATGTTTCGAGCGTTAGCTCATTTTCAAGACTAAACTCTAGTCTTTAAACTCTAGAGTTTAGTCTTGAAAATGAGCTAACGCTCGAAACATGTTGACTATACATATTGTTAAATAAATCGTGAAACATTAAGCCAAGAGTTTAATTTATTTAATATTCAATTATGTTTCACCAAGAGTTAAGCGAGAATTCAATCTCATTAAATATATATATATATATATATATATATATATATATATATATATATATATATATATATATATATATATATATATATATATATATATATATATATATATATATATATATATATATATATATATATATATATATAATAAATATTGTAAAATTTTATAATATTATGCCAAAGATATCGCCGAATAGGCCCCTGAAATACGGGAATAATCGCGAAGTTTCTATCAACGCAACTTATCGATATGTGAAAACATACCATGTCATTTACCGAATAAACGTTGCAATGTAGTAGATACCTACGGGTATAGACCTGTCAATGTTCCATGAGTATTATATTTATGACCTGAGAGATGTTTTCTATTGATTCCTATAGATGAAATTGTGAGCATTACTTGACGTTTGTTCACTTGCAGTCATAACAAGTTGTATGTTGATAGCTATGAAAAAGTTCCCCATTTGGATGGACGTGGTAAAACTAACGAGTTCATTGTACAACAAAACAGCTGTCTTGTGCTTCCATCAGATGTAGTAACGACTTCAACATTTATCCCGTGCAAAATAATGGAGGCATCACATCGTATACGTTCTTATAGCCTAACTCTACTATAACATGTTTTTTCTTTCGAAGCGCACTTAATATTCGCTCTCGGAAGTGATAGGTTCGTTCTCGTTGACAACATTTTTGTAGACAGCACCCAGAAAGTTTCAATATTTCGATATTTAGATTAAGATATTCAGTATTTACTAGTATGAATGATTCGTGAATCTCGAACTAGCTATCTTTTTGTCCGCCTGGGTGTGATCTGTAGCGATTAGGCATGGGACGATTTTTACACATTGTAGACAAAGCTCTGTTTTGTTTGAATGAAATATCTACAGAGCCTCTACGTATTCTCACTGATGTTGTCATGAATAGGGATCTTGTATGGTGGAGAAAGTTTATAAGTCTTTTCTTCGATAGAGGGAGCTCACGTGATTAGTTCAAGAACTAATGTTCTCATCATTCGTATATAGGACCTGGGAGCGTTTTTAAAGTCATCGATTATTGATTGATTGATTAAATAAACCTGATGATTAATAATAATGATGACACAATAGTATCTTAATTTAATTCAACAAGTTCGATGATTTTTCGAAGTTTGAAAAATTCAAATTAACCAAGAGAATGTTATAGTAGAGCCAGATATGTGAACGTGTACGATGTGATGTCTCCATTATCCTTCAAGGGATAAATGTTAGAGAAATATTGAAATGGATGTCACTCCTGATGGAAGTGCGAGAGATATGTTTCGTTCTGCAAGGAACTCGTCAGTTGCACCACGTCCATCGAAGTGAGGCAACGATTTCAACCCCCAAGCATCTTCTTGTGACTCCAAGTGGAAGACTGTAGAGTAATAAATACTCCACAATTCCATCTATAGGAATCAGTTTAAAACACCTCTCAGATTACAGACACACCAAGCATCGAAATTTCACATATCTTCTATACCAGTAGAATGTATTTTTATTTTATATATATATATATATATATATATATATATATATATATATATATAACAATAAATATCAAATGAACGATGAAACAATATATTCATCTTTTCGTGAAAAATATTTTTTTTCACTCATATTCAGCTAAAACAAATTTGAAAAGTTGATAAATCCTCACTCATTGTGTGGGTATTGTTGCATTCTGTTTTCATGGCTTATTGTCAATATCGTATCATTTTAATGTTTTGAATTATCGTCAGTGAAAAACCATTATCATTTTGTTTCCATACCCCCTATTTGAAAGACTTCAACCCTCATAAAAATTGAAGACAAGAAACTGTACGAATAAAAAAGGATAAATAAGAATACATAATGAATTCAGATTGAGGTAATCAAAATCAAAAGGAGAGCGCCATGGGATGTAAGGATAATGATAGAGTGAAACGGAATTATGTTAAGCCCCCTTTGTTGTGAAATACTATTAAGAAGAATTTATTTCAAATTGTATAACGGTAAATTGTTGGTGATTGCACCGGCTAGCCCTAACATTTTGGGAGACGTATATCAATTCACTTGATTTAGTTACAATATAGACAGTGGAACTAGATAATTCTATTTGAAATGTCTATTGAAAATCTTTTGATTCAAGATGACAAATAAATTTGGATGAAAGATCTCTCTCATCTTGAATCGGGTTGTTCTCTGCTAGCTCAGAATGCCTATTTTCACTTTCCATGTGAATGATGGAATCCAATGTTCAGAGAGCCACTCGAAATTTCTCAGAATCTCAAATTCTAATTTTATTCCCACTCCAGGGGATATTGTCCAGCATCAAATTAAAATTCTTGTTTCAACCCAAGGGAATATAGCGTACCCTCAAATCGAAACTCTCGTTTCATCTCCACGGGATATAGCGCTTACAAGTGCACTCACAATTTATAAAGATAAGATACAACCAATAAAGTCATCAGTAGCAATACTCGATACGAGAAATCCAATAACAGAATGAATCTATAACCGGAATATCATGCGTACTTGCATCGGTATATTTCGAATTACGATTATTTCTTTTTTTTTCAAGTGTTGGCGTTTACTTGATGTAAATCCATTATAATTGAATATAAACTCAAATTAAAACACTTGAACTAATGATTTACACTTTATTCACTTCATTGAAGATTCACATCAAATGGTATCGGATATGAACATTGAAATGAACAAGTTATTCGAGTGGCTGTGTAATAATAGATTAAGTTTGAATGCAGGAAAATCAAAATTTAGTATATTCGCCAAGAAATCTCGAATAATAAATGTGCAGGTTGATAATATATATATATATATATATATATATATATATATATATATATATATATATATATTTCTGTAAACGGAGAAGCCATTGTTCACGATGAACATATCAAATACTTGGGTACAATTTTGGATTCGAATTTAAACTTTCACGCACACGCAGATTATATAACGAGAAAATTTTCGAAAAAAGTAGGATTCTTATCACGAATCGGCAAATCTTTGTTTATGAGTACAAAGTTGTCACTCTATAAAGCCATTGCACTTCCTCATTTACAATTCTGTTGTTCCTTATTGTTCAATTGTCCTCAATATCAAATAAGTCGATTAGAAAAAATACAAAATAGGGCTATGAGATCTATATTAAAATGTAATAGATAGGTATACACCTGTCAAATCCATGCTTAATGTGTTAAATATGTTATCTGTTAGCTAGAGAGTTGTGTTTAATGTACAAGTGTTCATTTTTAAACTGAAAAGAAATATGTTACCAACCTACATTAGTGATAGAGTTCGATTATATAAAGATGTACATAATTATAATACGAGATTCAAAACAGACTTTACCTTTGAAAAATGTAACACCACACAAAAGCTAAAATCTATTTTGTATAAAGGTTTAATTGAATTTAATGGACTTCCTGCACATATAAAAACCTGTGAAAGTTTAAAAGTATTTAAAAGACTTTTGAGAACGTTCATCTCAACCAAATGCAATACAGATTAAAGTCACTCTAATTCGATTGGGCTTTGTTTCTGCTAGTACTCTAATTGATGTTTATCATGTAATATTAGTTAGGTGCTAAGTACAACGTTTTTGTTTTTCTACTATATTATGATATTTACATATATTGGTACTTTACTTAATTCACAGTATTTTACTTTTCATTATTTCAATTTTCAATTAACTTGTTATTACTATATTTTGTAATATAATGTAGCAATTCTGCTAAATAAATACATCATTTATTTTCATCTCATGACACGTTTCGTCGTTTTAAACGACTTTTCAGATGCTTACAGAATAATCATTATTCTGTAGGCATCTGAAGAAGTCGTTTGTAACGACAACACGCGTCATGCTTTGTAGTGAATAAAGTGTAAATCATAAGTTCAAGTCCTTGAATTTAAGATTATATTCTACGATTATTTCATTCATGCGATCTTAGCATTTATCTCTTCAACCCGTGTAAAGTATTTTAAAACGATACAATTGATTCTATTTTTGTTTTCAATCTCCGGTACCGATATTGGTTAAGATATGTATGAATAGCATAGGTCGATCAACACAGAATCAAATTAATAGTAGGTATAGCATTAGTATCCTTACGAATATTGATAATTCAAAGCATATAACACAAACGATTAAGTTCAATATTGCAACTTGAAAAAACAAATAATCAGCCTGTAGAACCAGAAACAGCAGCACATTTAGAGTTATTAAAAATGCATTAATTTTTCAAATTTATTGAAAGTTATGTCCAATTATACTTCCGCATTTTGTAAGATCTGGATTAAACGTGAGAAAAACTGACCAGGAATTATTTAAACTTTTTCAATGTCATTTACTATGCTTTGTCAATTTCAATAACTGCCGCTATGTAACGAAAATAGAGTTACGTATAATTCATTAGTTTTTCACATGAATGAATCCTGATTAGTCATTTAAAGGAATGTTTTAAAAATCAGAACGCAAAGTTTAACCTTGCCAAATATCTCCCCTTGAATAATGTTTTATCATGAATAAAAAGGATGACAAATAGGTTGTTCACGAGAATCAACACAGTTGACATCTATGAATTATCTGTACATGTCCGAATAATCTATCCGAAAATAATATGCCGGATATATGTTACCGAATATGTATAGAAGCATGAATTCTTCAAAATTCCTAGGTCATGTATTAAGTTTGTTTTTTTAGAAATTGTAGAGAATGCTGTTATAAAGATTCATTGATGGACCTAATTGCTATGAAATGTATAAAATAGCACAATGCTTTCTGTGAATTAAGTGAATTGATAACGTTAATAACTAAGAATCTGAAAGGTCTTACTGCTCTGATCGAGCAAATATAACATCGTAAAGTATAGAATTTTCGTGGGGTTTATTACTAATTAATAATATAAGTGATTATATTACTAATTAAAGTAATAATTTCTTCAGAAATATCACTCTTTCATTTGGTAACTAATCAGTCAGTCGTAATTCTGGATCACAATATATACTCCTTACTCCTCTATCAACTTCTGATACTGAAACTCTTAAAGAAGTTGCAATATTTCCTACTAAAGAACTAATATTTCTGATCTATTTTAGGAATTGTACACATTTCCTAGGAATTGTATACAGTGACGGATTATATATTTTTCCTTCAGCAAAACCATTATATGTTTGAAGAAATCGGCTATTTAGGCTTAACAATAAATTGAGAGTTATTTAAAAAATAAATATTATTATTTAATAAATAAATTAATAGTTATTTAAAAATTTTAAAGAAATTCTTGCAGAAGTGCCAATATTTTCTACTGAAAAACTTATATTTCTGATCTATTTTAGGAATTGTACACATTTCTTAGGAATTGTATACAGTGACGGATTATATATTTTTCCTTCAGCAAAACCATTATATGTTTGAAGAAATCGGCTATTTAGGCTTAACAATAAATTGAGAGTTATTTAAAAAATAAATATTATTATTTAATAAATAAATTAATAGTTATTTAAAAATTTTAAAGAAATTCTTGCAGAAGTGCCAATATTTTCTACTGAAAAACTTATATTTCTGATCTATTTTAGGAATTGCACACATTTCTTAGGAATTGTATACAGTGACGGATTATATATTTTTCCTTCAGCAAAATCATTACATGTTTAAAGAAATCGGTTATTTAGGCTTAACAATAAATAAAAGGTTATTTGAAAATTTAACACAAACTCTTGGCTTAATTTTCTACAAATACCTATGTTGAATAATTCCAATTTTAGTCAACTTTATTCAATATATTTGTGGAACATTGAGTTATTTAATTATCTTCTTCTGACACCTATTTCAATCATCAAATTGAATTGTCAATTACACAAACAATAAAAAAAAATCGATGAAACCTTCAAAACATATCAACTCAAGTTGAAAATTCTCATACATCATTTATGCATCCACAAAAGTAACAACATGAAATTCCAACGTCAAATTTCAGATATAGCATTATATCTTGTTAAATCATACGAAAAGAGGACTATTCAAATCATTAGATAGGTTCTACGTAAGTTTTAATATCCTTGCATTTGTTAAAAATAATATAATATGAAATACCTTAACTCACATTTTTCAAATTCTCCTCAAATATGAAAATTGCATTAACTCCTTCATGCATGATTTGCACATCGTGGTAGGCGTATAGACAATTAATATCATAACTAGTTCTTTTAATTTATGAATAGGTAACTAATATGAAACCTGATAAAATCAACATCGATACTAGCCTTTTGAATTATGACTATTGTTGGAAAAAGTCATGGTTAATTTCTTCGCAATATATGCAGGAAAATTGCATAGTCTTATTAAAAAACATGATTGACATAAGTAAAAATTAACACCAAGTATACGTAGAAGGAGAACTACAAACCAACTTGGTCACAAAAACGTTGAGTGAATGTGTTGAAAGAATGTTTTTATTTAATTCTTGCATTCATTTATGATAAAAACAAGATTTTCTTCTAAAAATATGGGTATTACCGTGTGAAATTAGTGTAGATAATTTCAGAAAATGTTGAATGTTGGAAGGTCCTAGATCTGAATGCAAATAAGAAATTTGATGGTAATGAGAACATTTTTTTCTAGATTTTCACTCACTAGTTCAAAATTTAAGTACTGTGAAGTAACTAACACTGTTACAATGGATTTTTCGTATTCTTCCAAAATTTAGGATATTTTCGGTATTATTATTATCGATGAATTGATTAAATATGCTGCTTCTCAATCTTCACACTGGATTATTCATGTTCTCGAATTCATTATAAATTCTTTAATTTGTATTTCTCATATTTAATGACAAATACCTACAAATTACTTCTATGAGTACACTTAGCTCGAGCGATGTATTATATAAAAATTCGCTTCTTGGGTTTTTTGGTTCAATTAAAACAAAATGATGTTGAATTTTTTTCCAATAACGTTTCGATTATTAATTTAACCTTTATCCAATTGGTCAAATTGATACAAATTTTCATATGATCGCTAAAACATTTCAAGATAGTTTATTGTTTAATAATTTTATCAATACCTGTTATTTTCAATGTAAAAAGATTTATTTTTGTTGACATTTTATATATCACAACTTAGTCAAAACTTATATAAATATATGTGATATATAGAAAGAAACGTCAACAAGAAAAGAGCTTTTTACAGTGAAGATAAGCCTGTTGTTACTAAAAATATTATACATATAACTATCTCAAACAGACAATAAATCAATAAATCAATTTTGAATATATATATATATATATATATATATATATATATATATATATATATATATATAATTAGTGTTGCCCAAAGCAAGACCAAGACCAGACTTAGGCAGTCTTGGTCTTGGTCTAGCTGAAAGATTCTTGCAAAAACTTGTAGTCTTGCAAGTACATGATAAATTGTACTTTTTATTCAAAATTTCAATTTAGATTTTCGGTCATTGTAACACGGTCGAAATTTGTAGGTTAGGTATACATAAATAATGATGATAATAACAAGAATCGGAACAAAATTTTAATTTATAATAGAAAAAATCGGTAAAAATGTCTTCATTAAAAACACAAATTCGTACGAACAAGATTTCACAGTGCGAAAACTAGCATATGATACCCCTAATTAATTTTTCTGTTCATAAATTGAAATTAATAACAATGATTTGATAACAATAAATTGAAAATATAATTATAGAGAATTCAAAAAGATCCAAACGTAAACAACAATATATAGCTTACGCTACTTCTTATTAACCAAATGAACACAATGTGAAACTGATAAACACAATAAAAAAATCACAATACGTGCAGAGTTCATATATATATATATATATATATATATATATATATATATATATATATATATATATTCAAATTAATCAAGAGAATGTTATAGTAGAGCTAGATATGTGAACGTGTACGATGTGATGCCTCCACTATCCTTCAAGGGATAAATGTGAGAGAAATATTGAAATCGATGCCAGACCTAATGGAAGTGCGAGACATATATGTTTCATTCTGCAAGGAACTCGTCAGTCGCACCACGTCCATCGAAGTGAGGCAACGATTTCAACCCCTAAGCATCTTCTTGTGACCTCAAGTGGAAGATCGTAGAGTAATGAGTACTCTACAATTCCATCTATGGGAATCAGTAGAAAACACCTCTCAGTAATCTGACACCCAATACATACACAATCCAGACCAAATATACACCAAAATACAGACCAAAAATACACACCAAGCATCGAAATTTCACATATCTTCTATACCCGTAGGAATATATATATATATATATATATTATATATTATTATAAATATATATATATATATATATATATATATATATATATATATATATATATATATATATATATATATATATATATATATATATATATATATATATATATATATATTCATACATTATCATTGTTATCAAAAAAAATATGATTTCAAATTGCGAATGAAAGATAGGCTGATGTTTACGGTCTTTTATTTTGAGATATTGCATTGATACCGTTGCCCTAGATACCATTCTTGTAACATTATCAAGTTTCATATCGGAGCCAAAGCAACTTCTATATCTTCATAATGTGGTTGATAAGGATTATTGATGAGAATCCACCTCGCAAGGTACATCAATGGATCCGAAGGTCTAACCTTCACAAGTGCGTACAAACCCTTCAGCAAAGTTGGATGTATGAATTTTTCGCAGTAATCCACGACTTCAAATGAATCAACAATAATTGGTTCGACGATGCCTAAAACAATAAGTTTTAATATAATTTGGGTAGCATAATGAAACAAATGAGAAAGTATTTTCATATTTCATTGCAAAACATATTTTTCTTCTCCGAATTGCATAGAAAGGTACTTTTCAATGACGGTTTTTTTTATTAAACTGCTCGAAAACTGCTTTTTTTAAAAAGGCTATAAAATTCTAGCTATAATTGATAAAAACGAACAGCTTCGAGTTTATTTTATGGCATTCTTGAATATATTGTAATCCTTTTTCGAATAATTATAGAAAACTGTTTATATTGAATCAACAAACTGCAATAGATATTTTTAGCTATCTGGAGTATTTATGGCTAATTTCGTAGAATTGTTTAGTTTAAACAACTTTTCTGTTTCACTTTCCTAGCCATAAAAGAAGCGATTGTGATTATCCATATTAATAAATGCTCTGGAAACGCTTGAAAATATTTTATTGTCCATGTTCGACTTGTTGGTTAGCCAGTGCTCCATAATTTAGGTATTATATATATATATATATATATATATATATATATATATATATATATATATATATATATATATATATATATATATATATATATATATATATATATATATATATATATATATATATATATATATATATATATATATATATATATATATATATATATATATATATATATATATATATATATATATATATATATATATATATATATATATATATATATATATATATATATATATATATATATATATATATATATATATATATATATTTATAATTTGCAGGTCTATACCGTAAGTTTCCTCTTTCTATTTTTACAAATGCACCTGTATAAACCTTTTTGAATTATCTAAATTGTCGGTACAAAATTTCCGGAAAGAATAAATATGGCCTCTTTGGCGGATAATTGATTTAGTCTACAGAACCCAACAGAGACATTCATTTCAAGACACAAAGAGGTCGATTCTTATACGTAGAATTTTGTGTATCAACTTAGGTGGTAAACTGTACCAATCTGAGAATAGGGTCATTTCAAGAGGAGTTCCTCAAGAAAGCGTACTCGGCCCTTTACTTTTCATTATTTATATCAACACTCTTCCAGGAGTTGGTTGTACAATAGGCAGTACCCTTTTTTTACGCTGACGAAAGCAACTTCCTCATTGCTTCTTCTGATGTTGAATCGTGCATAAGAGTTGGTGGGACATTGGTTGAAGAGATGGGCAGATGGTGTAGCAACAGTGGCATGTTCATGAATAAGAGCAAAACTCAGGGTATTATTTTCCGTAGTAATTATTCTTGTGGTCATCAAACAAACTCTGATGCTGCTCGCACTTTTTATTTTGCCAATTTTCAGTCCGTTATGTCATATGGTATAATCTGTATCTTCTAAGGCGAAGGGTAATTCGCCTTCTGCAAATTATGTTTTCTGAACTCAGCAAAGGGCTTTTAGAATTATGTTCAGTTTTGGTTAATAGCGGTCATCCATAAAGTACCTCACACGTAAATGGGGGGAGGGGGTCGACAAAGTGTGACATGGTGTGACAAGGGGTGGGAGGGGTCCTAAGTTTTGTGACATCACATTTCAAAATCTAATATATCTAGAGATACTGAATCCCGTACTTTGAAATATTAATTGAACTAAAAAAGAGTTCCAACTCTATCATTATGACAATACGGTTTAAATTGTTTTGTCGACGAGTTCATACCCGTTCTAGTGACACGCGCCGATCGCCTACGAGCCTTTCTACTAACGCCGCCAAACGCACCGCACCTCGCGTGATTTTATTGTTTCTATTTCATTCGACAATTAACTTTCGCTGAGTGTACGTCGTTTTTTTAGTTGTGCTATTTTGTGAATATAAAGATATTTTAATAAAACAAGTTCAAAATGAACAAAAAGATAGATTTAGGTAATCTTTACCGTAAACTATACGAAACTTACAGTGCAACTTACGCTGATAAAAAAGAAACAGCATAATATACAGGAAGAAGTTAATACAATATGGAAAATTTTGAAAATTAGTGACAATATCAATCCGGTTTACTTGAAGTCATAAAGGACCTTGCAGTTTTTGGTGGCGCATTTGATAATCGACGTCGCACTGAAACTATAAGGTGCTGTAAAACATTGGGCGACTTACAAGCCGAACTTTGTAAACTGGGATATACTATCAGTCGATCAGGGATATACTTGAGTCTTCTGCAAAGACGAGCCAATACAGAGGATGACAAAGCACACGTGCCATTAGATATTAGAGCAGCTCGAAAAATCATGAAATTCGTGTGACGTACTTTATGGATGACCCCTTATAGAGGATCTTGTCGGGGTTTTTTTGAGGCTAATAATATATTAACGTTCCATGCTTTATACATTTATAGATTTATGATCTTTTTAAAACAGCATCCGCATTATTTCAATAAATATAGAAATGAAAATTCGACACGACGAATATTTACGTATCACCTGCCTGTTCACTATAGCTCCAGGTTTGCCAATAACCCTTTATATATGGCTATACGAATTTTTAACCTGTTGCCTAAGTCTCTACGGGTATTTGAGAGCTATGAGGTCTACAAAAAGATGCTTTTTAATCAACTTATTGATTGTGAAGCATACTCTTTTAATGAGTTTGTAGTATCCTGTAGTAGTTGAGACTATTTCTATATGGTTCAAACTATCAACCTTTTTTGACTTTTGTATGAACTTTATTTTCACTTGTTTCTTATGTATTGAAAATACTTATTGTTATTAAATCATATTATTTTATATATATATATATATATATATATATATATATATATATATATATATATATATATATATATATATATATATATATATATATATATATATATATATATATATATATATATATATATATATATATATATATATATATATATATATATATATATATATATATATATATATATATATATATATATATATATATATATATATATATATATATATAAATACGGACTATTTTAATTCTTACCCAAAGGAAAGAAATATCTTATTTCGAATTGGGCTCTCTCAAAATCATCCGACAATCTCATTGCATCGTATACGTCTTTATGAATGCCAAATCTTCGTTTAACACTAGGAGGATAAAACCAAGAGGTGGGAATCATCTTTTCTTCCCCAATAAGTTGATTCCATCTTTCTATTGAATTAAATCCTCCTATTGACAGAACCAATATTGGAGATGAGCTCATTTGTTGAACGAATAAGGCAAAATAGGAACTCCCATAATTCTCGGTATATATTTCGGAAACTTGTTCTGGTGTTAAATGAACGAAACGTTGCTAGAATGATAAAAAAATCATTGATATTATGTATATATCTGTAATATATACAGAATCCGAACTGATTTATAGAAATAATTCTCCAAGAACTAAATTTAATTAAAACATTAGAAGGCAAACCTAGGAAGCGTTTTGTACGTTCAAACTTCTTCAAAATTGATTTGTACATAAAGAAGTACTTTCTCTAGACGACTATAAAAATTCATATATGGTAAAATATCCTCACTAATCGATTGGCCGATACTTGATGTATATCTAACAACGTAACTTGAATAAAACTAAGTAGTTTTGTGGTTATCACTATAATTTATTTTTTTTATATATTTAATAGTGTTGGCGTTTACTTGATATAAATCCATTATAATTGAATATAAACTTAAATTCAAAGACTTGAACTTATGATTTACACTTTATTCACTACATATTGATGCGTTTCGTCGTTACAAACGACTTATTCAGATGCTTACAGAATAATGAATGGATAGATTATTCTGTAAGCATCTGAAGAAGTCGTTTGTTACGACGAAACGCGTCATGCCATGTAGTGAATGAAGTGTAAATTATAAGTTCAAGTCTTTGAATTTAAGTTTATATTCACTAAAATTTAGTCAAACATGAAGTCAAACTGTGTTGACGAAACAATATCGTCATATTTGCCTAATCAAAGTGAGAATCACAAAACTTCTCAGTTTTATTCATATCCAAAATTCTATATTTTGGAATAAATTCATATTCCAAATCTTCAAAATTATAAAATTGTTGATCACCTTATTAAATTTTGATCATTTAATAAACTATTTGATTTCTTCCTCTTATTAATTTCCATTGCTTCTAACAGGGTTAGTTTATAACCTTTACGTTACGCATGCAAAATTTAAAAGTTGTTATCGAACACATGACTCTCTTCTAAAAGATGTGTTGCATACGTAAAATCGGTTTTATTTTTTGCAAAGCATCTTTAGTGTTCAGATATTCTGGTGTTACGATGCTGTGCAAAAAATAAAACCGATTCTACGTATGCAACACATCTTTTAGAAGAGAACCATGTCTTCGACATCAACTTTAAAATTTTGCATACGGAACGTAAAGGTTATAAACTAACCATGTTAGAAGCCATGGAAATTAATAAGAGTAAGAAATCAAATAGTTTATTAAAGGACAAAGTTTTAATCAATAATTCTCCTTCATTAAATTTATTTCAGTCAAAGGCAATCGAAGTGAAGTATTCTATGGCCATCCCTCACAATTCAAAAATATGTTCTATAGTCATTCCCATACAAAAAAAAAACAGTTTTCTATGGTAATTTTCAACACACTTCAGGATAAATACAAGCAGTTTACAATGTAATAGCTCAGTTTATCATTAACATCTGATGAAGCCACTGAGTTGCGAAACAATATTGTCATGTTTTGAATTAATTATAGTGAAGATCAGAAAACTACTTAGTTTTATTTAAATTATTTATAGAAAGCTTAAGTTAATATATTCAGCTGAGATAATTATTCAGGAGATCACTACTCACTATTGATGAGCTAATCGATAATTTTCATATCATCAGTGTATGGATGAAATGAAGATGTTGAGATGAGTGGGTAGAGTATCATGCTTGGACAGAGAGCGTAATGAGTAGATCAGAAGATCCTTCAAAGTAGCTCCAGTTGTCGAAAAAGTGAGAGAAATTCGTTTACACTGGTATGCTCACCAAAGCCCGAAGATGACTGAGTTGTCAAGAAAATACTCAACATACCAACTCGATTAGTAGAAGATGCAGGCTACCCGCCACCTCTTAGAACAACTACAAGAAGGAGATGGACTACGACAACCTGATTTTTAAGACCACATATATAACACTCTCTCATATATATTATATATTATGTAGGTATACACTTATACATAATTTAATTTCCTTAAAAATACCACTGAATAGGCCTCTGAAATACAGAAAAAGAGAGCGTACTACTAACGCAACATATTGACATATTGTATAGGGAGGCCCTACCCCAGATGAAATGGGGACATGGGTTGGACAGAAAAGAAGAAGGTATATCTTCTACTCTGATTTATAAGTCAGCGTTTGTTTTAGCAGTGACTTAAGTCGTTATTTAAGTCATTATTTTGTTTCACTATGACAACTACTAACTTCTCCACTATTACTCACATCAATGATGTCCAAGCCTTCTTTACTGATAGTTCTTAGTATAACATCTTTAAATCTCACCGCTTCTGGTTTAACAATAAGTATTGTTCTCTGATACCTTGGAGGTTTGCAAGATTTTCCTGACTTTAGTGTGCGCATCGGTTTTTCTGGAGGAAATGCTACAACTTCAACTCTACTCAGCTTAGGGTTCGCAGATTTTCCATATGAGCTATCATGATCACAGGAACACTAAAAATAATTTGAAATTTATCAAGGGCGCAAAGTTTTGAGCACAGCCTAAACTCCACTGCGGAGTCGCATATATATATATATATATATATATATATATATATATATATATATATATATATATATATATATATATATATATATGCGGGATTTGAAAGAAAATGGCGGCGAGTGAAGATGAGGTTGAGTTGCGACTTGATAAATGTGGGAAGAAAATTGAATTTAAATGTGCCCATTGTGGGAAAAAAGTGGTCGACAAAGTTCAGTGTGGAAAATGCTTGGACAATTTCCATCCATCCTGTCTGGGTCAGGCCGCATGCCGTAAAGATGCGATATGTAAACATCTACAATTAGAAAAGATGCCGGTAGAACAGGCAACTCCATATGAAGAATTAATGATACAGTACAAAATTGTAAATATCGAGAATGAATACCTGAAGAAATTGTTGGAAGAATGCCAAGGGAATAACCGACTTTTACGAGAAAATAATAAATTGTTAAATGATAAGGTTAGTTTCCTAGAACAGAAAAGTGATAAAAAATTGTACAATCAAGCTGTACAAAAAAATATAAACACTGTGCCGATACAAATTGGGCACACAGATAACATGTCATCTGAACTACAACCATCGAAAGCGATACCGACGAAACCGTCTCAAAGTCAAGGCAATGTCAACGTCAAAGATATAAATAACCCCAAAAAACTGCCAACGGTCGTCGAGAATAAACAAACAAACATTCTGGAACTCGACAAAAATAAGGAAGAAACAAACAGAATGGAAGTGCCATGGAGAAAAGTAGTTTCGAGACGAATACGAACTATTGGCACAGCGCAAACAACAGCAAATAATGAGATAAATACTGCATTCCAAGGCAGAAATAATGGAAACAAAAAGTATGGCTCTTTCTCTCTAGAATCAAAACTGGAGTGACTGAAGAGATAATAAAAACATATCTGAATGAAAAGTTGGAACTATCTGCACAGGAGACCCCTATAGTAAAAAAAATAAACACATTTCACAAAATGGAAGATAACGAATGCTTCCAAATTGGTCTGGATATTAAATATAGAGACCAGGTTTATGAATGCACGTTTTGGCCTTCAGGAGTTGCATTTGCAAGGTTTAAATTCAACTATGATAACAATCAGGTAAATAACTCATTAGCAAATACAAATTTTCAAAGGGAATTAACCAATCGCCAACCAAATTGATAACAACAAATATCAAAGTACTAAATCTAAATACACAATGTCTGCGTAACAAACTGAACACATTTAATATAACCCTGAATGAAATATGTCCCGATATTGTATGTATAACTGAACATTGGTTTAGTGATAAAGAAAGCATGATTTTTTTGAATATTATGGTAAATAACTATACCATTGCTGATCACTTCTGCAGAACCAAACATAAGAATAGTGGCTCCTTGATACTGGTCAAAGATAGCTTACATTACAAGGAAATTGAGTATCTTGGGAAATATAAGGAAGAAATTACATCGGAAATATCGGCAGTGGAAATTCCCCAAGAAAAGCTATTGGTATTTAGTGTATATAGATCCCAAACGGCACATTTAGAACAGTTTTTGGATAAAATAGATGGTATCCTTGAGAACATCTTATTGCTCGATAAATACACGGAATACAAATGGATAGTATGTGGTGATTTCAACGTAGATATACTAAATGAAAACAAGGACAAGAAGAAATTATGCAATTTATTTAGATGCTATAATGGAGAATATAGAATGCATGAACCATCTAGGATAACAAGGGATAGCTCAACTTGTATCGATAATATATTCTGCAACTTTGATCTGAACACCACAAACACTGTCAATCTACATATGGGGGATCATCGCGCCCAAATTATAACCTTCTCATCTGAAAAAGATAATGTATTTATAAACAATACAAATTTTATGTATAGAACAATTACAACATCAGGAATAAATTCTATAAAAAAAAAACTAAAGGCTAATAACTGGAATCTTATACTTACCTCTATGTTAGCAGAACAGAGCTATCAGTATTTCTTTGATAAGTTGAGACTCTGGTTTGATCTAGAATTTCCGGAAAACACAAAACAAAAAATGCAAAACTCAAAAAAAAACGGAATACATAACAATGTGAATATAAGAGAGATTAAAAACAGACTAGAAATATTAGACATCATTTTCAAAGTTACAAAATCCGATAAAGTACTTGAGGAATATAAAAGATGCAAGAAAGAACTGATAGATTATATTAAAAAAACAAAAAGGGAATTCAATGAGGCACTTATAAATAATTCAGAAAATAAGACAAAAACTATATGGTCTATAATCAAAAAAGAAACTGTAAAGAAGAAAATTATAACACCAAATAATGGGAATGCAGAAACCTTCAACAATTATTTCTCATCGGTAGCTCAGCAGATGAGTGGAAATGTGGCTGGCAACAAGGCTGAAGCCCTAAAGCTGCTGAAGCAGATCAATACAAAAAAGTGTGAACTACTCGAATTCTAGCCAACTACCGAATTCGAAGTCATGAGCATCATCAAAGGAATCAAGGGAAAGAAAACACAGGATATATATGGCATGTCAACTACAATTATTAAAACCCTGTCCATTGAAATTGCCCAGCCACTTACGATTATATCCAACAAATGTCTCTCTGAGGGTGTATTCCCAACAGCACTTAAGATTGCAAAAGTATTGCCAATCTACAAAAAAGGAGACGAAAATGACCTGTCTAACTATCGACCGATATCCATATTGCCAGCAATATCAAAAATTCTCGAAGAAATAATAAAATCTAGGCTCCTGGCATACTTTGAAGGAAATAAATTGCTTGGCAATAAACAGCATGGATTCAGGACCAGCAAATCAACAACAACTCTGCTGATGGAGGTCATGAACGAAATAGTCGAGTCCCTGGAGGGCAAATGGCCATCGGAGATTGTTTCACAGGATTTATCTAAGGCTTTCGATACTGTTGACCACGATATCTAGCAAAGTAAACTACGATATTACGGATTGGGAGGTGCTGCTCTTGATATCATCTGTTCGTTCCTGTCAAATAGGCAACAATATGTACTATGGAATAACCAACTGTCTGGAAGCAGGAACATAACGGCTGGAGTTCCGCAAGGATCGAGGCTGGGGCCCTTACTTTTCGTAATATTTGTAAACGACCTGAATCTGGAGAAGGATGAGATGAACACGTATCTAAGAACACTTTTATTTGCAGATGATACTTCTTTCTTCCTAAAGGCCTTGGATGAGGTAAATCTGAGGATATTGGAGAAATATGTGCTTTCGACATCTAAGCACTGGTTTAGATGTAACTCTCTTGCCATAAATGAATCAAAAACACAAAACTTAAAAATAAAGAGTAACAAAAATAAGACCATCAAATTGCTTGGAGTTACATTGGATGGGGCGCTTTCATGGGAGCCGCACATTGATTCATTGAAAAGAAAACTTGCAGTGGCAATTTACACCATCTCAATTGTGAAAAGAGTTTCCTCTAAAAAAGCGGCAGTGATAATAATAAGTTCTTTATTTTCAACAGGTATAACACCCAATTACAGAAAATAATAACATTATATATATTGAATACATAACTAAGTAATAACTACAAAATTTAGAAAAAAGATTTAACTAAATAATTAAACAAAAGATTTAACAAAGAGATTAATCTAATCTAAATAAAAAAAAATAGTAACTTATAACTACATTATAGCATTCAATGAAATATCAATGGGTATAACATCCAATTACAGAAAATAATAACATTATATATATTGAATACATAACTAAGTAATAACTAAATAATTAGAAAAAAAGATTTAACTATATATTAAACAAAGATTTAACAAAGAGATCAATCTAATCTAAAAAAAAATAGTAACTTAAAACTACATTATAGCATTCAATGAAATATTACAGATAACTCAATCAAATCAATTAATTCAATCAATTTTCGTTGTTCACATAACTCCTGATAATAGATTCTATGGAGTCAGAGTCAGTGATCTCCTATTTTGCCAACTTCCATTCACTGGCTACCTATGGAATTCTTCTGTGGGGCACATCGGCTCATGCCATCGACATCCTGATTCTTCAGAAGAAAGCGGTGAGAACAATAGTAGGACTTAAACAGACAGATAGCTGTAGGGATGTGTTTCGGACACTTAACATACTCACCATACCAGCAGTGTACATATTGGAGTGCTCCACATATGTCCACAAGAACTTAGACAGATTTCCAACTAATAGCACATTCCACAATTTTAATACAAGAAGACGAAACAAACTTACCATACCATACCATGAAAGGAAATATGCGCAGCAAGGAGAAGACTACTGGGGACCTAAAATCTACAATAGGCTTCCCAATGCCATCAAACAACTGAATGGGAAAAAATTCAAGAAATGTCTCAAAGATATTCTCCTACAGAATACAATATATACCTTGAGGGAATTTCTGAGAGATTGAATGTAACTTTCTTTTAACGAAGCATGTAAACTATTGATGCTGAATAAAAATTTATTTATTTATTTATATATATATATATATATATATATATATATATATATATATATATATATATATATATATATATATATATATATATATATATATATATATATATATATATATATATATATATATATAATCAACTTATCCTTTTATTAATTTCTCAAATAATGTTTCATTGAAAGCATTAATTTTCACAGATTGCTATTGCGGGTACATGATCCCTTTACCTAAAGCTTTGTTATATATATTTTTGAATTTTTCTTTCTTAAACTCACAAAAAAAGCTCCTCTGTATATGAAGTCAAATGTTGTACAAATTGAAATATCCATGATGACAGATGGAACTTAGACTTACATAAATTTTTCAAATTGTTGAAATTAATAATTGGATATTTATAACTTAATATAATTGATATTACAAATAATTTGAATCATAAATGTACTAGATAACAAATCTTATTAGGGTCGATAATGGAAGTAGTGTACCTGTTTTTTTTTTGTTTAATGAGCATTTTGAATGGTATAGAATCTGAATATTCAGGTGGGTGGTAATATTAGATCTGTAAGCTTTCCAATTTATATTTTCAATATTTCTTCATTCATGGAGAAATAATATTGGAACTGAAGACTGTGATGGTTCATTTATCGTTGTTGGCTTTGTCTAGAAACAAAATGAGATTTTCATCTACTGTCATTTGTTTTTTTCATGAGAAACTCTTTTTTCCTTGCAGTTAACCCTTTCAAGACTTAAAAATTAGGTCAGGAATTAATCGACTAGTTATCAATTACTATTATTAATGATCACCAAAGACTTTTTTTCTTAAATTCAGGTTTCTGTACTATTATATTATCACTTTTGGAAATATTATATACCATGAATAGCAAAATACATCTATTCATTCACGCTATTGCATATCTAGATATTCGTGTATGTAATAAAAACTGAATAATAAACTCATTGCTTACCGAAGATGCATACGAGAAACTTCCTTTGAAGAATGTTCCTTTAGACTCTCTATTTGGAGGACTAGGCGGAATAATAACCGAATCTTCTTTTTCTTCGATTTTTTGGAATAGGTAATGCTGCTTCCCACAAGAACAATATCCAGGAAGGCAATTGCAAATCTGAAAATGATATTACCTACTTATTTGTTTTTTCATTCAGTTCTTGAAATTAAAAGGCTTATTCTTTCTTTCCTGTAACGCAGACTGATAAATCGTAAATAACTTCCATGTAAGTTTCATTGCAATATATTATCTTTAAATAGGATTTGTTTTGTTTGTAAGTGGTGTCAAGATAAATCATACTATTATTTCCTACCCATGATGTGGTATTCTGCAATTTAAAGAAATCAGAGAGTAACCAAGCAAGATAGAGTTCTTTCAATGATCGAAGATTTTCAGGAATTTATAATCGCGAAACAATTTAAAGACGCTCTAAGGTTTCATGTAATTTTGGGTATTTCTTTTACGCTTTACAGCATCAACATTACAGCATCAAAAGTGCGCCGTCTCTTTTCAAAACTGTAAATTGTAAGCATTTAGTTTCTAAATTCGCGAAAATCTCCGAGCTATTTACGAAATCTTGAGTGGAATCATCTGTGGAATCATACCTAGCGGATTCATTCTGGTCCTGGAATATAATGCCGACAGAGTCATGCAATAATGTATCTCTGCCTGTTGGAGTATCTAGAAACCGGCCGTTGAGAATATATCTCGAATTATATGTGTGAGAGGGAAGCATAGTAGCAATGCTATAATATTTTATGCATTTTTGTGCTCAACCTTTAAGATCCTTCTCGATGATCTCCGATTGACTGGAGATGGGAGGAAACAGAAAAAAAATATGTCTTCAAATGAATCTAGAGAGATCAAGTACCCCCATCAATCACCAGTATAACGGAAAGCAGCAAAAATATTGGTGTTATTCAATTTTTGTCGGTTACACCCTCTTTGGGCTTTTATATTTCTTTTAGCCTAATTTTGATATTTGAAATATTCACTTACAGATGATGAGAAGAGAACCGCGCCTAATAATTGGATCAAGATAACGAGGATGATTTTCTAAAGTACGATATTCAGAACGATTATTATAGCGATACCATCGATTGAATATAAACTTAAATTCAAACAATTGAACTTATGATTTACATTTTATTGACTACATAGCATGACGCGTTTCGTCGTTACAAACGACTTCCTCAGATGGTTACAGAATAATAACAACATTTTGAAAAACACAGGTGTAAATATCAGGGAATTTTGGGATTCTATGGTTTTGGTTCTACCTAAGATATTCCATTCTGAAAAATAATTTCTATTACCTGAAAAGGTTTAACAAAGGTGAATTGTTTAATTCTATCTGTTCATTGAGCAAATTTCCAGAATTTTTAAGCCGATTTATTTCCACTATTTCCCAATAATCTAATTGACTACTTCTCTCTATATTGTGTAAAATTTTGAAATTCGTATCAAAAGTATGGTTTTCTGTTAATAAATGGTTAGCATAATTCGAATTACTTTTATTATGCGGGAAGCTATATTTATGTTCCTGTATTCTAGTACCGAAATTTCTACTAGTTTTATATATATATATATATATATATATATATATATATATATATATATATATATATATATATATATATATATATATATATATATACCGGGACATGTTCCACAATTCAATTGATAAACACCTGATTTGTCTTCTATTTTAATTTTGTTTTTATTGTTCTTAATGTGTCTCGATAAATTATTGTTCGTTTTAAATGAAATATTAAAATTATGTTTACTTAAAAAGGTTTTGACTTTTTGACTGACGTTTCCAAAGTATGTTAAACTGTTATATTTACGATTTCTATCCGACTGATAAGGAAATACTAATCGTAGAGCTTTCCGATAGAGTTTTTTATCAAGAATTTTTGACACTAGTTAGCTTTCATAATTATTATTAACCGCAATCTGTTTGCGGTTTCAAACCGCAATCAAATTCAAATTCTGGAAATTTGCTCAATGAACAGATAGAATTAAAAAATTCACCCTTGTTAAACCTTTTCAGGTAATAGAAATTATTTTTCCGAATGGAATATCTTAGGTAAAACCAAAACCATAGAATCCCAAAATTCCCTGATATTTATACCTGTGTTTTTCAAAATGTTGTTATTATTCTGTAAGCATCTGAAGAAGTCGTTTGTAACGACGAAACGCGTCATGCTATTTAGTCAATAAAGTGTAAATCATAAGTTCAAGTGTTTGAATTTAAGTTTATATTCAATTATAATGGATTTACATCAAGTAAACGCCAACACTATTAGATACCATCGATAATGAATGAATTCTGCAAAGATCTCAATTCCTATATTTCTACTTTTTTATATAACTTTTCTACCAATTTATGTAAATTGCAATGTACCTTCGATATTATTTTATATTATAAATGTTTTTCAAAATCAAACAAAACAAAAATGAACACTGAAAAGCTTTATGCATTGTTCAAATAATCTGTACCCTTACTGTGCCAGTTGATGGTGTTTCCCTGGTACAACGAAGCTGATTATTGTTTCTGTATTATTCATAATTCAAATCAACACGTACTTCAGTTTCATCTGGCGTACTATAACTTTATTTCACGTGTTTTCTAACAAGCTCATGTGAGTAGCTGACGCGTATTCCCACTCCACGATGCATCTGAGTTTTTTTTTTCAGCTCAGTATGATGTCAACTATTTGTGAAAACCGTTTCAGCCGTTGTACTATTATTTTAATTTTTGATTATTTTTGCCACTTCCGCAACGTCCAAATCCCACAGCTATTGCGGGTGCGTCAGCTGACCCTTGGTTCACTAATAATCAATCAGCGTAAAATCACTGTTAAAAGTGCATTGCTACCTCCCGGACTATACTATCGACTGAAAAACCTGATAAGTTGGCTGTTCATTTCTTTAATCTCTTTTAGGTTTAAAGTGAAAAATTATGAGTGTAGAACAATATATAGAAATCATATAGTGCGACTCCTGGTTTTGAGAGAAAAAGTTGAGAATTTTAATTTCACGAATATTTTTCATTTCTTTCGACTTGAAAAAATTTATTCCAGGACACAAAAATAGTTACACTTAAAATTTTTTCTTTCATACAGAATTTCTGCTATTTAAAAGGATACAGTACATAGGAATATCAATCTAGAAGAGTTAAAATATCCTAAGGTTTTGTCTTATCACCAGTCGAGTAGTGTATTATACAACTTTTAAAAATATCGAAGAAGACACAAAGTGAATCCCAGAAAACTCGTTTGGTGTCGGTTTTATTTAGCCTTCAGATTTTAATCTAGCGTTTAGATTGTATGAAGTATTTGAGATTTCTTATATCAAAAAGAGAAATTATTGAATACATAGATTACTTTTTTCACTTGAACTTTATTTTTTTACTAAGGCATGTTTATGTTCAGAATACTTTGAATCACAAAATTCAAAGCGGGAATCTCCTTCCACTATCAAAACTTTTGAGCTGGAAACTATATCGGAGTAGGTGACTTATAAGAATAAGAAATTAATATTAAACCCTTTCAGATATTTCCGAGCTCTTTAGATTTCTGATTTCATAACCAAATATTAGTGGACGTGAAGTTTTTACTCTAAATGGAATTACCTAAAAGGCTAACTATTTTTTCACGGTTTCCCATCTCGACTGTTGCATATCCTCATTTCTTATTTCAACTATTCTTAGGATTTAGTATTACATACTTCATCATGATATAGTTCCATCGGATTATGATGTATATATAATAAAATCATATATATTTAACTCACATCAGTATAGGGTACAAAGTTGTAATCCATTTTGTGTTCTAGAGAGCTTTCATTGTGGTGGTCCGACAACCGCTTCTTACTTGTGTCATCATTATTTGACAAAACCTCTTTCGGGATAAGCTCACCAAGAGATTGCGATTGCCAAGCTACATGTTCGACAAATTCATCAGAATCGATTCGCTGCTGGGGATTAATAACAGCCTTTGGTGTTGTTATTGGTGGGTTTTTTATTGGCTTTTTATTGAATTTTGATATTTGGAGAACTGCAGTATCTCTGATAGATTTTTGTACATTATTCATTTGAGGTTTGAAGTCAGGCTCGGTGTTATTAACTTTCCTTCAAAAAATTATCAGTGAAAACTACTAATTTAAATAACATTATGTCATTCCACTCACTTTCATATAATATACATCAGTATATACAATTTTATATAGGTAGGTTTATATACAATCAGTTATGAAAATTAATACAATATGCCTTAAATACGTTAGTAATGACTATAATTTAATGAAATTGAATGAATGCGATTCGTTTTTGTGTTCGGTATATTTCACCCTTTCTTATAATCATTGAGGTATAATAATTCAGGTATAATCATCAAAAATTCAGATGAAAAATGAAAAAAAACATTAAAAACACAGACAATATATTTAAAACGGAATATTAGAAATAACGTCAAAAACAATCCAGCACCTAACAAGAGGTTGTCGAATATTTACGCCCACGGAATACAAAAAGAGACATGACGCCGTAACATTGATTGTACCTCAATAACTAGCATTAAAATTACATCTTCTACAGAAGGAAAACGTGCTTTACTACTGCAACTACATTTCTAAGTCTAATTTGGACCTGTTAAGACTGTTTTGGAATCACACTATATTAGATGATCAAACAGTTCCACACACATGACAACAATTTCTGACAAAACACCTGACAAGAGTTCCTCACATAAAGCCTGACGTTGTCTTGGTTGACGCAAGAGTTGACAAAACTTCTTCGTTTTAAGACTTTGCGAATGCAAATGTCTTAGTTGAAAAGAACCATGTGCCATGTCTTGCGAAGGCAGAGACATGGCACATGCATGAATGCAACGACGTGGCATGCAGAGTGGCACATGAAAGTCAAGACTATTTAAGGGTCCACTGGTATATTGGGCTGCGGTCAAACATCAAAGAACTGGGACACGGCGAAGACCTTTATAAAGAATCATACACATCAGTGCTACTTGTCACGGGCAGAAATATCAAGAAGTTTCAGGGACATAACGGAAACCAACATTAAGAAAGCCAGTGCCGTGAAGAACGCCGCCACTTGCTTGATAATCTGGAAAAAGTCCCTAGAGAGCTTATTTCCTCTGTTATATGATAACTTTACCAGTGAGGGAGTGTGAAAGCGGAAGGCTTGAAATCAGAACAATAAAAATAATAATACAATCTGCTACAGACCCCCAAACCTCAGAGATAGTTCAGGAATTACAGGTGGATGTAAAATATTTCTTTCAACAGAGAACAGAAAAGACACGACGGTGGAGCACAAATTATTTATCAGGAAATAGCTCTGAATTTACAACGGAGACAAAGAAAAACGTTTCCATATAACATCTACATTCCTAAAATGATTACTCCTAAAACCTAATGAAACCCTTTCTGTTTTTTGTGTTTATTTCGAAAGACATATCATCGAAAGACATTCGGTGATAATTTAAATTCAAAAGACACATTATCCATTGAAAAAGAGACATGTGTTTGATTCGTTAATTGATAAGCACGATATGATTATTATATCTGGAATACTAGGTACAATTTCAATTTCATTAGATAGTACATACCTATTCAAACCATCAAGCGATTCCTCATTCTCCATTTCTGCCACATCAATTGCTTCCGGTTTATATCCTTCTCCATTGAAAATTACATTTTGTGGTGATTCCTGAGTTTCAGTAACATGTTCTTGAGAAAATGTTGAATCAGGCACAGGAAATGTATCCTGAAATGTGGCGGACTTATCTGTAGAAAATCGTGTTTCCACTATGTTCTTATTATCAGTTTCATTTTTACTATTATATTCATCAACCTAAAACGAAATGAGTTCCTTGACAAAAAGACCATAAAAAAGGAATATATATATATATATATATATATATATATATATATATATATATATATATATATATATATATATATATATATATATATATATATATATATATATATATATATATATATATATATATATATATATATATATATATATATATATATATATATATATATAAGAAAATGAACACTAGAACAATCATTTGAAAAATTCAAATCATCCAAGAATTCTTAACATTAATATTCAATTGAATGTTCTAGTGTTCCTTTTCTTGAATATTTCATTCAGTGCCATAAGCACAAAAATTTCATTTAATTATATATATCTATAAATATATATATATATATATATATATATATATATATATATATATATATATATATTTATATATAATAATCATAATAATAAGCGTATATTTCCAACAGGTAACTAACCAATTACAGGAAAATACATAATGAATAAATATGGTTACTAAAAATATCAATAACAACATAGACATACAACATTATGAAATAATTATAATAATAAAAACATTATCAAATATATTGATCTAAATCTAAAATGTCAATATCTAAATGTTCAATTATAATAATAATATAGGAAACAAATCACTCAGAACTCCATAGGAAGAAATCAAGAAACCTCACTGTTAAGATTTAAGTACATATTTACAATAGAAACAAGTGAGTCCCAGTGCAAATCACAGCAGCTTGATATCTGGTTTGCAGTAGAACATACAAAGCTAAGCGGCGATTGCGAGAGAAGTAGCGATAAGCAACTTCTTTCATACGTATCAACTTTATGAAACCTGCCTTTCTTGAAAGGAACAGTGGACCTGAAAATATTCTCGAGGATTTCATACAGCATATTACAAGCTTCATTTTGATCATCAATTTCCATAATCTTAGACCAGTCCACACCACACATCATCGAATACATCGTATTAAAATCAGCCTTTCTAAAGTTGAATTGTCTAGGTGAAAAGTTTGCTCCAAATCTGTTTAGGGGAGCGTCCATCAAAATGCAGGCAGAAAAGTGGATGATTGGGATCAATATCAACTAGGCCCGCTGACTCCTCAGGTGTAGATAACCGCAGGTTAGATAGTAACAAGTCCAATATTCTATTATTACAATTGAGAATGTTGTTGGTTTGTCTGGGTTCCATAATTTGAGAGAACGCAGACAATGTGAGGGCTCTATGATCAGTGGAACTTTCTCCAGCAAACAGCGGAGAATTGAAATCACCAATTAAAATAACATTGGTATCGACTATAAAACTCATAGAGGTCAGAGCATCAAAAAAACAGATCGAAATTGTCGTTACTTGTGGCGGGAGGTATGTATATAACAAACACAGAGATTAAAAACTGGTCGACATATATTTTACAACCCACCACATCGATGGTTGGGGCTAAGTTCCGTACCTGTGACAGATCTAAAGGTTCTGTTTGATATTTCTTATCAACTGCTAATATTACTCCTCCTCCATTATATGCTTGACATAATAGAAGATTTCTATCTCATCTATAAACACAATAATTGTCCGTAAATAGTTCGGAATTGTATACGCTATCCTGCAACCACGTTTCACTTAAACAAATAATGTCATAATCACATGCACAAATAGATTGGAAAAATTGATGTGTCTTGGAGTTAAGGCCTCTGACATTCTGATAAAAACACGATAAACTCGATATTGTAGCTGATCCTAAGATTACATGGTTCTCGGAAGGCGTTTCACAAAAAAACGCCTCACAGCAGCGCCCTCAGGCCAGAATGTTGGGTTCATGACCTATTCTAATGACTCTAATGGCAACGTTATCTTAAATGAGGAATAGGTATCAGGATTCCTAGAGATCAATTTTTCGCAGGTAACGCCAGGTATTCTTGAAGCAATAAATGTTTTCAGATCATCCGCGTTCGTTATTGGACTTAATCTGGACACGTGAATAAATGCATGCTGCTTTTTAGGGACTGTGATCAATGAGCTAGATTTCATTGTTTCAACAAGAAGTAGAGGAGGCTTTTCAGATCTCAATTGCTGTTTATATATATATATATATATATATATATATATATATATATATATATATATATATATAAATTATAAAAAGTTGTAATATAACAACGAAACGTTAAAAAAAATAAACTTTTTCATATCAAAAGAAGCCTGTTATTGCTAAAAATTTCCAAAATAAAATATCTTAAACAGGCAATAAATCAATTTCAAGATATATATATATATATATATATATATATATATATATATATATATATATATATAACGGGCGATTTTATGTTATATTACATATAACATAGTTATGTTTTTTAGGTTGGCGGCACTGGTTGGTAATGGCATCTAAACGTCATTTGTCAAAGTGAAAAGTTTTCAGTATACTCTGCCATTTCATCATGAAAAGACTAACAAAGGAGCAACTATTGCAAATTGTTGAAATTTACTATCAAAATTCGTGCTCTGTGTGAAAAATGTGTATCGTTTGCTACGACCATTTTATGGTCGTCATAATCGACCTGGTGAATCAACAATTCGTGCTGTTATCATCATATTTCGCACCAAGTTTACTTTGTTGGACATTAAACTATTGTCTCGCAGGCGTACAATGCGTACCGAAGAGAATATTGCAGCCGTAGCGTACAGTGTTAATGAGGATCGTGAAATGTCAATTCGTCGCCGTTCTCAGCAATTGGTCATGTGCTACTCTACCACATGGAAAATTTTACGTGTTGATTTGGGTTTGAAAGCCTATAAAATTCAATTTCTGCAAGAATTGAAACCGAATGAACTACCACAATGTCTAATTTTTGGTGAATGGGCCTTAGAACATCTCAATGGAAATCCGCTGTTTCATCGAAAAATTGTGTTCAGCGATGAGGCTCGGATATGTAAATAAACAAAACTGTCGCATCTGGAGTGATGGACAGCCACATGCCATCCAAAAATTACCGATGCATCCCGAAAAAACGACAGTTTGGTGTGGTTTATAGGCTGGTGGCATCATCGGTCCATTTTTCTTCAAAGACGACCGTGAAAGAAACGTAACCTTTAACGGCGAACGATATCGAGCCATGATACGCAACTTTTTTTTGCCCCAGTTGGCCGAGTTGAACTTGGTTGACATGTGGTTTCATCAAGACGGTGCCACATGCCACACAACTCGTGAAACAATGGACATGTTTAAGGATCAATTAGGTAAGCAGTATCTCTCGAAATGGCCCTGTGAATTGGCCGCCAAGATCATGAGATTTTACCCCTCTGGATTATTTCTTGTGGGGTTATGTAAAGTCGTTAGTGTGAGTGGACAAGCCTCACACGATTGAAGTCTTACAGATGATGATCTGTAAGACTTCAATCTCACATAACAAGCGTAATTCGTGGGATACAGGCCGAAATGCTAGAAAAAGTAACGCAAAATCGGATCTTCCGAATGGACCATTTGGTACGCAGCTGCGGACAACATTTACGTGAAGTTAAAAATCTTCAAAATCTTATCTTATCTTATCTTTATCTTTAAAATGTAAATGACAAAGGCCAGATTATCAATTTCAATAAAAATTTTGAATATATATATATATATATATATATATATATATATATATATATATATATATATATATATATATATATATATAAGAAAATGAACACTAGAACATTCATTTGAAAAATTGAAATTAATCAAGAGAATGTTATAGCAGAGCTAGATATGTGAACGTGTACGATGTGATGTCTCCATTATCCTTCAAGGGATAAATGTTAGAGAAATATTGAAATCGATGCCACACTTGATGGAAGTGCGAGACATATATGTTTCGTTCTGCAAGGAACTCGTCAGTCGCACCACGTCCATCGAAGTGTGGCATCGATTTCAATATTTCTCTAACATTTATCCCTTGAAGGATAATGGAGACATCACATCGTACACGTTCACATATCTAGCTCTGCTATAACATTCTCTTGATTAATTTCAATTTTTCAAATGAATGTTCTAGTGTTCATTTTCTTAAATATTTCATTCAGTGCCATAAGCACAAAAAATTTCATTTCCTATATATATATATATATATATATATATATATATATATATATATATATATATATATATATATATATATATATATATATATATATATATATATAATACATGCCTCCTCTTTGGTGCTTTTGGTTTCTGAATTATATGACTCTGTAGGAAGTTGATTGTTTACCGAGTTTTCATTCAAATTATCTTCGTTATTCGGACCAGGTTGAGATTGGAAGCCATCCGATTTTCTGTTAGAAGTGGAGTCTTCCTCTGTAAAATGAATTTTTGAAGTTATTACACTTCGAACCCATATCGTGTGGAATAAAATGCATAACAAGTCAAGCAGTCAAAAGTAGGAACGATAATTTTCGAACAAAATACAATGACAGATTAAACAACAATTTTTCATATCCTGGTATAAATCGAAAAAATATATTTTATATAAAAACTTAATGAAGCATATTGAATAGTGTTGGCGTTTACTTGCTATAAGTCCATCATAATGGAATATAAGATGAAATTGAAACACTTTTGAATTGCATTTTGAACTTTTGTTTCACATTTTTTTTGAAAATATAGCATGACGCGTTTAGTCGTTAGTAATGACTTCTGAATTTCTCTCTGAGACATCACATCGTACACGTTCACATATCTAGCTCTACTATAAAATTCTTTTGGTTTATTTTGAATTTTTAGAATGAATTCATTTTCTCCAGAATTCATTTTCTCTTATATTTTTATATATAGGATACATATATTCATATATATTATAATGATATATTTATAGGAATTCTGGATTGCAATATTAAACGAATATTTGATTATATATAATACAAGCGACCCGCCCCGGCTTCGCACGCCGCAAACGCTACGCCCCGCAATTTTTAAATCTGTAATATCTTCGAAAATATTCACTTAAATCATACGGTGTAAAGGGCCATATATATCTATATTAAATGAACAATGTATTCAAGGTATTTAATTGGTTAAGGATTAATGCTGTATGGGTTAAAATCGCTTCGAAAATTAGCCATTATTTGTCGCAAAAAGTAAATGACAAAAAAAAGTTATTGCGGGTTATCCATAAGAGATAGACATATACCATCACGGACTTTTCTGTAGACCTTTTCAATGTGTACAATACTTAGTACATTATTTTGATAAAACTCGTAGGGTTCAGCCTGCGTTTGCAATGTAAGCGGAAAAAATGTAATTATTTACGACATCACATTAGAAACCTCAAAAATAACAGTACTTCTCGACTATTTAGTGAATGTTATTATACATATAAACCTTCCTCTTCAATCACTCTATCTATTAAAAAAAACCGCATCAAAATCCGTTGCGTAGTTTCAAAGATTAAAGCGTACAAAGGGACAAAGGGACAGAAAAAGCGACTTTGCTTTATATTATGTAGTGATATATTATTTATTATACACATATATATATATATATATATATATATATATATATATATATATATATATATATATATATATATATATATATATATATAGTAATTTCAATCTGTAGAGAATAATTACTATATATTTATATATATATATATATATATATATATATATATATATATATATATATATATATATATATATATATATATATATATATATATATAGTATTTCAATCTGTAGAGAATAATTACCAATGATTGATTACAAAAACTTTCATTTTCCTTTTCCCTTGTTAAATCGTGTTCATTTAAATGAGTAGTAACGCAATATTCATATTAACTCAATAAAATTCAAGGGAATTTGCGATAAAGGGATTCAATTATATAACTTGTGCAAAGTTCTCACCTATTTGATCGATACTTCGTCTCGGATTATTTCCCCCTACTGTATTTTCGTTCTGATTGTAATGTTCTGATGTCGGCATTCCACCTGCCAATCCTTTTGATCTGTTCAAATTGGGGCCTAAGGGGAATATTTGAAAATTAAAAACTTAGTCTGAAAATAACAGTGCTGAGTAGATGAAAATATAATCATGTCTTAATTTTAGTCCATGAGTATGTATAACTCACATTGAAACAGCTATATTTTATGAACTATTGTTGAAGCTCAAACGTAAAATCATGGAAGTTTTTCATCTATTCTCGACATTATTGAAATTTGTGTTTTTGTGATGCTTTTAAAGGGTGTTTTTATAGGTATAGAACTTTAAATTGCAATAAAACAACAATGGATCATTCGAATGACAAGAATTTTTTTTATTCGAAAGATCTTGTGGCATTATATTTTAAATATGATTTTTGGCATATGACCTCCACGGCTGGCTCGGATGTAGTCCAATCTAGACGTCCAATTCTCGACGACTTTTTCCAACATTTGTGGCCGTATATCGGCCATAACACGGCGAATATTGTCTTGCAAATGGTCAAGCGTTTGTGGCTTATCCGCATAGACCAATGACTTCACACAGCCCCACAGAAAGTAGACTAGCGGTGTTGAATCACAAGATCTTGGAGGCCAATTCACAGGTCGAAAACGTGAAATTAGGCGGTCACCAAACGTGTCTTTCAATTAATCAATTGTGGAATGAGCTGTGTGACACGTTGCGCCGTCTTGTTGAAACCACAGCTCCTGGACATCATGGTTGTTCAATTCAGGAATGAAAAAGTTAGTAATCATGGCTCTATACCGATCACCATTTACTGTAACGTTCTGGCCATCATCATTTTTGAAGAAGTACGGACCAATGATTCCACCAGCCCATAAAGCGCACCAAACAGCCAGTTTTTCTGGATGTAACGGTGTTTTGACATACACTTGAGGATTATCTTCACTCAAATGCGGCAGTTTTGTTTGTTGACGTGGTCAATCAACCAGAAGTGCGCTTCATCGCTAAACAAAATTCGCTAATGAAAATCGGAAACAACGGCAATCTCGTTTTGGGTCCATTCGACGAATCTACGCCTTGCTTGATGATCGTTGGGCTTCAATTCTTGCACGAGTTAGATTTTGTAAGCACGCAAACCAAGATCCTTCCGCAAAATCTTCCATAAAGTGGATGTACACAGATCCAATTCCTGTGCTCGATGGCGGATGGACTCTTTCGGGTCTTCCTCAGTGCTACGCTCTACAGTAGCAATAGCTTGTTCTGTACGCACCGTACGGCGTCTCTGGGGATGCGAGTTATCAATAAGAGTAAACGTGGTGCGAAAACCTTCCATGGTTAATCGAATTAATTGCTCTGATGAACGATTTTGTCGACGATAACACGTCGCATTGTCGACGATAATGGACGTATTGTGCGATAAGTATTCCGCACAGAACCATTATTATAGAAATAAAATTGCACTATTTGCAAGCGTTGTTCAGGCGTGAGTCTATTCGTGATGAATTGCCAAACCAAACTGAGAAACTGGCAACTGGTTTATCTCAGCTGATAAACCAGTTGCCATCTTCAACAGTAATGCCAACTTAAAGTTCTATACCTCTAAAAAAAAGACCCTTTATAATAACTACAGGATTTGTAAATTTTTATTATTTTTTATTGTATTATAGATTTTTATATTATATTATATTCAGTTGTATTCTATATTCCTCACTCCATTTTTATATTAGTATTAATTTGAAAGAATGAGTATTTTAGATCTCTCAAGATTCAAAATTATATTGAAAATAATTTTAGATTAAATTCTACTCTAAAAATCATTTTAATTTCGAAATTTCTTTTATCAAAAAGAACTTTTTTATTGTGGAGCTCTGCAACACATTGCATATAATTAATATCAAATTAGCAATCCAATATCGTTTAATCCTTATTTATGTCTATCATACATAAGCTTTTGACTAAATACGAGTATCTACATACATACCATTCCCAGTTTCCCACTCAATCGACAAAATGCTTTTTTGTTATTTTATTTTTCTATGATTTTCTTTTCTTTTCAATCTTTCAATTAAATTAGTGCTATTATAAAATTTCAATTACATAAATTATCCATTTCCGTCATTATTCATGAAATATGAAGTTTCTAACATTCAGAAGTTGTATATGTTAATTATTATGTTTGAGCTATATTTTCAAGTATTCATTTACTATACACTAACCTTTAAATTTTATTTTATTGGTAGCACTAAAAGTTTGAATTCCTCTCTTTACTTTTTCTTGATTCTCGTTCAGGCTGGGATCTAAAATTGAAATTATTTAGAATCTAAGAGAAAGATGTTACATTGTGTGAATTTCGAATAATGAATCAGCAATAAAGTCATTTTGGTCTCTGAATGATATGGCGACTTTTTGATGAATTGTTGGACCAAATTACTTAGCGAAAAAGAATGAGGAGACTATAAATTTCCCATTAAAAATGTTGTGTTTTCAATTTTGTCATCTTTAATGTTTCATAGAACGATTGTCTCCTGAAAATTAGTGTTCACTAAAAATTTTAAAAACTGATAAAAGATAAGAAAAAAATCTGTGCCATGCAGTTTTTACATGGTAACCATTTTCAGATCTATGACAAAGTAGATGTGAAGGAGTGACCAATAGAATAAGATGAAATATCATATTTTGATGAAATTAAAATTCACATTTCTACGCCCTTTTTCAAACATGCTTGCTAATTGATTTAAGCGAATTTATGAGAATTCGTAGAAACTAATTCGTCTGCTCTAAGCTCTTCTTTTGATGGAAGAAAATGGGTTTAGATAAATTTCGTAAAAAACAGGAGTGCAAGAAACCTGTTTATATAAAATAGATAAATCATTTTACTTTTGACTTTAGAAGAGTATGATCACTAATATATACACTTATTCCGATTGAAATATACATAATAAATGCTTCAATTGATTTATTATACTTCAAATATAAAATAATAGTTTCATGGTTAATGAATTCAGAAACATATCTACTTTTCTTAATTTCCTTGATATAATCGCAGTAAGTGTGGTACTATATGTCTTCGTTTTCTTCGATTGTACATAAATTCAAAAGCGTATATTACAAACTGAAATACTTGAAAGCATTCAGTTCTCCCATAATGACGCTTAAAGAAGTTTCACTTCCAAAGCAATATTACTATCTTAAAATTTTAGGTAGTCCATTCTTTTATGTTGAAGATTACACTGTGATAGTCATTTGAATACTCTGCTTTATCAAAAGTATGTTAGACGAAAGTGTTTCGTCTAGAAGTATAATTATGGAATTTTAAATGAAAGAAAAGCTTCAAAAACCATAGCTGCATCATTTTTTGAATATAAACTTAAATTCAAACACTTGAACTTATGATTTACACTTTATTGACTACATAGCATGACGCGTTTCGTCGTTACAAACGACTTCTTCAGATGCTTACAGAATAATAACAACATTTTGAAAAATACAGGTATATATATATATCAGGGAATTTTGGTGTTCTATGGTTTTGGTTTTACCTAAGATATTCCATTCTGAGAAACAATTTCTATTACCTGAAAAGGTTTAACAAGGGTGAATTGTTTAATTCTATCTGTTCATTGAGCAAATCTTTATCTACCCTTTGAGCTACCTTTATCAGCAGAAAATTTCAATAAAGAATTGAATATCATCAAACAGATTGCGGTTAATAATAATTATGAAAGCGATCTAGTGTCAAAAATTCTGGACAAAAAACTCTATCGGAAAGCTCTACAATTAGTATTTCCTTATCAGTCGGATAGAAATCGTAAATATAACAGTTTAACATACTTTGGAAACGTCAGTCAAAAAGTCAAAACCTTTTTAAGTAAACATAATTTTAATATTTCATTTGAAACGAACAACAATTTATCGAGACACATTAAGAACAATAGAAACAAAATTAAAAGAGAAGACAAATCAGGTGTTTATCAATTGAATTGTGGAACATGTCCCGGTATATATATATAGGTAAAACTAGTAGACATTTCGGTACTAGAATACAGGAACATAAATATAGCTTCGCCCATAATAAAAGTAATTCGAATTATGCTAACCATTTATTAACAGAAAACCATACTTTTCATACGAATTTCAAAATTCTACACAATATAGAGAGAAGTAGTCAATTAGATTATTGGGAAATAGTGGAAATAAATCGGCTTGAAAATTCTGGAAACTTGCTCAATGAACAGATAGAATTAAACAATTCACCCTTGTTAAACCTTTTCAGGTAATACAAATTATTTCTCAGAATGGAATATCTTAGGTAAAACCAAAACCATAGAACACCAAAATTCCCTGTATATATACCTGTATTTTTCAAAATGTTGTTATTATTCTGTAAGCATCTGAAGAAGTCGTTTGTAACGACGAAACGCGTCATGCTATGTAGTCAATAAAGTGTAAATCATAAGTTCTAGTGTTTGAATTTAAGTTTATATTCAATTATAATTGATTTACATCAAGTAAACGCCAACACTATTAAATACTGCATTTTGTGATAGGGTCATAAAAAGAAATTACAAAATCAAGTATTTTGAAAAGTCATATATTTTGCAAAAACTTTACTGCTCGTTCAATCTATCACGATTATTCAACTACATCTCCTTGAGTTAGGGAAAGATATCCAGTTTCTAAAAACAAATGATGGCTGTCATATATGATTAGGAAAAGAGAATACGATTATAATGCGATTTTCAAACCAAAAATTCAATAATGTATGTATTGAAGTTATTTTTGAGTACATGATTTGCAGTTTACTTTCATTTTCTCAAAAGCGATTTAATGTTAATTGATTAGCACGAGTGTTGATGGCCATCAAACAGGACAAAATATTTCTGGGAGAATAAAAGATATTCTTACTTATAAATTCAATGGACGATGAATCTACTCTGTGATAGTTCATATTTAAATGAGAGGTAATAATAAAAACTTGTCTAAAAATCACTGACTGAACAATTCTTTATTCGACTAGTTTCACCTTTTACAGCATTATCAAGAATGAATACATATTACAAAGACAACCTATAAATATTTTGCAAACCTGTTCGGACCACCTTGAATTACGTCATAGAGGTGGGGGTTTCAAAATTATCAGAGATTTAACAGTGGGGAATGGTTTAGGTCTAACTGGTCATTAAGAAGATCGTACTTATCGGATTTTTGAAGTTTATTTATTTCCATGGCTTCCAGGTAGTTCATTTTAATTCCTTTTTCACAGTAATGAAGTATCTTAGGTTTAAAACAACTTGAGATCTTATGTGCTGTCGACTCTAGATGTTCCCGAAAAGCAGATTGTCCGTTTTTTACGTGTTCTCTTAGCCTAGTTTCAAAGCATCTTCCGGTCTGGCCAACATATGGCGCCTTACATTCTTCACAGTCTAATCTATAAATTCCAGATTTCTTCATTGGCTCGGATTCGGACAATTTGTTATTAAAGATCATTCTATCCAATCTGCTGTGACTTGAAAATGCTATATTTAAATTATTATTTTTGAAGAACTTAATGATTTTTGAAGAGGGTTCGTGTGTATGTGAGCATCCCTTATACACACGTACCCTCTTCAAAAATCATTAAGTTCTTCAAAAATAATAATTTAAATATAGCATTTTCAAGTCACAGCAGATTGGATAGAATGATCTTTAATAACAAATTGTCCGAATCCGAGCCAAAGAAGAAGTCTGGAATTTATAGATTGGACTGTGAAGAATGTAAGTCGTCATATGTTGGCCAGACCGGAAGATGTTTTCAAACTAGGCTAAAAGAACACGTAAAAAACGGACAATCTGCTTTTCGGGAACATCTAGAGTCGACAGGACATAAGATCTCAAGTTGTTTTAAACCTAAGATACTTCATTACTGTGAAAAAGGAATTAAAATGAACTACCTGGAAGCCATGGAAATAAATAAACTTCAAAAATCCGATAAATATGATCTTCTTAATGACCAGTTAGACCTAAACCACTCCCCGCTGTTAAATCTCTGATAATTTGGAAACCCCCACCTCTATGACGAAATTCAAGGTGGTCCGAACAGATCTGCAAAATATTTATAGGTTGTCTTTGTAATATGTATTCATTCTTGATAATGCTGTAAAAGGTGAAACTAGTCGAATAAAGAATTGTTCAGTCAGTGATTTTTAGACAAGTTTTTATTATTACCTCTCATTTATATTCTTACTTCTTGTATTGTTAGAAGAGTGTGTCATTGACTTTGCTTGCTGGATTATTCGCTTCTACCTTTGTACCCGTATCGTTTTGAATTTCGCTATGATTTCGATTGCTCTTTACATCTCCAATGAAACCAGAGTCTGTAAATACATTTATAATAGATAACTTACGTCTTTACAAAATAAAGTGTATTCAACAACTGAATCTTGTGAGAGTCTTATACTTAAAGTGAGAACAAAGGGTTAGAAATCATTATCAGAGGATTACACTCTGGGAAACTTAATATTCCGAAACCAATTTTTGTATAATCTGAGTTATATCTAATGCATATAGCTTTAATGAATACCTACCCACCTTTCAAATTCTTTTGATCGTCGCCACCAGAATTGTGAATTCTTGTTTGATCCATTTTTTGATTCTCATTTGAGCTAGGATCTAGAATTTAGAGTATTTATATCCAAATTATGAGTGCTAAATTATGTGAAAATTTTCAATCGGAGAATAAGAAATATGTGGAAAAGTTTGGTCTGCAAATCATTTGTTCTTAGAGATATTTTGAAAAGTTGTTAAAGCACATCAGATAGTAAAAAAGTTCAATTTATAGTTTTCCCACAAGCATGTTGTGAATGGACTTTTGCAGTAACTAAAAACTTATTACTAAAGTGATTCGATAAATTTTCTGAGTTTTTTAAAAATGATTAAGTTTTTTAAAATTTTGCTCTCAAATATAACAAAAAAGCTGTTAAATATCAAGGTTCAAATCGTTTGCGTATATCCTTATTGAAAGAGGATATTTAACGTGGGAATTTTCAGGAAAAATAGAATCAATTCATGTGTGAAATATAAAATCGAGATCCTTTTCTATGGCCAAAAGAAAGATATTGAATGTAATAAGTTTTTTTTAATAAACATTTATTGAGATTATTATTATGAAAATCATATACTTCTTTCACTCCAATAGTAAAGGAGTTGTATGAAATTAATTAAAAGAACATGGAGAAAGATTCATGTTGAATTGTCTGTCATCTGGATTTCTGCCAGCTTTCTGGTAAGGGAAAAAATATATATGTGTCAGAGTAATTAACAAAACGCTCAAAGTTTCAAACTTTAAGTTTTGAAATCAGTTTTATATATTCCTAAACAGAAAAAACCACAATTATAATCAAATTCCCCAAGAATTTTGTTCCTCCTTATTACGCTAATCAATTCAAAAATATTTTTCAAAATATAAAGACATTCTTACTTTTTGTATCTTTATGAGATTGTCTGTCAATAACATTGTCCCCTGGATTGTTCGTTTCTATTTTCACTCTGTTATCCTTCTGAGTTTCATTTTCTTTATGAGTCATTTTTTCTGGGTTTTCTATATTTTCAATGGACCCAGAACCTGAAAATATATTCAACTATAATGTATGATTTTTGACTTCACCAAGTTCAAAAGCTCGAACAACTGAATATCGTGAGAATCGTAGAAATATAACTAATGAACTCAAAGAAATAAAATATAAAAAAATATTGATGGAAATATTTATTACTCAATTATACAACATTTGAAAGCTCATCAGAATCAACATAACTACCATTGAGTTCATGGTGTTGTTTTGTTAACAGTTCCATTGTTTCAAGAAAAAAACCTATTGTAAGATGTTTATTGTAGGTTAATAAAACAGTTAGGAACAGTGTCATATGCCTTTCAATAGACGTTAAATGTGATGTCAATATTCTTTTGCTATTTTTGAGCATCTTGAAGAATATCTGAACCTATGATAACTTATTTCTCACTATCTTGGTGATCATTTTGCAGCCTTTCTGTTCTTCTACCAATATATTATTTCAGTCTTAATAATAATAACCACGAAAATGCGACAAGTTTCTTACACAACACTGGTACACAAGTGATCGTTCTATATTGAGAGGGTTCTTCTGTTTCGTTGCTTTTGGTAATATGCGTGTACTGTTCTGCTAGGTCCGGGTGTATTGAAGTAATCTTCTTATATCAGAAGATTGGCGTGTTATCAATCCGGATGCTTTCCAGTTGTTCGTAGCTATTAATACTTCTGTTGCCTCTACAGTTTTTTGTCCTCAAACCGTAGTCGGTAATCATCAGTAAAATATTACCAGTATTCATCGGATATCTTGGTTTTCTCAGTTTGAAGTTCAACTAATTTGTATGTTGAATTTATTCTTTCGTTAATTTTACTTATATGTTGGTTAGTATACACGTTTCGTGTCAAACGCCCTAAACATGCGTTACGTGGCTGCTTACCTTTTGGCTGTTTTGGGCGGTAAAGCTTCCCGAGCTGCTGCTGACATAAAAAAATCCTGAGTTCCCTTGGTATAGAATCTGATACCGAAAAGGTTAAAAAGGTCTTAGGCGAACTCAGTGGAAAGTCTGTTGACGAACTGATTGAGCAAGGGAGGATCTAAGTTAGCCAGTGTAACTGCCGGAGGTGCTGTTAGAGCAGCTCCAGCTGCTGCATCTGCTCCAGCTACTGAAGACAAAAAAGAAGAGAAAAAGAAGGAATAAAAACCTAAATCTGAATCAGATGATGAAGACATGGGTTTTGTACTTTTTGATTAAGCTTAAACTGAACATTATATTAGTTTTCAGTTTTCAATAAATATCTTATCCTGTTTAAATTCTTATGTGTCTTTATCTCTAACTAGATTGTTTCGGTTAGAAACGATAAAGGCTTCAACTTTTTCATCAGTTGATTCAGATGCGCATCTAGATGATTTTGATGTTCTAGGTGTTCAGGGTATGATTTTTCCAAAGATTCAAAATATTTGGAGGGATTGTGATCTGTTTGAAACTCGTAAATTATGTCCAGTACCCATCTGATGTAATCGATGGAGTTTTCCAGGCGACGTTGCCAAGAAGGCTTCATGATTTTATACTAACTACTAATCTCTATTGGTCTAGACTCTATTTTTGTTTTTATCTTCTGAATTAAATCTAGTGATAGTACATCCTTCCCATCACTGTCATTGGCACAAATGGAATCCCCTTTTTAACAGCGTTGTTTGATACGTTGGTGAGTAAGATTACGTTGACTACATGATATTTTTCAAGTAACGCTCAATAGAGGTCGTGTCTATGCATTTGCTGAGTCAGTAATTGCATATAAAATATCAATTTCAGTTGTCCACTTCATGCGTTTCTCAGCTTTTGTGGTCATTGAATTATCTACATTTGTTGTTCGCGATAAATCAAAAGTTGGTGGAGGAGGATGTTCCTTAATACACCCCTTCCCTTCTGTTGTAGTGTCCTTAGTAAATGTATGAACGCAGCTAGACGAGGTAGACTAGGACGCACTTTTCGAACAGAACAATCTACCTAAATACGGAACGCAACAGGATGTTATGGTTTGATTAAGATCGATTTACGCATCTTTGCCGTAAATTGTACATTTTGCTGAAATGGTATTTTAGAACTACTGCCAGGTGATTTTTTCGAGACTCTTCATTGATATCTGTGATGTTGCTACTTCTCAGAGAACTGCTGTCGAAGAAATTTCTCTGGGGAGGTTTAGATTTAGTTGCCTATTTATCCATTTTAAACGAAAGTAGCACATTATGTGTCTTTTTTGGAAACTTTGGTATTTCTCCTATAACTAATGATTATGAGCACAAAAATGTTTCAACGTTCGATTTAATCAAATTCAAATTCAGAATAGAAAAAAATATAGTTGTCAACAAATTCCTCACGAATAGATCTTTTCTTTGATAGTGCTAATTGAATGGAAAATATTCTTGTAAATACTATGCTATTCTTACTTTTTGTATCCTTATGAGATTGTGTCTGTGCAACATTGCTTCCTGGATTATTCCGATCTGTTTTCGTAACGTTATCGTTTTGGATTTCGCTTTCTGGATTCGAACTTTTATTCGTATTTTCTATCTGTCCAGAAAACCCTGAATCTGTAAATGCATTTTCAGTTTATAATTTCTGCTTTACAATTGAATCGCTTGAACAACTGAATATCAATAATTTACATATAATCAAAGTAAGAAAATACTGTTTAAAATACATAATAAATAAATAAATCATCACATATAGGTAAGCGATGTGAATAAAATTGAGTAAATAATCAAGATACAGTCAACCGGTAAAGCCAATGAAACTCGTCTCAACTACATATAGGATGTGCCGAAATTAACTCAAGATTTCAATTTGCCGTCTTTCATGCGACATGATAACACAGTTGTTTAAGCCGAAATTGGATAATATTGCTGTGGTCAATATGTGGTTTCAACAAGACGGCGCCACATGCCATACAGCCCAAGAAACGCTTCAATTACTGCATGGGACATTTTCGGAGATCAGAAGTGGCCCCCTAGATTGTGTGATTTAACGCCATTAGATTTATTTTATGGGTAATTTAATATCACAGGTCTATGACAACAAGCACAAGACAACTCGTGCATTTAAGAAGGAGATTCAACAATGCATCAACGAAATTCAGGCCCGTTTTGCAGAATTGTCATGGAAAATTTCGACAAACGAGTGCAAATGTGTATGCCAAGCCGTTGGACCCATTTACCCGATGTTTTATTCATTGAACAACCCCAACCTATGCACTTTATGATTCAATAAAAAACTTACAATCAAAAAACAAAAACTGTATTTTCTATTCAATTCAAATATTGTGTTAGATTCGGAACACGCTTTATAATCCTTGTAAATATAACAAAGAAAAACAAACAATCAATATCACAATGTAGCAATTCAATATTCATATCACAGCTCGACCTTATCACAAGATCTGATGAATACTGATTACATTTTGTGATTAAATTAGCACGTACATTCTTGTGGTGAAATCATGATCACAAGTCGTAATTAATATTACATCTTCTGAATATGATTCATACTAAGAATTATTGAATTGTTAAATTCTATGATACCTAATAACAATTACATCAAATGCAATAACAATGAATTTGATTAGCTCTGTATTATACATTTCCTTAATATTAGTGACTTAATATCAGTGATTATTATTATCTAAAAAATCCAGGAAATTTCTCCTCTTCAAATGTCTATTGTAGTGTATATATCGATACTGTAAATAGTACCGAATGCATGGTGTGCACTTTTGAGCCAGAGGCACTTGGCCTGCTAAAGACAGAAATAAAACTTGAAGGCGTCGCTTTATCTAGAGTAAAACAGTTCAAATATCTTGAATCGGTTATCACAGAGGATGGGTCTATATTCGGCCACATAACCCACAGGATTACCGCTGGGTTTAGTAAATGGCGTCAGCTTACCGGAGTCTTATGGAATCCAAAAATGCCTATACGGACAAAAGGGAAGGTCTATAAATCAGCTGTCAGGACAGTTTTGCTCTATGATAGCGAAACAAAAGAAGAAAAGAAACTTGAAAGATGCACGAGCAAAAATTACATACTACAGAAATCCGTATGTTGCGATGGGCAGGATGAGTTATAATGAGAGACAAAATAAGAAATTAATTCATCCGTGGTAGTTCTAAAGTTGCACCAATCTCGGAAAAACTCACCGATTCCAGGCGAAGATGGTATCGTCATGTTAAGCGACGTCCCCATGACCATATAATGAAAAAGTTCCTTTCCATTGCTACACAGAAGAGGGAGAAAGGTAGACCACCAACTTCTTGGTTGACGAATGTCCTGAGGGACATGAAGAGGTTGGTGCTATCGGATTACGATGCTAACCAGCGGAAGGAATGGCGCATCAAGACAAGAAAGCCTACCCCGTATACCAGCACAAGGCGAAGCCAAAGAAAAAGAAGAATTGTCTACTGTAGTGTAATTTGCAGAGCTTTAATATTTTCTTGCAGAAATATAAGCTGATTTTATTTGTCCATATCTATTTTCTTGTTTCAGAAAACACTTATTTCTCAATACAAGATGCTCAAAAGATCCAGTAACCAGCACTTGATATATATATTTACCTGTCATTTTTCTACTATTTGATTGAGTTCAATGAAAATAATTTTTGAGCAATACTAACTCAACTGGAAAATGTCATCCTAACCATTCATCAAATAGTATCAATATGTAAATGAAGAAAAGCTTACTCAAGTTTTGTTCCGAATCTTTTACATGACCTGGATTTTCTGTTTTCGCATGGCTCTGCATTTTCGATTTTGATGTACTTTCATCTATGCTACTCGTATTATCGTTTGTACCATCAATTTTGGAATTATCTAGGAAATATTTTCTTCAGTTTCCAAATAATGGACTCTGTTGACGTTACTTACCATTCATTTTATCCTGAACTTTTTTTCCTTTCTGAGTATTTGTATTTGGATTTTTCTTCTTGGTATCTTTTTTATCACGAATATTCCCATCAGAAGAATTTCGAATACTTTCTTCGCTCGATTTTTTCCGATTCTGAACTGTATTGAGATAACCATGTTATAGATAGAAAAATCAATTTAACTACCGGTGTTTTTTGTGAAGAACTACGATCTTGAAAATTTAACTTCTTCAAATTATCTATAAGTCGTATGAAATAAATATTTTTGTTGTGTCTCTTTTTCACAATGAAGGCAATATATTTTGAATTAGTAAGCGATTCAAGTACAGAATTGTATTAGAATCATTCATTTGAAATGAAGATATTGTTTCCTTGAAATAAATTAGGGATGCTCCTCATTTTCCAAAGTTAAACTGAACACTTATTTTTTATACCAACATTTTCATATTTTACATCTTTACTTTTTATAGACATATGGGAGAAGAAATAGGAATGACGACGTTCACGATTCTTGGTATTGATAACTTCAAAACTCGTCTTTTCCCTTATTTTTCTCCCACCATGTGCCTATAGAAAGTAAAGATGTAAAATATAAAAATATAAGTCTACAGAGCAGAGCACGTGTTCATTCCAACTCTTGAAAATGAGTTAGAACAATTGTCAGAAATAATATCATTTTTTGACACAGAGCCAAGTGTTTTTAATTCAATTAAACGATACTTTACCAATAGGTATGCGAATATTCATTCAACTTTATTGTTCTTTGGTAGCTATTGTAGATGATTTGTTAGGATATTAGAAAGATGTTGTTGTGAATTCAAATTCAACTAGTAAAGTACTACTACCGTCAAATGTGATCACTGATATCAATTGAAAAATTAGTCTTATAATAATAAAGACATTCTCACTATTTGTATCTTTATTAGATTGTTCGTCAACGAATTTGCTTGCTGGATTATTAGTTTCTATTTTCTTCCTATCATCGTTGTGAATTTCGTTTTCGGTATTTGACTTTTGACTTTTACTTTGTTTATTTTCAATGGAGCCAGAATCTGAAAATAAATTTCCATTTGATGATTAATAGCATGTTAGAAACAGCATTATGGAGCAGCTGATTGAAAAAAAAAGATGACGTGTCACTAGTTCACGTTCACGTGTCACTGTTCAAGATATGAAACTACCTAAGAAAGAAAACAGTTCATCACATCGTTATAGAGTGCCAGAAAAGAGCCTACAACGGCTATTTCAACGACTTCCTGATGGCTACTAAAGAAGCGGTTGATTATATATACAAATTAGATGTTTGTCTGTAACTTGATAAGTGTGTCTCTTGCCTATGTATTTGTGTTTGTATTCTATATTTCTATTGAATTAAGTGATGTCATGTGTTTCTGTGCCATACGATAAATATATATATATACCTAAGAAAGAATAGAGAAAGAAACGTAGAAGATGATGATTGAATTCAATTAAGATAACTCAACAAAAATTTTTTTTGGTGGCAGATAATTACATAGTTGCACTTTCAAAATGCAATCAAAGGCTGAGAACACACGTGTAAATACACATTAAAATAACAGAGAATATTATAACACCAATTTTCAGATCATTAGTTGAATAAATGCATTAATGTTCCTCAATTTTCAGCATAATAATAACAATAATTTATAACAATCATTGTATTCACACTAAACGTCTATATCAGATTATATTACAAACTCAAGTAAAATATTGACACTTCTACATTCCCAAAATGTAGACTCGTATTTGTTATAATGAAAAATATATTATTTAGTCACAGATAAATCCTTCCTCCTGGTAGTTTGATGAATTGTTTAGGGTTGAGTTGAGTATTCGACAATTTTGAAAGAGGTGCATCGCAAAATTCTACGCATACTTATACAGAATATCCAAATAATAATGTTTTGAAACCCTACAAAAATATCATATTTGCGCAAATTACATTGAGAAATATCGAAATTATGATTGGTTACCCAAATGATATGGGAGTTTACAGAATTCTCATTATATCTGATATCTAATCTTTCGTTTAGTTAACAGATGGAAGTACATATGATGAAAAAGTATTGTTATTTCAGTATTCAATAGTACTATATACGTATATAGTGCGCTGAAGGCATGGGTGTTTGTGTTTGTCCATGATTTAAGTAGTTTAAAATAATGATATATGCTGGGTAATGTACATTGCTTACAAGCCCAATGGCCGTTCGGAACCGGAGCGGCGTTAAACTGTAGGAAGCCATTGTGTGTTGGAAAGATTGTTATTGTCTCTCAATATAATGTGAATGAAGTTGCATTTCTCATTAAGATTTCTATAACGTAAATTTCTAAGCATGAAAATATAACATTTGTGTATAACTAACTAGGCATTTGTCCCTGGATTATTCTACTGTTTTCAGTTTTGTTATGATATCTCATTTCCTTGTTCTGGACTTTTATCTCGTTCATTTGAACATCATCTCTGGGCTCTTCGAAATTAGAGAAGGGATACTCTTCTCTCTCGTATTGCATATTCCATTCCCCATCATATATCCCTTGCGTTTTCATTTCGTCCGATGAAGAAGTTCTATTTATATGTTGAGTTATTTTTGTATTTTCAGTTCCTGGGGGAAGAATTTTTTTGTGTGTTTTGGTGGCTTTAGTTTTTTCTAATTTACATTCTTCCATTTGATCACATTTACAAACTCTACAGGCACAACATGGGCACTAAAAAGGAACATAAAACAAATTATGAAAAACAATTTGCTTAACTAGGTTATGCTAACATTTACTGAAAGTAAATGAAGCTTTGATCCATCTTCTAGGTCTGTTCAAAAAAAAAAAGTGAATTCTGAATTTTCGCGGGTTGTGTTCATTCTATTAACGAGATTTTTTTCTGTTGTGTTTTGTACACATTCGTTTCTCATATGTTAACATTATGAGCCATTTTGAATTAGTAGTTCGTTTTTGACAACAGAAAAGATAAGCACCTTTTTGTGTGTTCTGTTTTGTGTGTTTTGAAAAAATCAAAGAATCTGTATTAAATTTTGTGTTAAAAATGGAATAAAGTGCTCAGCGCACTTGACATGTTGACTATGGCATTCCGAGAGTCTACTTTGTCTCAAAAAAGCGTTTATAAGTGGTACAAGCGTTTTACATAAGGACGAGAAAATGTTGATGACGATGAGCGTCCTGGAGTTGGAACCACGACAACAAACCAAGAAAACATCGAAAGAGTGAGAAAATAGTTTCGGAAAATCGTTGAATCGCTATTAGGAAAGTTGAAGGGGATGTTGGCATATCACTCGGTCCATGCTATACAATTTTCTCGAATTTTTTGGCCATGAAACGTGTGGCAGAGAAGTTTGTACCGAAATTTCTAAATTTTGAGCAAAAGCAACGACGCATTAGTATCGTTCAGATTTGCTCAAAAAGGTCATAACTTGCACGAAACGTGGGTATATGGTTATGACGTCGAAACCAAGTCATAATCATCCCAATGGAAGTGACCAGAAGATCCAAGACCGAAAAAAGCAAGCCAAAGTCGATCAAATGTGAAGGTTTTGCTCATTGTTTTTTTTAATTACAACAGCGTAGTTCACCATGAGTTCTTGCCAACAGGTCGTATGGTTAATAAGGAATACTACAAGGAAGTTATGCAAAGTTTGGGTCAAGCAATACATCGTGGACATTGCATCACGATAATGCATCATCTCACACATCAATGCTTGTTCGAGATTTTTTGGTCAAAATCAACACCGTAATTATGCCTCAACCACCGTATTCACCAAATTTGACTCCCTGCGACCTTTTTCTATTCCCAAAACTGAAGAGAGCAATGAAAGGAAAGCGTTTTGCCACAATTGATGAGATAAAGTCGGAATCGAAGAACGAGATGATGAAAGCATGAAAGATGAAAAGCGCATTATATCTGAAGGCGATTACTTTGAAGAGAATAAAATGGATATTAATGCCTTTTCTTTTGAACAGACCTCATATTTTCTTCAGGAAGAAGAATTTTTATTTTAACAATGATAACGAGAATCGAAAGTGTGAGCAGTTAAGACGTCTAGGTATTTTTTCGGATATACCGAAATTGCTGAAATTACCGAAATATCAATATAAAGTTTCCGTTCTCAAAAATTCAGAAAACATCAATAAAATCAAAGCGGAGAAATAGAAAATTTATTTCAGAATATTTCGAAATAAATATTTTGAAATTTCATGAGGCTTTTCCGTCAAAAAACAAGAGAATTCATATGAAGGTCAACAATTACTGTTTTTGTGAAAATGTGAAAACCCATATAGTACTCACGATTTCGCTGCCTCCTAGTGAGATTACTCTTGATAGTTGATCATCATTAAGATATAGAGCTAGTTCATTTAAAAGTATTTTTGCTTTTTCATGAGCGTTTTCTTCTGAAAAAAAATTTATCTCAAACTAAGTCTTGAATTGATAATTTCATATTATAGATTTGAACGATTTGTCATCTACCAACTATAATGTTTGTTTGTGTTTGTGTTTGACCTTGATTTAAAAATCATTCAGTCATCATCTTATTTATTAAGATATATATCCATACTATTTAACTACTCTATAAAAATTGAAAGAAAGAAAGGAGAAAAAAATAATAAATTTTTTTAAAACTATGAAATCTGAAATGAGATAAAATCTACAAAACCAAGTATAATGAAATTATTGAATGGTACTTATTGCTATATACTTCAATCAAAGCCATTATTATAACTATAAGGTAATTCAAACACTTGTATTTGATTTACACTTCCATAAAAATGTAAATCAAATTTAAATGTTTGAATTATTATCTTATAGTTTTTATGATAATACTTGTAATTTCTAATATGCTTGAATGCCTTTGAATAATTTCGATACGATTTCGTGTCAGAATATGTGAACAAAATGATTTAATATTAGTTCGACAGCTCATAAACTGATCTCATGAGTTTGTCAAGTTTCTTGAAATCTTGAAATTACATTGTGATTTTTATTGACTAAGATCAAATGGCTGAATATTATGAATGTTTGTTAGTTGAGTCTCTTTACCTAATTTTTTTCTCTCTTGTTTCGGGTCGTAATCGTTTTTCTCAGTAGTTTGCATATTGGTAATAGCATCATTTGGATCTTTCCAATTTCCTTCAATAATCAACGTGTCGTGACTATCTGACTGTTCAGGTCCAAATCTCCTATAAAATATAATATATATATATATATATATATATATATATATATATATATATATATATATATATAATAATCGGTTTCTTTAAACCGTACAACCTATAAAAATTAAATATTTGAATATCAGGATTGAGCTTTGTATAAAATACTTTATTTCCCTATAAACTCAATATTTCGTCACTAGATCCTGACTTCCTCTGGAGTATACTCAAAAAAAGTTGAGGTACATCGGTGATCATATTTTGTGAGAATAAAATTATCGAAACTTACGAATCTAAAAATTAAAAAAAATATTAAAAATTCACACGCAGTTCATATTTTGTCAGCGGGCGAGAGAGCACTGTCTGAAACGAGCAACATATTATTAGCGGTGGTCTGGTTTAAAATTTTTCATATTCAATCGATTAGAGTAAATGTTACTCAATTGACCAGTGTCAGATTTATAGTTAACCCAGTTCTCATCTTATCTTATGTAACACATTTTGAGTAAGAGTCTCAAATAATCTCGTAATTGCAGTGTTGGTAAAGAATCATTACATTGGAAAAATCAAACATATATCCTTTATTTTTTTGATGTTGGACAATAGCAAAGGAGTTATTCATAAGTCGGCAGTCATTTTTGTGTTGTGTTATTCTTTGTTCAAGCCATTGGTTGGTTTGGCCTCAATACGTGCGTTCACAACCCAAGCATGATAATCTGTATACTCCATTGTTGTTATGTAGGATTGGTGTCTGTTCCTTGAGTTTGGAAAAAAACATTTTGATAGTCACGGTGCTATATAGAGTCTCTGAATAGGGAGGTGATTCGATGTGTTAAGTTGTCTGTGTGAGGAATCTTCCATGTCCATCAACTTCCTCAATTGAACCATCATAAAAATTTTTGTTATAAATCAGTTTATTTTGTATATACTTTGGATATCCATTGTTGATGAACGTGTTGAATTGCTATTTTGAATTGTTTTGAAGAAACCTTTCATCACTGATATGTGTTAACCTATTTTTCACGATGTTATATTTCTGCTTTTTTTCGACGGTTTGAGTAGTAATTGAGAAATCGTCCTGATGCTGTGGGTTTTTGGTACCAATCTAGGATTATATTGCCATCATCCAGTCTAATCACTCTCGCGTCTAAGAAAAGTACGCTTTGTTCTGTTTCAAGTTCAATAGTAAACTGAAGGTTAATATCAAATGAATTAAAGATTTCCAAAGTGGTCTGTTCTTTACCAGCTGAAATAGCACAGATAATGTCATCTACGTATGTAAAGATGAAGGGTAATTCGTATAGCAGTTTTCGGATGACATTTTTCAGGAAACTGTCATTTGAGAGTGTTGTGTAATTTTTAAAAATAAACCATTTTGATTTTAAAATGTTGTCAACAAGATCTAATGGTATATTGGCGAAGACAGAAATCACATCTAAAGAGACCAGTAATTAATTTGGAGGTAATCTAAATTCTCGGATTGTGTTGACAGAGGAGAATGTATCCTGGATATTATAGTCGGTTTTCCCATCATAAGTACTGCCCAGGATATCTGATAGAAAGTTGGCAATGCTGTTTGTTATAGAGCAGGGCTGTCCAACTAGCGGCCCGCGGGCCGTATGCGGCCCTCGTTGCCTTAAATTATGGCCCGCGGAAGTTATAAGACAAAAATTCAGAAATATTCTTTGATCACCGTCCTTTTGAAAAAAATTTCAATGCATTCGTTCATTACTAAATGGCCCCAGCCACATTAATGGTTTCAGTTATGGCCTTTGAGGCCTTGCAAGTTGGACACCCCTGTTATAGAGTTTAGGGCGCTCATGATGGGCCTCAGTGGAATGTTATGTTAATGAATTATTGGAAGACAGTATAGTTTGGAACTTTTAGAAAAACAATGAGATTACGGTAGAACTTATAAGAAATTTACCATATAAAAATCATCAAAATGAAAACAAGTAAATTACTTCATGAATTGTATTCTAGGTTTTTCAATTTTATTTAACAATCGTGACATAACTTTCTTCATTGCGATGGCTTTTTCGGATAAACTTCATGGTCACAATTGTCAAATAAGAGTGTGTAAATCTAGAAAAAGTTTTTTTTAACCGTTTCAAATTCAAAACTGTTATTAACTGCCTTTAACATTCAAAGAATCATTTATCTATCAAATTGAGAAACAGTAATCAAATAGTCAAATTATCAACAAGGAAATCAGATAAAGAAGAGGAAAATCCTTTTCACAAAGATCTGGCTAAAAGTCATCCATTGAAAAAATTACCTGGAGAAATAGTACCTGGAGAAATAGTACCTGGAGACTTCAATGCTAGAATGAGATATTTGGACATATATATAATATAGGCCTAAATGGGACTTTGAGAGTTTCATCTATAAAAATAATGTCTATCGAAAGGCAACAATACAGAAATTACATCAATAAAGAAACTGTTTATCATAAGGGCTGGTATATAAAACTTGAAATTGGTTTAAAAAATATTTTTATAGACAACAATAAAAATTGAAAAAATAACCCGTTCATTAATCAAAAGAAGAAGAGCAAAAATAAAAAAGCTACAAACTAATGTGACTAACTAGGTAGGTACTAAAATCCTTGAGTTTTTCATATCGACCCTACGTCAAAGTTACCAAGATTCTAGAATACAACTGGCCCGGACTGGCAAAATTTGGAAATTTGATATTTCTGAATCCGAGAACCACTTTTTATTGATAAGATAAAGTGTTTCATTAATGTAATATTAGTTTACATTTTTCTGAAAAATAAGTTTGGAAAATACGGAGACAATCTAGGTAAAATATTTTTTTACCATAGTCGAATGAATTATTTTGCAAAATAGAATGTTCTCAATAAATAACAATATTTGTGGTCAATAATTTTTCAAGTTTGGACCACTCTTAGGACGATCGAAAAATAATTTAAGACCATTTGCAAGCTGAATAACCTACTAAAAGTATTTCTAATTGTAACCATAAACAAAATTCCGATTTAATTTCTGCCTGCAAACTTAAAACGCAAAGGTCAGAACCTAAAACTTATGCGGTGACAAAATTAAAACTATACCAAAACTTTTCCAGAATTTCTAAATCTTCTGATTGATAGTACTTCGACTTACCTAGTTAATCGACAACTTTGAGAAGGAAAACAAATTTTATATTTTTCCTCTTCCTTGTCTTTTTTCACAAATTTCTTACATGTAGTTTCACCACAAACATGATGGGGATTGGCACAAATATTATGGCAATAGCTCCTCGGATCATATTCGACTCCTTTACATTTTGATCGTACACAAAGAGCGCTTTTGGAAAAACAACAATTATGTACAACTTTTTCGTCTTTATCCATATGATATAATGAAAAAAATACAGAAAAATATATCTACAAAAATATCAACAAAAATATGACACAAAACTGACTTGTGAGTTTAATGACGTGTAGATAATAAAATTATATTTGTGTCATGTTCAACAACACAAAAATGTAGTATTGCTCACAGAATTACTAATTAGATGTACAACAAGTGCATATACAGATGTTTCAACCTGGGGAACCATAATCTGATTGGTGAAGCGCATTTCTTCAAAACTATAACAAAATTTCAAAATAATGTAAAAATTAATTCGATATTAAGTATAATTAATGATTGATGCCGCTCATACTTGTAGGAAACTAATATCCATAGTAAAATAATGTTTTACCAAATACATTAAAACCAAATACACATAACGAATAGTACTTTCTGCAAGGATGAAACATTAACAACTGGTTTCATATATAATAAATTTTTTTTAATATAGTTTTTCCCAACCTTTTTGTGCCATGCTCCGCCATAGCCTTTCTAAAGTCTTATACCCCTCTAAAAGATGAAAAAATTAAAATTAAGAAATGCGAAAGGGTTAAACGCGTGATGAATCCATTTTAGAGTCCCCCCCTTGACAATCAAATGGCCCACCTGTGGGCAATTGCCTTACGTTGGGAAACACTGATATAGACTGTAGAGTGTATGAAGAATACACTCATGAAGACTTACGAAGGAGAAGGATCAATCTTAGAAATACAATCGAAACATGAGAACAGAAAATGAACCATTCACAACAATAGGTATATTGTTGTGTACTATATGGAACTTATGACCCGCTTTCTGACATTTTCAATAGTAAAAGTTCATGAAGCGGGTGAAAACATTTTCATTTCAGGTGTTTTTCATTCCTTTTGATTTGAATTTTTCGTTACCCCTTTTTATGTTTTCAATTCTATTTCTGTGATTATCCCTTCTCCTTTTTAAGTCTTTCTTTATTCTTGACACTCAATGTAGATATATTCAGAGCGACTGTCCAATGAGAAGGTTCGAGGCTCTTTCAGCAAAGCCGAACCCCGTGGTCACCCAAAGATACTACGATGACGACGTCATATGGAAACACAAGATGCACAAATTGGTTCTTCGAGAAGACCCGAACTAATTTCAAGCCGAATTGAAAATATATTTTTATTATATCTTAAGCCCTGATTGTAAAGTCTAAGCATGACTTAGGTCACCTTCAGTGTCACAATTATCATTTTTATTAATTGAGTTATAACGATTTAGAGGTCATGTAATGTATTGCTACTCAATAAAGAATTGTGTCAAGGTCAAAGTGTATGCCACTGTTTTTCAATGTGTTTTGTAACCTCTAACATGTGCCATGAGAGACAAAAATGTTCAATTCAAAGGACTACCTTGTTCATATTCTCTATTTTGGTACCTTATGTTTCACCTTCTGATTTAAATGACCTACTTAAAAAGATAATAAAATTTATGAATTCTTTCAAAGTCAAACACTTGCGAACCCGACTTAGATTGTTTAGATTCCCGATTAGAATTATTTGTGATAATATGGGTTTGCTTCATCATAAATCTGCTTTACCACACATACATAGGTGAGATGGTGGTTCAAAGGGAAGCTATGGACCACCATGGAAGAGTAGTATACAAGAGTACTAGAACGGAGAAATTAATTGTTAATACTCTTACAAAATCATTATGACCTGAATCTAAATATGTAAATCATTTTTGAGGCCTCATTTAGCTCTTGAAAATACCATTTTCGGCGGATCTTTTCAGTGGCCTTAATAATTCGAAATTAGAACCTCCATGCAGAAATGAAAATATTTGAACAGCTAAAGATTAAATCAATACATTCCTCTACAAAACTGCATTTATTATCAACCTTTTAACGAAACAATTTATTCGAGTCTCTTTTTAGTGTTCAGAAGACCGTTGAAGATAGCAGAGCAATCCAAGCCGAAAATGCCTTGAATATTACCAAGCGTGAATAACTTGCAAGAGAAACTATTAACATACTTTTCAGTCTTGCACCCTAAAGCTAAAGATTGGCGTGGATTGATTCTGAAACTTTTCATGTAAAATAATTTTTTTCATATACAATAGATCTCACCACAAATATGAAAGAATATCTATAGATTTTGCTGCTTATAGCATGTTCAAAATGGAATTTTCGATAAGTGTCGAAGTGATTCGGATTGAAAGAAAACAGAAATAACAAATAGCTAGCAAAGGGAAGCCCTAAAATTATTAGTGTCATTCGCTCCTTTATATTTATTTCAATTGACATTTTATTCAATGGTAGACATAGAAATTAATTTATTTATTAACATTTCTAGAATATCTTCAGGATTCGACAAATTTTTGAAAAATAAACAAGCCCATGCTTTTCACTAAATTTGTGTTTTTATCGTAATGTAGAATCTTGCTTGTTAGCGGTGACCCTTCGATTGAGGCTTATACATCCAGCCACATCTTAAACAACACTGATCTAGACTATTTTTGAGTATCAGTTATTTGCATATTACACCTGTTATTGTTATTATAACATACGAAGAAGAAGTAATATGTATGAGAAAAATTTGAAATTGTTTTATTATGGAAATTACTAAGTCTTATATTTAATCATAATAGACATAAACGGTGTTATGAGTACTTAACTATTATTTTTTGAACAAAAAAAAAGTTTATTCAATCATTTTATTAATAAGTGATAAATTGTATACAATCAATAAGAACATGCAATAATAGTTCCTATAATACACAGTGTAAGAAGATGAGCTCTGAAATTGAGCCTAATAAAAAACATAAAAATATATAAAAGTATTTTTTACAATGTGAAAAACGTGTTTTATCCTTACTTCTTATTCTATTGGTCACTACGTAGCTGCTTTATTAATGTGAGCGGGTCTATAAAACGGCCTGTACGTGTTATGCAGTAAAAGCCATTCTGCCAGAAAAGATACTGGATCTTGGGGTTTAGAGTATGCTACAGCAGCCAGTCCCTGATTTAAAATAGGGTTGATATATTTCATGCAGTAATCTTTAACCTTAAGTGGAGTTTTTGGGTATGGCTCGAAAATACCTGTAGAAAAAAAGATCTGCTAAATATTCGGTTAATATTGTAATAAATTTAGTTTACATATTCACAATCTAGACACTAGTTATCGAATTGCTCGCTATGGTGTGAACTAGAACATGAGACCATTCTCACACATTAACAGAGAAAGCTGTGAGGTGTTTGAATGAAACGTCTACAAAGCCTCTAAGTGCGCACTGATCTTGTCACAAGAATGCGCTCTGTCATGCTTGAGAGAGTATATCTCGTTTCATCGATAGAGGGAGCATATTATTAGTTCGTTTATCCTCATTTTGAAGAGAAAGACCCTAGGTGCGTTTGGAAAACCATTGAAACTTGGTTGCTGAAAGTATGTCACTGAAGTTTCCCCTAGTAACATAAAATAGCGTTGTATAGTATTTATTATACAAGTTCGATGTTTTTCGCAACGCAGTTAATATTCACTGCCGAAATTGATAGGTTGTATAGTTTTCGTTGACAAAATTCTTGTAGAGAGCTCCCTGATAGTTTTATTTGAAATATTTCGATATTTCAATTGAAAGTTTCCGTATTTATTATATATATATATATATATATATATATATATATATATATATATATATATATATATATATATATATATAATTCGCGGAAATTTTCGAAAGTTTTCAGAATTCAGCCCAGGTTTCAAATCCCTAAAGTTACACTATTGATGCCCCACGTTGTGCGCCAAAAGTTGTACGTTCCCTTTTCCAGAGAACAGAATACTCTCAAGAGTTATTGAAAGTTGACCCGAATCTCGGCTAGCTTTTATAATGGTTCTTTTTCAATTGTCTTAAGAATTGAGGTTTTGTATAATGTGAAATATATTATACAAGTATATAATTATTTATATAATATACAAATATATTATTAGGGATGAGATTAAACAGTTATATAAGGTATTATAGGTATAACCTGTTTAATCTCATATTTAAACCCCCTCATACTCCGTGAGACTAAATAGGTATACTCTGAAGATATTTTCAATGAAAACAAAATTAATATGGAAAATCCTATTGGCACAATAAACAGCTATTATTGGGACATGCTATTGACAGCCCGCTCTCGGTATAACGGTATTGCAACGGTATGGTGTTGTCCTTGAACCGGCTGACTCTTCCATCAATTTCGAGAGTTTAAATCGCAGTAGTAGGTAGCGAAAAAACAGTTATCAAGCAAAAGGTACCAAAATCCAGGTAGTACGTAGTGAGTAGCGAAAATCCAGTATCAAGTAGAGGGTACCAAAATACAGATAGTAGTGGAGTCCAAATAATAACTTATAGTTCACATTATAAAAAACGTCAATTCTAAAAAAACAATTCAAGGAAGGACCATTTCAAGAGGCATCCGAAATTTCCTCTTTAGAGTAATTAGATTTCCCGAAGAAGGGACGCTACAATATATATATATATATATATATATATATATATATATATATATATATATATATATATATATATATATATATATATATATATATATCGTGCATACGCACTATGCTATTGACTACGTTTTTTCAGGATCCCAAATTATTATATATTATCTCAATCCTAACTCGAATTGCAAAACCGTTATAAAAGCTAGCTTTTGTAATAACGTTTCAGTTTCCAAAGCACATGATGGAATACGTACTATGGGAATAGAAGTATCTGCCTTCAGTTGCAGCTGTTTCAACGTCTTCAGACACGTGCATCGCATCCGCTACATCTGATAATACTCGAATTCTGTGTCTTATGCTAGATGGAAAAAACCACGAACTTGGAATGATCTTGTCTGGACCCACCATGGACTTGACAATCTCGATAGCATTCAAACCTCCAATAGAAAGAACTGAAATTGGTTTTCTGCTCATTTGTAACACAAACAGTGGCAGATCCAACTTTTCAAAATATTCATCTGAATAAATATCCGATACTTGTTCTGGTGTCAGATGAAGAATCCTCTCCTTGAATGAATTATATGATTAAGACATTTCAAATACGACGGAAAATGATTTTCAAGAGAACATAGAGTACAACTAATCATGCTCAATTCACAAGATTTTATGTGAGAACATCACTCGACCAAAAAAACAGATGTCATAAAAAATAGTCCCGGACTTTATTCTCGAGATTT